>CM076598.1:53040000-53542500 GCA_038502835.1 Octonoba sinensis | reverse complement strand
ACTAACTTGAATGCACAACTAGTGACTTTAACATATCGCTCATGGGCTGTAATAGTGGCACAACTCAAAAAACACGTGTTTTTGACTAAGAACAGATGTAAATATGAAAATACACATTCTTTTCAGCAGCAATACTATCAAACCTCATAATTCAATATTAGGCTGTAAGATAGCAGCAAACTAAAGCATTTCTTATGCATTTTCCCTAGCAATGAAAACTTTAAACCCACTTATCTCAAAACATAATGTTTGGAGTTGTGCCGCTATTGCATCCAGTGAGCGATATATTAAATCTTTCCTCAATTATTTGCCATAATTTTCAGTAGAAAAAGCACGCAAATAAATAAATAAAATGGACCTAGCTTAATGTAGTATATCTGAAACAAATTTTTTATGAGCTGGAAAAAAAAGTATCTTTAATTTATAAAACGTATTTATTCTTTTAGAATGCCTGTCTTTTTTGTATAGTATTCAAATATTATCTACATAGAGAGAGAGAGGATAAGGGGACACTAGGAAAAAATACAATAATTTCGCAACTAAAGTTACAAAAATTTACGCTAGATGTTATACAATGCATAATGTTTGTAACTGTAATATATGGGCTCGGATAAGTCTAAGGGGGGGGGGGGGCGTGTTGACACAAGACATCATTACGAGCATTAACATTTATTCACAAGAACACACTACACAAAAATAAAACAAACATTAACATCAAAAAGCTTCAACCACGTCATACATCGTTTCCGTCGTATCCTCGTCCGACTCCAATCTGCCTCCGCGCTGCCGCGTCACAACGTAGGTTGAAATCAGTCTGCGGGCTGGGGTATATAGTTCCAAAGTCTATAATAGTTAATTGGGAATGATTGGGGAAAATTCCCACAAATATGTACTGTAACTTATTGTAAATGATTTGATGAAGCTTGTTTCTTATGACCTAAGTACGTTGGTTTTGTGTAGTATATAATATTTCTTGACTAGTTCAAAACTGTCTACTTCTAGGAAAAATGCTTTATTTTGAGCTAAATTCTACATTATTTTAAACAGTTGAGATATTTTCTTTCAAATGTAAATCTCAGTTGCATTTTGTTCTAGGATACTAAAGGGAACATTTCTTTTGAAAATAAATTGTTGGGCGGTTATTGTATGAGAGCACATTAGGACATTTTCCGTATAATTTAGGATAAATGAGTTTTTGTATTAAAATTTAAACGTAACAAAATATCCACAATACTAGAATATGTTGATGTCAAAAGTATTTACTTTTTGTATGTGCTTAGCATTTTTTGCAATGGTCTTAATGTTTTCGCTGTAATTTTCCATAATTTAAGCAGATAATGTAAACGTAGGATAATGCATTTCACACCATTGACAAATAAAACAACATATATGCAACACAAAATATATGGATGAAACACTTTTCAACATTTACAGAGCGTTTTTTCTCAGCGAAAATCTTCAGATTGTCAAGAAATATTTCGGAATTCCTTCTTATTCGCTTTCTCATTATGCATACGAGGTATTTATTACTCATCGAAGGGGAAATGCCTCGCATAACTTTCCCAGCGGTTGTTACAAACCTCCTCATTGAATATTCGATGCCGCTTTTACGCTATCAAAGTCTCTTCCGTCAAATTACTGCACAACAAATAATAACTTCATAGATACCTATCCCTCGCTCTCGACATTTCTGAAGGATAATCCGTCGGAAAAATGCATTGCATTAGGCTCATGAAGCGGCTTGGCGATGAAACCAAAGTGTTTGTCTCCTTGGAAAATTTTGCATTTCCTTTTAAAGTATATTAGGACGAACTTTTGAAGGAAGTGTGTTGGGAAAATGGACGAATTATATTTTGTCTGACCAGAACTTCAAAGCTTGTGTTTTTTTTTTGAATCTCTGGATTCAAATTTCATTCATATAATGACATTCGGGAATTTAAACACTAAAAACTTATGTTAAAGATCGAAAAGAGATGAAATTGTTTTTAAGTGAACATATCTCAGTGTAAGTATCAGTTTTATAGAGTTAAAGTATGAATTGCATAAGCCGTAACATGTGTATGCACACATATCACGGTGTGATTTTTTAATCACTTCCCTTTAATAATTTGTTTCGTCAAAATAATGAATACAAATAGTTTGCAATTCAATCAATTGTAATGAGCAAATAAGTTCAGGAATTTTTAATAACGGTTTGCATTTAATTCATTAGTTAAAAATTGCACAATTATAAGCCGTATTTTTAGTGCTGTAATATTCAATATTTCTAATGCAAATCCTCAGTAGGTCAATGTTTATGTTCGTAATTATAAATTCTACCTTTGAAAAATAGTAAAAATAATTGCTAGGCATTTTGCAAAATTTGAGAACTCTATATTGAGGCAGTATTTCGCAGTCTTTTGAAGGAAGAGCTATACAAATATTTAAGAAAACGTTCGTAACATCTTGGACTTAAAATTTTTATTTCACTCTTTGAGAAAGACTATATTTTTGCACTTAGTGAAATATTATTTTAATGGGTATCTAACAACTTAAAATCAATATTTTTAAAAGTACACACAAATACAAAATTTATAAATACGTAATAAAAGAGAAAAATCCAGCCCAACTTTCCATTCCCACTAATATTTTTGTACTGTATGATACATATTTTTCCAACATTCATTTTTAAAGTATTGTAGTTAAAGAATATGTAGTTTAACATTTTAAATTCTTACGGAGATTGTTGCTTGAAATTAAACTATAGATATCGTACAATGAAGAAAAATATTTCGAGAATAATAATTTTTAATGCTAACAGTTCTTCATTAACTTGAAGAAACAATTTATTGTTGCTGTTCATGAAGATTTTTGTTCCGTAAATCTGCGAAGAATTTAGTAAATGGGCTCACATATTTACACAACCGGAAATTTGATTTTAACGCTCCACATCTTTACGTATAATTTCTTATAAATTGTTGAAACATGATTATTATTTTATACCTTTCTTAAATAAAAAAAATATTGCTCTTGATTAGTAATATAGCACTGCAAATTATCTCATATATTGTCATGTAAAATCTATAAAAAAACTTTTTCGTAAAAAAATTAAAAAAATAATGATAAACTAATTACATTACACATTCATATTTTTTTTATTTGAACAATCGTTTAATTTTTTTGGCATTCACGAATTTTATAATCTAGTACTACTTTCAAAAGTATACACTGTTAAAAATTTTCGTAGGAAAATAGAAATATAACCATTTATTTGATTGTTATTTTACCATATTGAACTGCAACAGTCGAATAACCATTAAAAATATGGCACTCAAACCACTGGTTGTGAAAAAAAATCGTTTATTCTCTGTTTCTCCTACATAACGTTTAAATAACCGTAATTTACAAGCGCCACCTAGGTCTCGTAGTCCATAAGAATCGGGCGTCCATCTTGGTTGTGGAACGAAAAATAGAAACACATACACACGTAAATCAAAAATTGGAGACATCGGATTTCCGAAATGTTTGCGAATGAGCGAACCCATAATTTGAGCCTCTGAAGCTTGTTTTTATTTAAATTTTTGCAGCAAATAAAATGATTTTCGTCAATATTCAGTAAATTTAGACCAAAACTGACTTTGGAACCAATCAAAAACTGAAATCTCAATTTCAATGCAGTTTGCCTGTTTTAAACGAAGATTTATTGATAAATAAAGGGCCTCTTTCAGTGGTGAAGATGGCCAGATGATTAGAGCGCAAGATTGGTACACTATACACCCGGGGTTCGATTCCCGCACGCTTCGAAGATTCTACAAAACGAAAAGCTTTAAAAACTTACATTTATAGTTTTGAAGCTATACTAGTTATAAATGGTTATGAAACCGTAAACTATTGTATTTACGGCTTTTTAACCAAACTGATTGGAAATGGTTTAGGACCCGTAAAGATACAAAAATGTTCCAAACCGTAAATTTTACTGTGAGTTTTATAGGCACACTGCTGCCGGCTATTTAACCGAAATTTCATGATGACATTTCTAACAGTAAATTTTATTCGGCAACCGAAAATTATTATTTTTTACAATATCCTTCAACAAAAGATTACTTGTATTCAGTAGCAATGTAAAAAAAAAGAATTTACGAGTATCAAAACCACAAAAATTGATTATTTACAAAAATGTGTGGTTGGAGTTTTTTTCGATATTTTTTGAAAAATAATGCTTTATTATGGTTAGCAAACCATAAATACATTTTAATAAATTAATATTACTTATTACACAACAATACTTACCACATACATATTCTAAATTTCTAGAAGAACAGATAAGTTAAATGCGCTGAGCAAATCTATTTCATTAGCAGCTAAGAAGGTTACATTACAAGGAGCGATAGTGGAGGGCTAAAACGGATCACGTAAACAGTTAAACATTAGCTTTTAAAGTAGCTAGCGTTGGTGTCTGCGAAACTTATCTGTTGTGAAGTGTCTTCTTCGTGATCCTGACACTGATTTCTCCAAAGCAATTAGGAATTTGTTAAAGGCCTTGAGCGAGGGGCTTGACAATAGGTGTCACGTAGGGCTTTAGTGGGGACCTTTGTTGCAAACGGATAAAGAGGCTTAGTAAAAATTGTATTTGTGTTTGGAGAAACTAATTTCGAGTTGTGAGGTAGCCAAATTAATTAGATAGTTAGAAAAATGAGGTTAACGTATGGTATGCATTTAACGAGCATTTTTATGGTTCCCTGATTCTCCGAAGAATCTTTAGAGGATTGGGTTTATCTTTCGTTTTTAGCGTGCGAAAGTTTGAGAATTTATTAGTTCAAATATCGGTGGCTAGATAACACGTAAAACAGTATTCAGTTAAAGTTTAATTAATGGAATGATTTTTTTTATTTATTAATACATTTACTAATATTCATCTCATTCAGATTTCGTTCATTACCATTATTAATTCCATGCCATCTCTAAAATTGATTTTCATTGATTTTTACTAAGTTTGCATATACTCTGTGTACAAATCTTCATAAGATTTACTCAGAGTTAATATATGAGACTTATTCATTATTATATTCAATCATGTAATACTTTGCGAAATCAACAATTTTGAAAAAAAAGTATAAGAAGACCGCTACACGTATAAATAACACTAGGCTACAAAAATAAAAATAAAAAAAAACTCCCAAAAATTTTATTGACTGATCCAAATAGCATTTTTTACTTAAAATGAAGTTATTTGTGCAATAACTGTAAAAATTTAAGTTTGTATGATTTACCATATGTAAATCAAGTGATGCTCAAATCCATTGAAGTCTTTCTTCTTATTTGAGCTCAACTTACCTTGATATTTATTTTTTAAAACAAAAATGTCCTGAAGTGAACTGTTCTCCATGTTGATGACTTATGGCCCTTCTGTTGTTGTTAAAGAAATTCAAGTGAGAGTAATGTAAATCACCTGAGACATATTGCAGCCTATTTCTTTACATAGCTTCAATACCTCATTTATGTATCAAGCTTATTGTCAGATTTTTTTAAAAACAAAAAGCTTATCACTACATTTTTGAAGGAAACCCATGCACCTTATTAGTTTTCTTTCAAAGGTTTAACGTTCATGATCTTTTAATATGTGGTCCTTCAGAAAGTCAGTGCAGACCTTTTTCAATTGACGCATCGGAAATTTTACGGAATTTCACCTTTAGGTAGAAAAACCTCTATTTCTGTCCATAACCTTCAGAAGCATCATTGATAACAAAATAGCTTTTCTCCATATATATTGCATGATATATTTACGGGATTTTATTTTTTTTGAAATGATTTGGAGTAACTCTTCCCAGTTACAAAAAAAAAAAAAAAACAGAAAAAAAAAATGCGTCTACATGAGCAACATGATAAAACCAACTAAAGTTTCCACATAAAACTATATCTTACCTAAATTTTTTTTTAAACTTTCCAAAATTTCCCAACATAATATGCATTTGCTAATGGAACTAATTGGATTTTTTTCTCATATGCAAAACTGACATCATTTACGCTTACGTTTGACCACTTAATAAACTAACGCCATTCCTATCTGCATTATGCGTTTGCAAAGAGTTCCTATTACTACTAAAACGCCGCACAAAATTGTGGGGAAATTGGTGAATTTAGCCGGCCAAAATTATTTTTTGCTGAAAATTTGGTGGTGAAAAGTTTATATTTCGTTATTTTATCATATTATTATGCTTTTATAATAATTTTCTGAAGAAAATGTTTATTTTTACTATGTACAGGGTATGTGAAAATCATTGCAACATGTTATACTAACTTTAAATCCAATAAAATATAAGTGATTATTTCGTGAATATTTTTGTGGTTCGTATTGCATTTTATCCAAGAATAAATATTTATCTTATAATACAGTGTCATAGCTCGCAATTCTTGCGCTTTTTTCGCGCCAGTATAAATCAACAGAAAAATGTACTTTTTTGTAATTCAAAATGTTCGTCGATTGAATTACTAAATTTTTTTTCTACGAAGTTAGTGGTAAGGGAAAAACATTAGAAGTTTCTAACAATATAATCTAAATCAGACATTAAAAATTATTACCTTATGTTGAAATTTCTTTAACAATTTCGGAGATATATGAGTTTTTATGTATTTTTTAACGAGTCCTTCAAAGTTCTGAAATCGAAATCAAATTACACAATACTGATATTTTAGCAAAAAAATTCAACCTTTACAAAGTACTTTGCACCTTACTTTCTTTTTCAAAAATTGAAATTTTTAGTTTACGCTGTCACAAATTAAATCAAAATAATTAATTGAATTGATATATTTATTATTCATAGACTTTAGTTATTCAATTTATAGTGAGATAGGTAATTTTCTGATAATAAGAAAAAGGAGTAAAAGAGGGACACTTACTTTAATCTTATTTAAAAATAATTTCTAATAAAAATTTTAGTCATTTAAGAGCAACTAGCAGTTTCTGTTCCAGAGTTAACTATATATCAACAAAATTCAATTACAGAAAACATCGCATCGGCGGAAAGTATTATAAATTACTTATAAAAATTGAAATTACTTACAAAAGTATACGGTACATTTTACGTGTCATTTCCATATCTTTTAAATAAACAAATAAAACATATTCATGTAAAATTTAAATACGCTTAATTGATCACTCAGAATCCAAAATTATACATAGTATAAGTAAGTTTTTAAATCAGAAAAACGAACACTGAAATAAGCAGTTACAAAATGGAAGTTGAAAGCACACATAATCAACCTACTGCTACAACCTAGTTCCATCTAGCCTGGCACGAAATCTGAGTTGAAAAGTTTATTGATTATTTGCGGCTATTATTTTCAAAATTATAATCTACACATTTTAAACATGCAGTTAAAGTAAAAAAAAAAACATTTGTACTTATTGTATTGTAACAAATTTCTTATACAATATTGGACAATAAAATTTCAAAAATATATATTGTACATTTCATTTGCTTTATCAAACCTTAAATATATATATACGAGGTGTGATTGGAAAGTTTTAAGAATGGGCTTGTAATTTCACAATGGCGGTACTTACATGCTACTGTGGTGCATTTCCTTCAAAATATACCCCTTCTAACTGAACACACCGACTCCAACGGTGTTTCCACATTTGGAAGCATTCCTGGATTTTTTTTTCTCAACTGTGTGAAGGACGCTCGCCGGATTCGCCTAGATGTCTTCAATAGAGTCAAATCGCTTCCCTTTCAGTGAAAATTTCAGTTTAGGAAACAGATAGAAGAATTTTTGAATAAATTACAAGTACAAGCCCATTCTTAAAACTTTCCAATCACACCTCGTACATAAACATAATTCTAACAAGAACGTATTCAAGCGAAATATAAATGTACTTACCGGGTCTTTCGTAATCCATAATTCAACTACGTATTTATAGAACAATGCTTATAAGAGTCTAAATGTAAACGATTTAACATTTTTTCACAAATAAGGCATTCAGCATTTTAAAATTTAGAACTTATGAAAGTAACAATGAGACATTTCAGACATTGGCAGACGATATGCACTAAAAATATTATTAGTCAGATAGTTAAAAAATTTAGCTATTATGTCTGCAGACGATAATTTGTATAAATATTTACAATTTAGCTATTGTAGAAAAAATTTTTGAATAATAGGAAAATGAAAATGTTGTCATTTACAGAAATACATTGATCTGCGTCTGAAAGCAATTCTTTCCGAATAGCAGTTAGTAGCATCTATAAATCTCAAAAATATTAACTACACATCTTAATCTTTTAATTCGTGCAAAAGACATGATGTGGTTTCACCGACAAATGTAACTTATTCTTTATAGAATATTGAAATTACCATAAAAAAATTCTAAAAATATATGGCGCATTTCATGTAGCCCTATCCTATATTTTAAATAAATAAATATGAACAAATTTATGTGAAATATAAACATTTTTACCTGACCTTTGTCAAATAGTAGTTCTATGATGTAAGTTAAAGTTTTTAATAAAAAAAAATAAATTCTAAAGAGTAGCCTCAAAATCGAAGTTGAAAGTACAAATGTTCAAATTACTGCGACAGGCAACTTTTAACCGGCCTAGCACTCGTTAGATTGCACAGCGAAAAAAACTATAACTGTTTCTTAAACCCTCAACTATTTACCTTTTAAAATACTTACATCTTTATCATCTGAATTGCATTTTGAAAAATCGACTTTTGGCCAGCTAAATTGGAAAAATTCCCCACTGTGCGCCGTTACAGTTCAGTACTAGTTTTATTTGAATAAATAGCGTTGTATTATCGAAAACAACAACGGAAAAAATATAAAAATGGAGAAAAAATCTGTTTTTATAACTAAAAATCTAAACGTGATGGGAAAATTTTGATAGCAGATATGGACTCCCCATGTGAAAGTACATCAGAATAAGTAATATTCATGCGTGGGACATTCTATATTTCTGCCAGTGTAATTGAATGATTTCATTCAAAGGAATGAAATTATGCTATTAAAGTAACTAGTTTCAGCTACTTTTAAAAATACAAGTACTAAAATGCAGATTTTTAGTTGTAAGTAAAAAAATAATTATTGGTTTCTAAAATCTTCTGTAATCTAAATGATCAATCATTTTTTAAACAATATTGTATAAAGTTAAAAACTCGCTATAAACACTTAAAGGAAAGGAGGGTAAGAGTAGGCACCTAGTGGATTGTTCGTTATAAAAATGAGAATTAAAAAGTGAGAACCTTGAAAATTGACTAAATCATAGTTTATTAACTTAGAAACTTAGGTACACAAAATGAAAGTTTTATCTTAAAAAAATATATGAAAGAAAGCAAGTGGAAAAAAATTGCACTTGCGTACTCTTACCCGACCTGGCGGATAAGAGTACGCACCCAGGAAGGGTAAGAATACGCATTGAGAAAATTTAGCAGTAGTCGCATACAAATGCTCCAGTACCTTCATAACTGGAACATTCATCATGCCACCACTCCTTACATAATCCACACTGGATCCGATCTTCATCATATGATTGTTCTCAGCATGGGCATATTGTCGCCTCATTGTTTGCTAAACTTGTTGAGGGATCTGGGTTGTCGATACAATGCAGAACAAGTTTTTTCTTTGCTTTCATGGCTTTTCCTTTTTCAGTTTTTTCCTCATTTTTACTTTTCATAGCAGCTCGATTAGCCTTTGCTTCATCTAATTCTCTCTTTCTCTCTACCTTTTCCATATGTGCGTACTCTTACCCGCCGATGTATTGCTCCCCAAAATCGTCCATAGATGACTGTAGCGTTCACAATAGTAAAATTCTGACATGCCCACGTTGTTTGGAAGGTAACAAAGCTCATAATGATATCTAGTTAAGAAGCAAACATCAGTCCTTTATTGACAAAAAAATTAATATTTCTTCACAGAAAAATTACATGACAACATGCAGAAATCATATTTTACCTGATAAATAAACGACAGCAAGGATGAAAATAACAATGGCGGACTCTTGAGCCAGCGGAAAACAAGCGCGTTGAGTTGATCACACTCGCTTCTGCTTGCAGTGTTGCCAACAGGGAAAAAAGTCCCTGCGTACTCTTACCCTCCTTTCCCTTACATACTTTTTACTGACCCTTCATCTCTCTTCCCCCACACTTTTGAGGATCCTATAGTATTTTGGCATATTATTTCTTATGGAAAAACAACAAACCGAACATTATACAGCTTAGTTTTGGGCGACATCGCTCTGAACACTCTAAGAAAAGTTTGTTGTTGTTGTTTATTGTGTGCCCTTTGTATAACTTGAAGGTGACATAGGCGCATACTATATGAGTACTCCTGTAAGCAATCAAATATTGATTGATCTTAAATATTGCAACTAAAATAAAATGTGCTGTTAATTATTAATTCGTTTTCCAACCGCTATATTTTCGAAAGTGCTTCATGAGCAATAAATATTCATGCATGAATATAGCAGTATAGCAGCACAGCAAGTTTGCATTGATAAGTTGGGAGTGGCGAGTGCATAATGTATGTTTTTTTTTTAAATCTCGACAATGGAGAGGGGGGGGGGTGGAATCGTCTGTTGGAGTCGTGATCTCTAATGGCGTTCAAGGTCCTGGAAAAATACGATAATTGTTAGTATTATAACATTAGCATCATGTGACGTTTAATGGAATGAATAGGTATACATGGTTTGGAAATATGAAGATAGATGCTTACTTTCTCGCATCATTTTATAATAATTATTAAGAAAATCTACTTAAGTCAATGCGAACTCTAGAATTTTTTTTTTTTATGTACACATATTTAAAAAATGCATTGGTAGGACAAGAGCATTACATCATTTTATGTTGCTAAACCTTTCAAAAACTAATCAGTTTGAAGCCTGTGTTATATTGTAAAATACTTTTAAGTTAATCCTATAACACTTTCCGTTCTTAAAACCGTACTTTTTATTTGCAGTGTACGGAAATGAAGAAAATACAATAAAGTAATGGAAAAGAGTTTAATTAAGTCATTCTTTCGTAGTAAATGACCATAAGAAACAGTTTCACATCCACAAATTCATCAGAATGAAAATTTTAAATAAATCTTTATTCAATAAAATTAGTGAATTCTTTTCCTCATAAAATTCAGCTAGCAAAACCTAGAAATTTGAACATTCTTCAAAAATATTTTGTTGCAATCAACCTCAAGAGATTAGTGCATACAAAAATTAATCATAAACAAATCTGAACAATTTCCATTAATTCACAAATATTCATGCATCAGAGTTGTGATGCTGTGTAATCTAGTATGCGGAAATTAGCTTGTAAATCATAACGTTTCGGAAATTCAAATCTTAACGTAAGCTACACCTGTTCTGTTGTTTTAAATTTGTAATGAATGAAGAGTAAGTCTGCTTAGTACGAAACATTCAATGAATTAAAGTCTATGTTTGTGAAACGTAAAATGGAATGTTGAGGCTTAATGTGCTTTCTCCGTTCAAGTATAATTAGCTCTAACATTAGAAACAAATGGTCAAACTGCTGTACATTAAAATGAATTAATTGCATTTTAAGTGGCTTTCAGTTTAATGTAAACATGTTCTTATTCTAACAACCGACTTTGACATTTAAGCATTTTTGCACTAAGTGACACGTTAATAAATGTCAGTCGTAAGAAGTTACGAAACAATATAAAAAACATAATGTTGGACTGTGATATTTTTTCTTCTCTATCTTCAAGCCATCGAATCTTGGCCGACTTCGGGAAATCCGTACCCCGCTACAATACGTTGCATGCCACTAAGTTGTTCTCCGACCGAAACACTATATTATATACGCGTATGTCTACGTATAGACACACACACACACATATAAGGAAAATGTAAGAGCCGGTAGCCTAGAGTAGTTAGAATATCGGGCTTCCGACCGGAAGGTTTTATGCTCGATACCCGACCCGCAGAAGACTCCCCATTTACACTTGGGGATACGTGCATGTGAAATCTGCGAAGTCCCGAGGCAGTTCCGAGAGTACCAGAGGATGGATAATTTTCCCTTCCCTTCACTCTTAGGCCAAAAATTAAGGTGGTGTATTTGTGGTAGCGCCATCTGGGTGTTCAAATACATAATGAGCCAAGTCAAGCTTGGATACTCAAATGACATTCTAAACAACAACAGCAACAGGAAAATTTACTCACTTTTGAGCATTTCCCAACTTAGAGTAACTCCGAGTTAAGAACTCTCAATTTTAAAAAGCATAAGTGCTCATTGCAATACATGTGTACTTGTATTTAATGCAGCATGCACTCGTTTTTGAAACAATTGTACTTTTTTTTAAAAATGAGTATGTTCGGGTTCTCATTTTTAAATATATTTCTTTTAGGAGTGTATATGCACAATTTTGCTTCATTGGTGGAGGTGTCCGCCTAATAGGGGGTATCCGTTAGGAGGAGTTCTTCGATGCATTGCATTTTATGTAGTATGCAAAAGCATATCATGCTTTATTTTTGCGTTTTTTTATTCATCTTCATATTTGCGGGAACTAAAGCTTATTCATTAACTCCTATTCGAAAGTTAATAGCCATAAGTATAACAAGTTTACATTTAATTAATCAAAATTTTCTTATATTATAAGTTTTCCTTCTGTTTTGTATTTTTTTGACTTTTACGGATAAAAGAAATAAGTTTTATTTGGTTAAATAATCATTAATAATCGACAAGGTGAAACAAACAACAAAAGTAGTTAATCTCTTTCAATGTTGGATTTGTTTGTGCAAGTGTTTAATATTTTAATTACAAAGACTTTTGAAATTGAAAAATAAATATTATTTTTTAAATATTATTAGTATTTTTTTCATTCGGTATCCATTTTAATTCAAGTAAATAATGTTTTGCTTGAAATAAAAATTTGCATTTTAAAGGAGAATAAATATTTTAAAAGCCATAAATAAATTTTACGCATCGACTGTAAAAATGTGCCAGAGTTTGAAAATTAATATTAAGTACATACATTTTAAATAGAAATGTTTTTGAATTTATTATGAATTGTTATGATATTATTGATGTATAATTGTATTTTTCTTATGTTATGAGTTAAGGAAATTAAAAGTTTAACCACGCTTTTTTGCATAGGCAGATATTAATAATCAATTGCTACGATGGATAATTACTAAGAGTGCATAGCTGACGAATATCATATTTTGCCCTTTAAATTAAATATCCGTACAGAAGAAGTTTAAATTAAATAATATTCTAATGATGCGTAAGGTATAATGTAATGCAAAGTAAAAATGTAGAGTCGAGTGCCTACACAATTGGAACAGTTTTTATCGTTGACTTTTAATAGCATGTTAATCATGAATTTTAAGCTAGAACTAAGTGTGATGGTTTTTGAAAAATCCGTAGCATTTTACCACACAATTTTGTAGAAATGTCCCTTAAAAATAAAATGAAAAAAATGTTCATTGAATCAAATTAGGTATCTCCCACCCTAACTTGGAACATTTATTATTTTGAGTGTTTTCAATGTAAGAGCGTAAAAAAGAACTTAGAGTCTATTATTATATTTTTTGCAAAAGTTATTTTACAGTGAAATAAATAAATTTTAATACGAAAGACAACAGAAGAAAAACCCACATAAGATAAACATAAAAAGTGTTGAGGATTTTTGTACTTTTGAGAAGGAATCTTTCATTCATAAAGAATGATTCGTTTCACAAAATTCCTTATTCTTTCACATAAAACATTTCATTCGACTACTAAATGCATTCAGCGAGGCCAAATACTACTTCGTGTAGCTGACTATAAAGTTCATACCCATTTATCTTTTAAACAAACTTCATGATAATAAATTCTCGCTTTTTTTTCAATCCTTTCACTAATGTAATACCAATCATGCAGGTGAATTTTTCACCAAGAAAATCGTTCGTACGTATTGTATGTCGGGGGTCATTTTTATTAGTGCCATGCATTTTAGAAACATTTTAGTCAGAGATATTTTGTGCTTCGATAGTTTACGTCAACAATGCTCCAATCATATCGTCATCAAAAATTGTAAGATAATTTTCCTCGCCAGTAGTCTTGTAATTAGATGTCCTTTTAGTTATATGTTTTCTCTGACTATTTTTCACATTGTCAACATTTATTTTTATAGGAACACTTTATCTCTTAAATTTCAGAATACTCCCTTAATCAACCAGCATTGAATGATTTACGCTTTCACAAGCGTAATGCGAATTTTCTGTTTTTCTGGTACATTAAGTTTTTTTTTTTTTTTTGCATTTTATTCTCTGTTTAGTGACAAGTTTCCCTTAAATGCATTATATAAAGAGCTACTATAGCAAATATTCAACATTATTTTTTTTAGATAGGTTAATATTTACGAAGACAAGTACGAAGTCTAACCTGAAAGCTGAAATGACATTTTGTGGCCAAATTTGGGAGTGCCCCAAATTGAGGTCATACACTCAATTTTCTGAATACATATAAACGAGTTAAACTAAATTAGTTAATTCGAAATATATGTGCATAAAAACTACTCTATCGCAGAGACAAGAAGACCTATGGGAAATATTATACCTAAAGCTGATCAATTAATATTGGCATCGCGGAAGTTATTTTCAGGTTTAAAAATGGCCTTTTTTTGACGTTTTTTTAAAAAAAAAATAAACTTAGATATAATAATATATCAAAGTCACACTCCCTAATCTTAAATAACAGTTAACTAGTTAACACATAACATTGTTTATTTTCGATATTATATTTATTTATTTTATTTTATTACTAAATCAATAGACAACATGCACCATGGCAAAATCCATACAACATGTATACACAAACGAAAACAAATGAATTCAACAAAACCAGATTAATCCAAGTACACAAAAGCAAAGAACAGCTTATTATAAAACACATGAAAATACAGGAAAAAATAGATCAACCAAGATTAGGGTGGACATAAGTTATTAAAGCATAAAACAAATTAACAGATAATCAGAAAATAATTAAATTAAAAAAATAAATAAATAAATAAATAAATCTAAAAGTTTCATAAACGATTCAAAAAGGGATTTTCCCAACAAAGCTTATAAAAATGGGTAAACAGTCAGGTTGGAGCAAAAAGTCAAAACTTGGGGGCCATGGCAGTCCACTTGTAAGAAAAAATTTTAAAAGTTCATGCCTCTCGAAGTCAAGCAGAGGACAGTGGAAAAGCAAATGTTCAATAATTTGTATTAGAGTTTGGTCACAAGTACAGACAGGAGAGTTAACGCGGTGGAACCTGAGAAGATAAGCCCTTGTTCTCGCGTGACCTGAAAGGACCTGTGTAAGTTTAAATGTGTGATTTAGGTTGATTTTTACTCTTTCAGTCACGGAGGGGAAGAACATCCTTGTAACACTGCCTTGGGAGTTGTTTACCATTCAATTTTCCACAAGTTCATAATACAAATGTTGTTCAGTTTTTTGATGTAAGAAATCGGAATCTTTTGATAGCTCAGAGGAAGTTGTGAGTGTGCTGCAGATTTTGCGAGTTCATCTGCCCTTTCGTTTCCAAGAATGCCGGAATGACCCCTGACCCACTCAAATGATAGCTTGAAATTACTAGAAGAGAGTTCCCAGATTAAATGTCGATTTTTTTATATTATAAATGTGTGATATTTTCTGTTCTGAATTTTATAAAGTGTGATTTGACTGTCAGTAAACAAACTCACATTGTTAAGTATTGAGGCGTCCTTTGAACAAATCCAACTCAAAGCTGGGATGGCAAAAGCCCATCCCAGCGATATTATATGTAGAAACGTATGTACTAACACTCGAAAGAAAATTCCCCAAACTGTCCCAAGTATGTTGACTGCACTGTATATGGTTTCTTTGTAAAATAAGTCTAATTATTGTTGAACTAAAATACAAGACAATAATTGAAAAAATATTTAGATGTTCATAAAATGTTATTTTTTTTTTCGGTTAAGTGTGCATGCAATGTAATTTGCAGTCGAAACATATAGAGAAATTATTTTGGGATACGGTTGTTAGTAATGAAGTTATTTATTATATAATTAATTTAAGTAATTACAGCATTATTCAATTAGCTTTAATTTTAATTTGATTAATTTATAATCTTAATTTTATCTTTCTCTCAGTTTCAATATGAAGATATAATGCTAGTCAGAGGGTAATGAAACTGCAGCAAAATGTTATTGGACTAATTTTGTGTTCGTAACAAAATCTATCAGCACAGCACATTAAATGCAATGCTATATTCTATTGGTTGAAAGGTTTCCAAAATAAAACACCAATATAAATTGCACCACAAAAAACCGTTTTATGTAAAAAATATATTTGAAATGGTGGTTACATTGTCACTTATTTAAATGGACATGAATTTTAAATTCATGGGAAACAATAAACAGGTGATCCTAGAATTATGCCAAACGTCAGATTGAACAGATCTCAACTGCAAGTTTTTCCTGGCGTTTGGCGATGATGGAGTTATATGATTGTAAAAACCAGCATCGAAGTTAAACGTTATGTATGCTATGAAAACTAGAACGTTGAAAAATATATTTGCTCATTTTTCTAAAGTGAATAAGCAAATCAAACACATGGATGTTCCTTCTGATGGTACTACTTATGTAAGGGCTGTTGAATTAATTTCGTAATTAAGATTAAAAACTATGCGTATATTTTTATATGTGTCGTATGATGTTTCACGGGCTTCAAACTTAATATCCTTACGCGTTTTCAAATTAAATATTAAAATGCGGCATAAAGTAGCTAGAAGTTTTTTAAAAACATCATAATATATTCAGCATAAATAAGCTCTTTTTCCCTTAATTATGTCCGATGCAAAGTTTAAGCATGTTACAGTGTCTAGACATGCAATAATTTAATCTGCGGAGAAATCGTTAAAAGTTTACTTACTGTGTAAAACTTACTTTTCTGGGCAGTTCAAAAAATGCTTATCATGACTACAATGCATAAGATTTCATAACTACTGAGCTGGAATGTATCCACCGAGGCAAAGAAAGTTCACAAATAGATTTGCACTTCTTTCTAAAAAGTAGCGCTATTGGATGGATAAAAAAAACTGGAAGCAAATGTCTTTGTGGCATTCCACTTAAAGATATATATTTGACATGCGGTCGATTATTGAAAATTGTTTCTTTTTAAGTTGGGGAAAGAGAAGATGTTTTCTAATTCAGTAATAACCAAGAGCTATTATTCGACGTTATTGAAGCAATGGTTTCTTCGAAGATAAATTTAAACGAACAAAAAAAAAGTCATTAATTTTTTATCGGAGCCAATTGTTTTCAGCCCAGGAATTAAAAATTCAATTGATGGCAAAAGCGAGTTGAAACGAGAAAGGTTTTTTTTAATTCCCCATTTTAAATCGACTAATTGGCGTAATTATCTTTTTTACTAGGAATTTGTGTATTTAAAATTTTTCTCTCTGCTTTCAGATGTTGAAATCTTCTTGGGAAAGAAAGTGGAAATAACAGAAATCGCTGCAGCTTTTTGTAAGTCAATTAAAATTTTGTTTTCTTTCAAAACTTCCTTGAAAACGTTTATCCCCGTTAATTTAACAATGACAGATTCAGGATCCTTACTTCGCAAATGTTTCACATCACACCAAATTTTCACTTTTTACTTTGAGAGACAAAAAAGAAAAAAAGCTTTGTTTGTTGAGCCAGGTTTGCTTTTCTTTATTTGCGGCCTTATGCAGTTGAAATGGCAAATCCCTGATACAATGAGCCTTCGTCAAATACATAAGGATTGTTTTTTTATAATTAAAAATGTTTCGAAGCTTCGTTCATCAAAATATTAGTGTACTTCATGAAGCAATTAATTACTGTAAAATGTTCGGAATAATGGTCATTATTAATTCAAATACTTCCAGATCGTTTGTGCAAAAATGTGTTGAAATTCGACTAATTGCTTATTAGATATTTCTTCAAATGCCAAAACAGCATAGCGATGACTTTCACTTTTTATGCAGTTCTTAGTTTTAGGGTAACAAAGATTATTTACCATCTACTTTTTATACAACACTGGACAAAGATATTATTAAAAGTATCAGGTCAAATAAATTGTTTTAACAATCTAAAAGAAAGACTGATGTATTTTTAATTTGGGAGGGTCAGGTGGGGTAAAGTAGTCAATTGGGTAAAGTGGTCATAACTCAAAAAAAAAAAAAGCTATAACTTTAAAAGAAGTAAAGGAATGGTTTTATTATTTTTTATTTTGCTTTCAATAATTAAGAATTTATGTTAAACGTCAGCGATTTTCTTCCGTTAAAATATTGAGCGTGTGTGTCACACGATTGAAACTCACGTACTGTTGTGTCGTTGTGCGATATTTGTCGTTCATCCGACACAGTGGTACTCGCCGACAAAAAAACTGTCGGACCGATATCGCAACGATATTGTCGTTCAATTTAGACTAATGTACTACTGTGTCGGAACTGTCGTATCGGATTGCCCGTGCACATCGAGCCTAAATGCATACCTAATTTCTAATGCGTCCTGAGCAGAAAAGATTGCAAAAGATAATGTTTATTCAATAATATAATAAGGGATATATCACCTAGTTTTAGTCCTATGTCCTAGTATATTGCTTGTTTTCTCCTGAAACATGCAGAGCATACAACATGCCAAAATACAATCATAACCAGTTGAAATGAATTAGTTTAAATAATAAGGATATCATGAAGTAATCAATGTATTCAGTTTTCATTCACTAAAACATATATAAACCGATTATTCTTACTTATTGCTGACTGCAAATAAACATCATGCATCAAAACCATTAAAGATTGTAATTTTCCAAATTGGGGTGTGGTGAAATCCATTATGCATGTGTATTTCAGTATGGTTATCTTCTGAGCAGCAAAATAGCACGTGTAGCTGCATTCGTCGGTGAACACTCATCGGAGAAGACGGGTATGTTTAACCTTCGATTATCAAAGATTTGTTTTTTTGAGTTAATGTAATTTTTAAAAGTCGATTATAACACTAATTCTTGTCGTGTTGAAATTATTGAGTTTTAAAATATTTTTATACTTTACTAATACGTTAACTTTATTAAAAACCTTCGGCTTATGTCTTAAGTTAAAAATCGCGTCTTTTCAATTTTTTTTTACAATGGGAAGGCAATATTTAATTACTTAATAATACTTCTTACATGAAAAAGCTGCTGGTTTTTAATAAAAACAAACTGAATGCGAGTAAAATAGTTATTTATATAATACACGATTTCACAAATATTACAACATTTAAATATTTTCATTTGTTTTAAGATGTTTTACGAAATTCCAATACCGGTTGTGTTTTGAGATCAGAGCTCTTTCGCTTACAAAATAATTACCAGTTATATATAAAACTCTTTAAATAGATAATGTTATTTTTAAGGATAAAAAAAAGTGAATGAAGAAAATGTAAATTAAAAACTGATATTATGCTACTTTTGATTGTTTTTCTTACACTTGCAACAGGGCGAAAGTTTCATATCGTATTATAATAGTTTTAGACCTTTATTGGGCTATTAAATTTTGTTTAGTTTTTAAAATAATACTTTATTATTATTATTATTTACATTTTAATATTTTGTTTTATTTTCGATTATAAAATAACACGTTTATTTTTAAGTTCTTAAAATTCTCTGGATGCTTGAACGATTCTTCTCTTGCAACATTCTGGGAAATTTTCGCAAGTTCTATCTGCGATAAAATAATAGTTGCAATTTAAAACAAAGGTCCTACAATCAAACAAGAATTTGTTTTACTCACGTTTTAGAGTTTTCATTTAAAAAACAGAAAATTTGTTGTGTATTAAATTTCTAGTGTAACACTTACTATGTGTTACCACCTAAATGTTCAAAATTATTTCTATCTTACATATATCGAAAAAAATATCCATGTGTTTTACATTTTTTAAATTTTAAACTTAACTTAAAAATATATATAGTAAATCACTTACAAGCAGCGCCAATAATTGGAACGTGTTAGCTTAAATGCACGAAATTTTGACTAATAAAAAATTAATGCATTTCCTTAATTACAAATGATAATAAAAGTAACTAAAACACCAAACAGGGGAGGGATGGTTTGAATTTCGAATGCCTTTCTCTAAATCATGTTTATTATACTCTCATTTTTACTTGCTCTAATTTATATTTGGAATCATCAGTAACAACACATCGAAGTCGCAGCGCTTTGTAATTTACCATTATCATAATCTCTCAGAAGCAACAGAAGCATTCCTTAATAAATTTCAAAATAAATTAATCTGGCAGGGAAGGTTGTGACGCCATAATTACGACTTTCATTTAGTTAACATGAACATAAACTGAGAAGACAAATTTATTCGTTTAAACAAGGCATAACGGTGCATAAATTAATGCTAGGAAAGTTACACATGGTTGATATAAAACTTCGTGTAAAATGCCACGGGTGAAATATTCAAATGCTTTTATTCGATTTAGGCATCAATTTGCGTGCTGATAAAACTCGTCTTGTCAATAACATCAGTGAAAACAAGGACTTTATCTTTTGCAGCTAGCTTGTGTAAAGGTATTTTATTTTGAAAAGCGTGTGTTCTGTAGAGCTTATTTTCATGTGATTATAACTTTTAATTGCAGTATAAAATCTAACAAAACAGAAAGAAAGATTTTTACACACTATTATACTTGCTTTAATATTAAATCGTGATTTTCAAAAGATTAATAAGTATTTCTAAAGTAACACAAAGTAATTAAACGTGAAATGTCGGCTGATTTTCAACTAAGTTTCAGAAATTCACTCTAAAAAATAAATTCTCAGCTCCAAACTACAAATTTGAAAATTCTTACAATTGCTTAAAATTGCAATATAACTAAGACGCATTGGTTTAAATATTAGTTATAAAAAATTTATATAGTATTTAAAGAACGAAGCATATATATATATATATATATATATATAGTAGTTTCTTTAACGAGTGATTCGACCACATTTTTTTGAAAGTGCGAAAAAAGGAAAAAAGGACCATCCGAAACTCTTTTAGTTTGTTTTAGTTGCATTTAAAGTTTTAATTCATTTTTCGACTTGAAAATAAGATTAAAAGTACGATGTAATTCGTAAAGATTAATACAACAATACCCCGTTAATTAAATTAATGTGTGGATTGTTTTAATAAACTATTAGTAGTCGTTGTCTAACCATGTCGCTCAAATTAATGCTATTTTTTCTGCTTTGATTCGTTTAAGAAAACTTATTTAGTGCTTGATGAATGAACCATTTTATACAAATGGCAAAATTAGAAACACTATGTAACAGATTTAAGCAGGTCAGGGCATCAGAAGTAAGTTACATCTTACCGGTATGCTGTTGAATTTACTTAATGTGTTGTACCAACCCGAAAAAACCCCAGAAAAAAGAACTTTAAACTGGTTGTTCTGTCATAAAAAAGCATATAACCGTAAAATTTAAAAATTTAAGAATGTATGAAATTTCTTAATGGGCAAGTTACATACAGCGTGTTTGTAAAAAGTTAAAATTTTACATTATATTATATATTTACAAACTTTTTGAAACCACTGTAAATACATTTAAATTTCAATTCATATCTTCAGCAATCAAAAATACAATATCAAAAAAGTTCATATTTTTACTGCACGTGGTATTTCATAAAGCATCTCAAGAATCTTACATGCAAGCAACGCAAAAGTAATAACTTTTCATCTCGCAGTTTTTGTAAACTGATTTACATACAAATGCCTTGTGTAATATTCTTGAAGAAAACGTATCAGCATGAACAAAAGAACAAAGAAGTCAAACGCATCTTCAGAAATGATCTGAAACTACTAGTCGTCTTTTAAAAAATGCATCTAAGCTTTTAATGACATTTTTAATGCTTTTCAAAAATGCGACAGTGCTTTGGACACAGAATTTAATAACGGTTACGACAAACGCTGCAGATGGAACTGAAAACATGGCGCGAGCTCTTTAATGCATAAATTACCTTTCTTTGGGCCCCAGAGTGCTTTATTGGGTTTAATGATTTTAAGAGAGCAATCAAACTAGATTTTTTTCTTTGGAAAACGATTATTTTTCTTTTATATTTGAAAGCAGTGGAATAATAATCACCGAACATGTACAGAACCGCATTTTCAATGTCGTTCGAATATATTAAAATGGAGTAATAACAAAAAAAGTCCCCAACAAGTAACTTCATTTAAATACGGTTGTTTTGAACCAGATTGAAACGATTCAAATGAGTTTAGTGGAACATAAAAACCGATGTTTCTTCTTTCAATGCAAAAGAATAAAACAATTTTGTTGTTTCGCCAAATGTCGGAACAGAAACAGATTAACAACTAGCGATGATGGAAATTCACGTGTTCAACTGGAAAGTTAATATTGCGTAATTTATTGGAGTGTTTGTATCCTGAATAATGCATGATTTTATGATACAACCATTTATTGGTTAAAAGAATGCGTTATGAAATTCAACTAAACTGCAAATAGCATTCATCTTTAGGAGAAGTTTGAATTTATGGCAACAAAATATAAACCAGGTGAAAGCAGTTTTTAATATTTCGCTAAATCAATTCCAACTGTCAAAATTTTTCGGCTCATATGGTTCTTTAAATTTAATGACAAAAGATGTATGCATTTTATTTATTTATTATTACAGTAACTTTCCGAAAACTCACCTAATGTGAACCGAATGGCATCCAAGTTTGAAAACACCGGATTGTCGGGTTAAAAGAAGTATAAGTACTAGCATATCCTCAGAAAATACAGTACTGTGCTTGTATGTATTGATTGATCGAGGGCACAGGGAATAAACTGCTCAAATGCTCTTAAACAAACAAAAATACGTACTTTATGAAGGCTTAGGGAAGGGGTCCCCAACCTTTTTGTATCTAATAGCACATACCAGAATATCGGTCGAATGGCGGGCACCATTTATTTTTTCAAGATAAATTGACAGTTGGTATATGGCACTGTTAGAAATTTCATCATGAAATTACGGTTAAATGACCGGCAGCAGTCTGTCCATCTAATTCACCGTTAAATTTACGGTTTGGAACATTTTTCTATCTGCACGGGACCTAACCATTTCTAATTAACTTGGTTAAAAAGCCGTAAATACAAAAGTTTACGGTTTTATAACCATTTAAAAAAGGTTGCAAAACAAAATTTTCACCGTTTTTGAAGCGTAGAAACCATAAACGAAGCTTGCAGGACTCGAACCCCAATGAGTGGTGTACTAGTCTTCCTCTCTATCCACTGGGCCACCGTCATCACGTAAAGCGGACGTTTATTTATCAATAAATCTTCTTTTCCAACCAGCAAACAGCCTTAAAATTGAGATTTCAGTTTTTGTTTGGATCTAAATTTATTTTTGGTCTAAATTTACTGTATATCGACGAAAATCATTTTATTTGCTGCAAAAATTAAAATACAAACAAGCTTCAGCAGCTCAAATTATGGGTTCGCTCATTTGCAAACAGTTTGGGAATCCGATGTCTCCAATTTTTGATTTACGTGTGTATGTGTTTCTATTTAGTATTCACTGCTTAAGCCACTTTTTCTTTCTTCTTTTTTTATATACACATGCAGATTTTAACTGATAAATCCGTATTCCTATTTTAAAACAACGTACGACCGGTAAGGTTTCGCATCCAAGATGGACGCCCGATTCTTATTGAGCGCTTGAAAATTACGGTTAGTTAAACGTTCTTTAGGATAAACAGATAATAAACGATTTTTTTCGCAATCAGCGGTTTGAGTACCATCTTTTTAATGGTTATTTAACTGTTGTAATTAAATATGGTAAAATAACAATCAAATAAATGGTTATTTTACTATTTTCCTACGGAAATTTTTAACAGTGGGGGGCGGACATAGTTAATAATACACACTACATATAATGCACAAAAAATTTAATTTTAAAAATTAATTTAACATATGCATATAATTAGTATTCATATTCTTGTGTAAAATAAATGAATACTAAATTGCTTGCAAAACATACAAAGTACATAAAAATTATTTATAAAATATATAAAATACAGTCAATGTGATCTTTGGAACTGCATTTCACTAAGGAGCGCTTCATAATTGGGAAAATATGATGAAATTCCTGCTCGCAAGCAATCGTCATGGTGTTCATCTGTAAGTCGTGATCTATATTTTGATTTTATGATATTCATTGTCGAAAACAATGATACACACAAGTATGTGGAGCTAAAAAACGACTTTATTCTATATGCTGCTCTTTTTAAGAATGAAATTTTGTTTCTGGCAACTATATTTCAGAATTTCTCATCTGATATAATAGTTTTGAGGATAATGTCATTCTGAAGCTCCAAAATTTCTATCTCCACTTCTTCTCGCCTTACTTAGAGAAATTCTGAAATGTATGTTGCTATTTCGGTTACGTTTATTTGGTTGGTAAAAGGGTTTACCAAAAAATGTGACCATGGGCTCGATGATATTAATTGTTGAAAGCGCTATTGAAATTGATCTTAAAGCAATTGGGAGGTAGATGACAAATGTTAACAAGTCAATTTCACTGTCGCCTACCATTTTTTTTAATGTTTGTAAAATGCACAACAGACGTCATTTTCAGATGTGATATCCACAAAACTAGCTTAGCTCTGAAGGAGTTTATAGCCCCCATCATTTGTGCTATATGTTTGTCCTTTCCCTGAAGCTCCAAGTTTAAATTAGTTAGTTTTTCCATTATTTCTGTTATGAAAGACAAATCTGCTAGCCAAAGAGGATATGTTAGTTTTTAAAAAATTCCATTTGTGCCTGCAAGATAATTTTTAATTTCTTCAATTAGATGTATAAATCTATCAAGTACTTTGCCTTTACATTGCCAGCGTACTTCAGTATGTAAAATTAGGTCAGCATCACCAGGATTTTGTAACAGGGCCTTGAAAATTCGATGTCGCAAAGGAGCTGCTCAAATTAAGTTGATTAAGTAATAATTTTCATAACGTGTCCAAATGGTAGTACTTTGCCGCACAGATTGTACATTTTCCTGGCTATTTCTATTTTGGTTGTGTTTATCATTATAGGGTTATTCATAGTTTATTATATGGCCCTTTATTAATATACTCTAGATTCTAAATATCCTCTTTTAAAATGGATGAAATATTTCGTCGTGGGGCACTAGCAGCGGGCGCACCTAGACCGATCGACGCTCGGCATGGTGCCTGTGGGTATAGGGTTGGGGACACCTGGCTTAGGGACTTATTAAAAATGAAAACTAAGCGAACCGTAACTAACCTGATAAAAAAGACCTCATAAAAGTGTTATAATGTAATGAAAATATATTAAATATATAATAATTATTTCTTTTAAATTTGTAAAAAAAATATATTTTAAATCTAGATTAAACCGTACAGTTTAGTGCTTTAATAAAAAATCCCTAAGGAAATTCCATTATAGACTCCTACCTGCACATTGAAAAGGAAATTTGAAGTCAGTGATATAACTTATGGAAATATTTAACTCAATTCGGCTGCATAGTATTGGTCTTAACCATTGCAGACCTTGTGCGTTCTCAGAGATTGGAACAAACTATTTCATCGGCACCACAATGAGTGTGGTACCATTACTACAATTTTCGACTATCGGTTTCCCCCTAGATGGCGGCACCTGAGCTCTAGGAATTTAATACTTCTGGAAATAATTATAATTAATTTTATTTTACTTTATTTAGCTTCATTTAACTTAAAAGTCTATGTTATTGCGTAAGATATGATTTCATTTAAACTAATAGTGAATGATTTCTCGTTTTAAAAATAGTAATGACAAATGTCTGCAAAGGATAATGTCACAAATCATTGTGAGACACATTCCACATTAAACATTACTACACAAAACATTCTACATTGAATTAATGAAAGGAGCTAAATGCGTAGTTCATCGGGCTAGAAATGTTAAATATTTACTATAACACACAAAATTTTTAATATTTTTCTGAGATAAACGTTTTGCTATTAAAGGTTGTTTGTTAAAAAAAAGGGAAAAAAAGCCTTAACTAAAACAGAAACATTGCCACCTAAAAATTGGTGAATTAAAATGCCCAAAAAATCGTATAGTTCTTGACTAGTAACAACTACAAACATTTAAAACATTTTTCTGGTTGTGCAACTGAATCCTGCAAAATCGTAGATTTCTCCATCAGCACCATTATTTTGCTTAGTTTATCCTTGAAGCAAACTTGAATGCAAATTTATAAGCCCAATAAAAACACAACACACATTTTATAATGAGAAAAATCAATATTTAATTCACATTTTATAATCCATAAGTTCTTAAAAATGTATGTGTACCCAGAAGCACCGCTTTATTTTTCAAAAAAAAAAAAATCCTTTTAGTTTCCCATCGGTGCGTAAACGCAACTGACGAAACACATAAGGTAGTTAACGCCGCTTCAAGACATATTTTGAAGTATACAAGAGCCTTTTTATATTGCTGAAACAATTTCGGAAAGATGTTTCTATTTATTTATGTGTTATACGGGAAACAAGTTATCACGGCATGTTCCGTGCTTAAGCTCTCGGTTTTTTGCCCGCACGCATTGAAACAAACTGCTTATCGACACTCTAGCCAGCAACCATTTGAATAAGAATGAGGTTGTTTATTAATGAAGAGGAAATGGCTATACGCTGAACTCCATGTATCATAGTAATATCATAACGTATATTTTTGTTGTAGAGGTTAAAGAGTTGTTAGTAGCTTGCTTTAATTCTAATGCGATCAATATAACTTATCGACTTAAATTTTAAATTACTAGCTGATCTATCGCAGAATATCGGGCTATTTCAACAATAATAATGATCACTCCTTATAAACAAACTAATGTGTTGCCACTTTAAAGAATTGAAAATTAACCATTTTAGAATCGTAAAAAACGCTTTAAAATTCGAAAGACTTAAGAAAAGATAGGTAGATATAAACATGAAAATGATCGTCTGATATAAACAAAGACTGAACTTGATCGTAACCGTTACCGTAACAGTTAACTGGATCAAGTTCAGCTTTGTTATAAACAAACTAAGGTGCTGTCACTCCAAAGAATCGGAAATTTAAAACTGAGTTACGCATTATGTTACTTTTCTATGCTAATCATTGAACACATTTTTAAAATATAGTTTTTACTATAGTTTGTTTCTTGCATGATGGCAGTTTCAAATCGTACCGGAAAATTTTAATCGTAACTGGTCCACGTTAAGTGAAATGAGAAAATCATTCAGTGTTAGAAATTTCATCATGAAATTACGTTTAAGTAGCCGGCAGCAGTCTGCCCATGTAATTCACCGTTAAATTTACGGTTTGGAACATTTTTCTATCTTTACGGAAACCATTTCCAATCAGCTTTGTTAAAAAGCCGTAAATACAAAAGTTTACGGTTTTATAACCTTTAAAAATGGTTTCAAAACTAATTTTTTACGGTTTTTGAACCATTTCAAAGCGTAAAATCTTCGAGGCGTAGAAACCGTAAATGAAGCGTGTAGGAATCGAACCCCGGGTGTATGTATCCCAACCTTGCGCTCTAATTATTCGGCCATCTACACAACTCAAAGCGGCCGTTTATCTATCAATAAATCTTCTTTTCCAACAGGCAAACTACATTAAAATTGAGATTTCAGTTTTTGATTGGATCTAAAGTCTTTTTTAGTCTAAATTTACTGTATATTGACGAAAATCATTTTATTTGCTGCAAAAAGTAAAATACAAACAAGCTTCAGCAGCTCAAATTATGGGTTCGCTTATTCGCAAACAGTTCGGGAATCCGATGTCTCCAATTTTTGATTTACGTGTGTATGTGTTTCTATTTTTCGTTCCACAACCAAGATGGACGCCCGATTCTTATGGACTACGAGACCTAGGCGGCGCTTGTAAATTACGGTTAGTTAAACGTTCTTTAGGAGAAACACAGAATAAACGATTTTTTTCACAATCAGCGGTTTGAGTGCCATCTTTTTAATGGTTATTCAACTGTTGTAATTAAATATGGTAAAATAACAATCAAATAATGGTTATTTTACTATTTTCTTACGGAAATTTTTAACAGTGTACATATATAGATACTTATACATTTAAAAAAAATAATAATTTTTCTGTTTCCTTTAAAAATTTTAAATATTTAAAACATATTTAAGAAAAACCACCAATGTGTATTAATGTATATAATCACAAATAAACTATGTGACAAATTATGGTTCTTATCAAGTGGTTGAAGTCAAAAGAGTCATTAAAATACATGAATATCAATCACGTCACGAACACTCATGGATTTCAATACTGTCACAAACACTGTTTTCTGTCTGTTTTTCATTCACAACTTATTCAATAGAAATTAATTTTCAACAAATATGTTTTCAGTATAAAATAATTTCATGTATAGTTACCATGGATTGAGGTGTTATACCCTTCTAGTAGTTTTGTTTTAGTATGCGGCTATTTTAAAGATTTTAGGATCTTATCCTCTCTCCCCTCCCTTCCGTAAAATTTTAAAATTGTCTTATAAGTTGTCGTCGATAATTCTGGATTCCTCGTAGTGGCATGTAGCTACATTTTAACATAAAATTTAAACTATCTCAGTGTAATTAGACATGCGCTAATTCTTATCAATTAGATGTATTTCACGAGTAAAAAATTTTTACTATCGAAGAGCGAAATTACCCAACTGTAAATTGTCAAACTTTGTATTTGATATATTTATTTTGCATTGCATCGCTTTTACAAAACAATTACTTCTCAAAAATCTCAAGTTTGTTATATACAAAAAATTTCAGTTACATAAAATCATACATGATAGTTACTTAAAATCCTTCATGGTAGCTAAAATTAAGCAAAATGCATTATGAAAGGAGTATTATCCCTTGAGCGAGAATACAACAATCTAACGTTTTTTCCAAGATGTAATTCATTGAGAGTTTTACTTAATTACAAACGTGAAAAAAAAAACAATCTTAGAAATATGCAATTAAAATAAATAGTTAAAATAACCTGTTTGTGTTTATTAAGTTTCTTAAGTAAGTTGAAATGCATTATCCAAAAGCAAACAATTCAGAACCTATGAATTGTACATTAATTCCGTTTAATCGATCATTGCATTATGACATTGAAAGGCATTCAAATGTGCTTTAATTTTCAAGCACTTCATCAACGAACGATAAAGTTGTGATTAAAACCTCTTCCTTTGCAAGCTACCCCTATGCATTAATTAGTTTTAAGTGTATGCAATTCACTTAATGCTCAAGCAATAAATTCCTTTTAAAACTTCCTCTTATTAAAGCATTACCACTAATCCGCTTTTAGCTGCCATGGACTTAGAATAGAGAATGAGGGTAATCTTAACGTTGAAACCTTTCTGGAGAATGATTTAATAAAATAAAGAGTAGGTTAATGTTGAAATATTAAAAAAAAAAAAATAAGTAATGCTGCTCATTATTTAGATTTTTCAAATATTTTCTCTTCTTTTATAAAAATGAAGCTAAACATTTTTGTCTTTCGTTTTGGAATAAAACGTGCCCGAAATTAAGTTCATTGACAATTGTCAAAGTTATACATAACATTATTTTCAAAATGTCTCTGAATTGTTTGGCATTTCCTTTGATAAAATACTATTATCGAAGAAAACGACGTATTTTTGTCTCAAAAAGTAATGTCATCTTTAAAAGATAATGTATATTTTCAAATTATTTTTTTGAAATTTGCTTGTATTTTAATAGTTCAGTTTTGAGTCAAAATTCAGAATATTTCTTGCTGAATTCATATTAATATTCCTGAAATTCTAGAAACTGGTTTTCTGTGATTTTATTGATAGAATATAAAAATAAACATTTGTTGGAAAAAATATTGCTGCTGTAATTTAAAAAAAAAAACACTGCTTTAGCATTGGAAACAACACAACAAATTAAAGTAAATAAAAATATTTCATGCTTATGTGTTGCGCCTGCGCAATGAATATAGGTGTATTTGGTCCCCAGATTAAAAGCATAGCGAATTGCGCAACCGCAGAGCGTCACCAATGTCATTTTTTTGTTGATGCTGGAGGTACGAAATGCATATATATACATTTATTTATATTTTGTATCTCGTTAAAAAGGTGTGTGATTAATTTAGTGGTAAGGCTACCTATGTTATTACATTTTAACCGAAAAATGTTCTTTATTGTCTAATTATAAATGCCTTTCCATTTTATACAATACATTGCTTTATGTACTCTTTTAAAAGCAAATGTTTGAGAGAACATATATTAAGTTGTAATATAAACTAATGAATTTCAAAATTTGCATTCTAGCAAAGTGTAAGCTAATAAAGAACGTTTGTCTTTACTTAAATGATAAACGACGATGTAAATTTTTGTGGCAAAGCAATCTAACTATTTGAGTCCTGTGTTTGGTGATGTACGTTCTCTTCAGCCCGAAAACCAAATTAATTCCTTTAATGAACAATGTTTCTTGTGTTTGAATGAAATATGTAAACTAACATTTTCAGCAGTACTAGCGGAAGTTTGAAAGTATTTTTTCCCTTTAATTCTATGATAATTTCGGGAGACAAAGCATGAAATGATGCTACATTTATAATGAAGGCGTACTTGTAGATCTTGAAAGGAGACAAAGGCAGCTAAGACTTAATCTCGGTGCCTATAAAAACATATCTAGATTATTATGTCAATAATTTCCTTGGAATTGTTTGATTGTTTTTTCTTTCCAGACTACTGTTAGCATACCTTCCTCTTTTTGTGTACTGTTTTCCATCGAGACATTTCATAATGTAACAGTTATGATTGTTAACACTTATTACTAGAAAGACGAAAAATTCCAGTATACCTAGAAAGACTGAAGGGGCCCTTCCACGTTTTTTTTGCGAACAATCTTAATCTTAATACTATTATAAATGCGAAAGTTTGGATGTATGCTTGTTACTCAAACACGTCAGAACGGCTGAACAGATCTGGATGAAATTCGGCACAGATAGATTATAGTCTGGAATAGCACATAGGGTACTTTTAATCCCAGAAAAAGTCCGCTTCCCATGTGGTTAACCAGTAAGAATTTTGTTCTCACGCTCAGCCAATAGGTGGCACTTTACGGTGAGCATTAAGGTTTCTAAATCGTGCTATCAGGTTTTCTTGCGAAGAATGATCTTCCATGCAATTTTGGTAATCAATGCTAACTACGGCCATACTGTATGTAGCATCTATGGCCTTCACAGACTACCCCCAATACGAGGGGGTGCGACCGAATTGCTGTTCTCCTTCAAACCTCCCACAAAATCTCTAGACACTTGACAACCAGCACCGGCCATAAAGTGCTGGACTGGCAGAGCGTTGCCTACTTGCTTTACCGACCCGGGGCCATCGTCATGCTACAAAGCAAGCCTTACGCTATTTAGTTGCTATTTTAGTCGCCTCTTACGACACGCATAACTACGTCGGCGCTATTCTACGCCGGCCACCGCACGGCGAGGCAATTTTGGTAGTGACTTATCTCACTTTTGAGGACCTGTTTATTCCCCTTCCCTTTGTTCTATTGTCTTCAAATGTATCAATCTCGATCGAGAAATACGGACTTCATTTTGATATATTTGTTTGCCATTTTGTTTTAGTTCAGGTACATATTGTAAATAAATTGTTTTTAGGTTATATGTTTGCTTTTGAAATTAAATTGTAGTTAGGTAAGTTATATTTTTATGTGCTTACAGTTTTATTACATTGTTCTTAGGTTAGTTATAATTTCTGAAATTTGTTATCGTTCTTTATTTTTGGAGAACTACCGTTGCGTATAGTTGCGTCCTAATGCTGTGCTTTCCAGCCCAGAATTGACAAATATTTTTTGCCCAGAAATCAGCGAGACCAAAAGGGGGCCTTTGATTCCTTACTTTAAAAAAAATGTTGTATAGCGCCAAAATGTTCCGGTTTTTAAACCATCGTCGCCTCAACGCCGTTTAATTTTGTTTAGAACTTCGACCCCCTAGAAATACCGCGCCTGAAAGGACGCGTTTTATAATATTCGTCCACATTGATCACATTTTGATCAGTCCGTCATTTCTCAACTCACACATACACATCAAAATTTTCACGCGAACGAGTCGCGGAACAGCAAGTTTCTTCTACAGGTGGGGCAAAAGTAATGACCCGGTTTTGAAGGGTTACAAAAAAATAACTAATACATTTTGAGACTTAAAACTTTTTTATTTTTATCTGTATTTAATACCATTTTTTACGTTAAGTGTTGAATACTACTTCAGCAATATAGCGGCCTTCAGCCCCAATACACTGATGCAGTCCATTTCTGAAGATTTCGGAAACTTTTCTGCCCATTAAAAGGGATATGGCGGATATTTCCTCGATAATTCGGTCCTTCAGCTCTTCTAAAGTTTGCGGGTGATGTTTCCAAACTTTCTCTTTCAAATAACCCCACAAAAAAAAAAAAAAAACTTAGGGACCTTAACATTACGCGGGGTATTGAAATGCACACAAAGAAGAAGTAATGGCCTGGTTTTGACGGGGTATAAAAAAAAAAACTAATGCAATTTGAGACTTAAAACTTTTTCTATTTTGATCTGCATATAATCCCATTTTTTTACATTAAGTTTTGAATACAACTTCAGCAAGATGGCGACCTTCACACTGATGCAGTTAATTTCTGAAGTTTTGGGAAACTTTTCTGCACATTTCAAGGGGTATGGCGGATAATTTGGTCCTTCAGCTCTTCTAACGTATGGAGAACTTTCTCCTTCAAATAACCCCACAAAAAAAAAGCTTAGGGACCGTAGCATTACGCGGGATATTGAAATGTACACAAAGATGCAGTCTATTCTTTCTGCGTGAAAAAAGAGACTGCATCAGTGTATTGCTGCAGAAGGCCGCTATATTGCTGAAGTGGAATTCAAAACTTAATGTTAAAAAATGGTATTAAATACAGATCAAAAATAAAAAAGAGCCATTCCATTTCAGATCAGGCAGAGGGTGTCCCATGACCCTCACAGATTTTTTTCTTTAAATTACAGTAGTTACAACTAAGGGACGTATGAAATATTCCAAAAGTATTAAGCAAAAAAAAAAATATTTTTCTAGTTACAGCCTTTTGAAATTTGGAACAAAATTGGCCGTTTTCAGAAAATCGGCAAAACACTCACTTTTAAAATGGCCTCTGTTTCATAAGTTTTTAACCGATTCAAATAATTTTTTTCCTATAAATAATGAAGGGATGGTATTTTATTTAGATACTAATTTGAAAAATCTAGTCCGCTTCATTGATAAAGAAAAAAAGTGTTTTTGAAGTGAAAGAAATTGCATTTTCAACGATTTTATGATTTTTTTTTCTTATGAAAGAAATTTATTTTTGACAAAACAGAGATGGCAATCCAAAGTGCTGTTATGGAAGTTTTGTATCAAATTTTATTTTAAGCCTGAGATGCATATCCCTTAGAATTTAAAGTTTGAAATTTGAAAATGTTCAAAAATTACGATTTTTGAAGTGTAATTACTCAAAAAAACCATTTTTTAAAAATCTGAAAATCAGCTCATTTGTTGCCCTTGAAGTGCTTAATGAGCTCCTATAAGTTATATTGTGTATTTTTGCCCCAGATATTTTATATGATTTTTCAAAAATGGCCTTTTGTGCGTTTCTCAAAAAAGCCAGAAATTCAAACTTGTACTTATTTAATCACTTTAATATAAGATTTAATCAATATTTATTAATAAACATACCATATTGTTCCACAATAACTACAGCTAAATTGTATTTAACATTATTAGAACTTAAATAGCACCTTGCACAAAGTGTAGCCACCGTGATTTAATGCATGTTATTCTGTTCATTCGAATTACTAGTTTCGAATAAAATTCTAATTAGTTCTAATTGCAATAGTTTTTTATATATACCCCTTCAAAACCGGGTCATTACTTTTGCCCCACCCTGTATATTTCTTCTTGAGTGACTCCATGCATTCGTCTTCCCATAACGTATTCCCTAATCCCCACATTTTTTTTTTAACGTCAAAAATTAAAACGTATTTCTTTTTCGAAGAGCAATCGTCAGTGTCCATCTAGCCAGATGTCGCATTTGTTTAGCATTTTGTATTCTAACCGGCTGTAGAGGATGAAAGGTCAAGGCGAAACTGAACTAAGTGGCACTTTTTCCTGTTGCAGCTTTTACAAGAAATGATGAATTTAACTGTTTTTATCGTAAAAATACTTTAGGGGCCACACTGGCTCCTTCCGTCGTTTTAGTATGAGGATTAATATTTCTGCACCTATAAGGATGACACAAAAATAACTAAATAAACATTAAAATATGATCATTTTAGGAAATTCACAAAGCTATAATGCATTCAGTTAATTATTGTTGGAGTTACTGAGCAACAAATATCAAGAGAGGCCATACACAGGGGCCCACAATCATTTTAGTGTTAAGGTCGTATTTGCAATAGCAAGGACTTTAAGATACGTAATTTTACATATCGAAAAATATGAATTGTTCAAAAGTCAAACAATGTAAATTGCATTTCAGTCCTATTTCATTGGTAATGGGATATTTAAGGTTTTGAATAAATGACTGCAATAAATTATTCTTTAAAATTAAACTATTTTATACACTTTTATCATGGGTTATAAAAATAGTGTACACAAACATGGTATCTGTAGTTGAGCTCAAAATGAGATGTAGACGATTAAAGTTTAGCGCCTCCATGTATTTGATTCAAATACTACTTTTTCGGATTTAAAAAAAAAAAAAGTTTCCTATTCACATATGAACACAAAACATTATATTAGGGGCAAAGAATCACCTGGTGGCATAGTGGCAATAACTCACTTTCGCCTAAAAGTGCAGATACGACTTTTGTGTTTATCACGGTAGTAGAAACTTATGTTAGAATTTTTTTAATTCAAAAATTCCGCGTACTGACTGACTGTTTGACTCCTGAGCTGCTCATATATAACAATATGTTTTATGATTTTTTTTTTTTTCGGTTTGTGAAATAAAGTAAAAATTTAAAACACTTAATACTTTTGGAAACACTAAATTAAGAGATTTATCAAATTGATTTTTTCCTGCAGTTATTTTTTAAGAAATATCAGCAATTAAAACTAAATCTCCTTTAATGAAAATATTTTGCATTTGACGTATTTTAACAGGGTCGTTATTTCGGATTTTTCCACGGGAGTGTAGGAGGGTATATTCTCGTATTTTTCATTAAAACAACTACCAAATACATGAAAATTCTTAAAAATCCATTATATTCTCAGAGCTAGGGGAGGTCAATGTGCCCCTCCCGAATGACGGGCCTTATTTTTAAGAATGTTTTTCTGCACTTTACCTGCCATTACTCAATAATATGTCCTTAGATTTTGCCAAACACATGCAGGAAATTTTTGCAAGAATACTCTTATTTTTTTCATGTTGTACAATTTCGACACAACGTGGGTACCAACACTTGTCATAGCTATAAATTGTTAAGAAATAGACGTTGGATACATGAACATAGACTTACTTAGCTCTGGACGACTTTCTATTACTTGATATATAAGGTGCAATTTTACGCCTACTTTGGCACATTGGTGAGTTGTATTTTTTTGGGGGGAGGGGGGGCTTTATATGTTTAATGTAAAGCTCGTTTAGTTGCTATTAAACAGCAGTTTTTGTTTTCTAATTTACAATACTTTTAACCGTATTTTAAATTTTATATACTAAATGATTATATATGTTTGATTCCTTTTTATAATAATACATAACCTATGTTTTTGAAATTTCACAAATGAATATGATTCATTACTTATTTTGGCATCAAATTCTATCATGACATAAATTAATTACTTTAAACTGCTATTTTTACATTTTATTCATCAATTAATTTGCTTGTTAGATTTACAAATACTTCAATTAGAAAGCCTCGTTTCATATAATAAACAATGATTTCATTTTAATGTGAGGGGAAAATTGTATTAAGAGAAATTGAAACGTCTACTTAAATAAAAAACACTCAACTACAAATCGGAAATTTCAAAATCTAAGACAATTTGTTTTCTTTTCTCGAATTATATTTTAGTTTTGAACATAATAAGCTGTCTCTTCATTTAAAGAAGAAATATTGCCGACAGTAAACATTTAAATTATCCTCAAACTCATTAATTGTTAATGAGCCGCTTCCTTTCTGTACAAATACGAAAAAAGGAAGAAAAAAATAATTTATTTTAGTGAATAAGTGTATAGGAGAAACAAAAGACCAGTCTCCTCAAGAACACCATAAACTTTTCGTAAATTTACGCATTGATGCTAGTTGAAGAAAAAGGTATTAATAATGCATTAGCAAAATTGTAAAAATTTTACAATCATCACTAAGCTGTTTCCTTGTTAAATAAAACAGATACACATCGAGAATTTAATTAAAGAAAATGAAAAATGACTGATTCGATTATTCATCAAAATTATTAATTATCTGATTTCCCCCAACGTATCTACGATTAATTTCCGCTTCTTAAAATTGCGATAGATTAGTATGGAGTTAGAAACATTACTTACTTTTAGTTAATTTTATTTTCTGGGTTACTTACGAGCTGTTTCCCCGAGAAAATATATTTCCATAAAGAAGTTACCATAAATTCTTAAGAGACGTTTGTTTATAAAGTTATATTTATACTTAATTTATTTCCTCTAAAAGCACAACGGAGCTTATTCGTTTTTTCAACGATATTTATTCAAAAACATGCTGCTGCGAAAATAATTTGCATATTTATTGAGTTCCAAAATTTTCTCCTTGAGTATATTAAGTATTTTGCAAACAATAAAAGTTACGTTCTTTTTTAAAGCATACCAATTAGGATATATATTTTTTAAATTTTATTCTCTTTAGGAAATATATCTTCCTAAAAAAAATTAAGTGTTTAGGATATGTTTTATTTCTTATTTAGTTTTATGTGTCCTTTTCTTCCTTGGAAAAAGTAATAAATCACCAATTACTATTGCATTTGTTTAAGCTAACATCAGGGCCGACTGTAAAAACGTTTTCTGTTTTCAGTTCTTATCGAATGTTGTGCATATATCTACTTAAATGACAAAGAAAAGCTTTTTTTTAAATTTAATAATATACAGATAATTAGAGAAAATTAAGTAATGTAAAATTTTAGGATTAGAGTTGAACACTTTTTATGGTTATTTAAAATCTCCTTTGCTGCTGTTTGCCTTAGTGTTTTGTTTTATAACACAATTTCTGAATAAAAAGTATTCATTTTTGGTGTGCATATTTTATGCATGATTAATATGGGTATTCATAACCACTGTAACCAATAAAGATTATTTTAAAATTTTAGTATTTCGCACCAGTGGCAACAGCAAGAACATTGACAGACTTCAAGGCACAGCATTGTTTCTCCTTGATTGATTTAAGACGCGTCGGGGTCTCATATTAATTAGTAACCATTTATTTCATAAATAAAAAATAGTTTTACCACAGAAGTTGATTGCTCTATGCCATAATATGTAATAGATAAATAACACTGAGCAACACGAAAAATGTCCTTTGGATGAAAATTGCTGTTTCTTATGTATTTTTGGCTGAAAATTACGAATCTGCAAGTACTTTTTGTCTATCACGTACCATTTTCCCAAATTTCCGCATTTTAGCTTTTTACGTATTTTCTGGATAAATGAGCATATTTTCGTAATTTATCGACTTAATTTAATATAAATTATATCTTTCTGATTGACAGTGAAATCGTTGCCATTCTAGAGACCTTTTTAATGAACTTGGGTTACTTTAGCAACCAACATTTTTGGCAACAGAAGCTTTATCTACTTCTCGACGTTTAGTGTTTTTTACAAGACGACAAAAGCATTTTGTAGATTATTTTACGGAGAAAGAAATAATAGTATGCTGCTGTGATGTCAATGTACTATTTCAAGCATTAGGACATGGGCACAATTCAGCAGAGTGGCGCTTGTTTATAAGTGCTCCTCCATCTATTTTTTCCCTATTCATTCCAGTAGCATATTCTGCAAACACAAAGGAAATTTCAAAATTATGAGAGGCAAAAACACATCAAATGCGCCACTTGTACATCTACAAAGTGCTTTGTTCACACAATTTGTTCACACATTAAACTTGGTTTATCGAAATATTTGTAAAAGCTCTGGATCGAGAAGTAGTAGCTTTCTTGCCATCTCAGGAATAAATTCAAACATTTAAGTGAGGCAAAAAAAAAAAAAAAAAAGGATTTTTATTGTCCCACAACTTAAGGAAGTCCTTTCATGATGAAGAGTATGAAAACAAACAGTCAGAAGCCGAAAAATCCGTATGGCTGGCCTTTAAATCAGTGTCTCACATTTCCTTTTAAATGAGAAAGCAGAAAACTACGGAAATCTTGTTGGTGACATGATAAAATGCTTTTGTATTATTATGTTGCTATATTTCATTAAAACTACACTTTTTGGACACAATATGGACTTATTTTCTCAAAACATTGGCGCAATTAATGATGAGCACGGGGAAAGGTTTCATCAGGACATCTGTGTTTGAAAAGGCGGTTGATAGAATTTAAGTACATTAATTAAATATTGCTAATCTGTTATCAGGGCACACCAACCCACAAGGTGAAATGGCCAAAAATATCATTTTAGTGTTTGTGTTTTCAATAAGAAAGCCGCAGTTACATTCTTCTATAACCAAATTGTATAAATATGAGAAGTGGGTCTCCAGCAAAAACGGTACGTGATGGACCATTTTGGTTTGAATATTTGAATTAAGCACCTTTTGTTTATATAGAACCACATAGTTTCATCTAAAGGACAAAAAAAAAAGTTCAAATTTGTTGCACAGTAAGTTTGTAATCTGCACTGTTAAAAATGTCCGTAAAACAATAGTAAAATAACTATTTATTTGATTGTAATTTTACCATATCCAATTACAACAGTTAAATAAAAATTAAAAAAGATGGTACTAAAACCGCTGATTGTGAAAAAAAAAATCGTTTATGCTCTGTTTATCCTGCAGAACGTTTAACTAACCGTCATTTACAAGCGCTCAATAAGAATCGGGCGTCCATCTTGGTTACGAAACCTTACCGGTCGCACGTTGTTGTTAAAATATGAGTAAAGATTTATCAGTTCAAATCCGCATGTGTACATAAAACAAGAAGTTCCGTCTAGAACTATACGAGCCTACTTTCCCATATACACCAGCTTCAAATTTATATTCTAGCTGTCTCTCTCTCTCTCTCTCTCTCTTTCTCGTTTAGCTTAAGTTCTTAATTGCTTCAGATATACCTTTTTCAACGGTTAATACATATTCATTCAATCATTCATTTATTCAGTCATTCATGTATTTATTCACTCAGTTATTAATTCATTCTTTTGCTTATTGATTTAATCATTCATTAATTCAAAAATATTCTTGAAAATCTCGATCAAAAAATTTCATAGGAAAATAGGCTCGTTAGTTCTGAATGAACTTTATATCTGTACATGCTCTACGTCATAAGAGCTTTCCAATAAAGTTTGTTCCAAGCAAATCGGTCCGTTAGATCAGGATTTATATAGGATTGAAATTTCCCCGTAGGCAATCTGTTAATTTTTTTGAACTGTTCAAAAATGAACAAAAATTGTTCAAATCAATATTTCACGCCAAGAACTTCTTCCAGGGAGCTTGTTCATTGGAACTTGGATCTTGTACCCAGAGTTTACATAATCTGCTACATTTTCGCCCATAGGCGCTAATGTTAAATTTTTTTGAACTGTTCAAAATTGAACAAAAACTTGTTCAAATCAAAAAGTAGAATATGTAAATGAGATGTCCTCTCCGAGATCTTTCGAATGCAAAAAGAATTTTTCGAATCGGACAAAAGTTATTAGGGGGGGACAGACAGACCGACAGACACACTTTTTCCCCATCTCAATACCCTACTTTCAATTTTTTTATTTTTCAATCTTTATTTAATTACTTAACTTATTTTTGACTTTTCTTGATTTCTAACGATATTTTCACGATACATTAAGCCTTCTTTCATGCTTCATTATTTTTTTTTTTTACTTTTACGGGAAAGTAGGCTAAAAAGAAGAAAAAAGTGGCTTACGCAGTGGTTACTAAATAGAAACACATGCACACGTAAATCAAAAATTGGAGACATCGGATTCCCAAACTGTTTGCGAATGAGCGAGCCCATAGTTTGAGCTGCTGAAGCTTGTTTGTATTTTAATTTTTGATGCAAAAAAAAAGAAAGAAAAAATGATTTATGTCAATGTACAGTAAATTTAGACCAAAAATAACTTTAGATCCAATCAAAAACTGAAATCTCAATATTTTAAGGCAGTTAGCCAGTCAAAAAAGAAGATTTATTGATAAATAAACGGCCGCTTTAAGTTGTGTGAATGGCCGAATGACTAGAGCGCAAGGTTAGTATACCATACACCCGGGTTCCATTCCCGCACGCTTCGTTTACGATTTCTACGCCTCGAAGATTCTATGCCTATAAATGGTTCAAAAACGGTAAAAATTTAGTTTTGAAACCATTTTTAAATGGTTATAAAACCGTAAACTTTTGTATTTACGGCTTTTTAACCAAGCGGATTGGAAAAGGTTTAGGTCCCGTAAACATAGAAAAATGTTCCAAACCGTAAATTTAACGCTGAATTACATGGACAGACTGCTTCCGGTTATTTAACCGTAATTTCATGATGAAATTTCTAACAGTGTAGATTGTGATATTCATAGCAACGGTGTAATTCAACAGATGTACTATATTAGCGTTGGAATCCGATGTTAAGTCATTATTGATTGTTTTTCTGTACTTTTCTTTCACGCTGATGAAGAAATTCCAACAAAATATTGAAATAACAGTTTTGATTTAAATAAATACTTACATGTGATTAACGTTGATATATGTTGGTCCCGCTAACAATAACACGCTCTTCATACAATTTTAGATACTTTTATTCTTTAGTTTTCAGAATCTCAATTACTTACATAATATTAAGACGTGTTTCTTAAACAACATAAACGATTCGATGTATATCGGGTGCATATATAAAGTTCAGTACTTCGTTACAGATGCACTCGTTCTAAAATGAATCTAAAAATACTCGTTAACTAAGAGCTGACCTTGTGTAATTTGTTGCAAGATTAATTACACATTAACTCAAATTTAAACATGACGACACACAATGTACTTAAATTAAATTAATGAGGCAGAGGTTATTACGTGATGAGTTTTAAAACTAACTATCTGATTTGTATACATAAAAATATCTCTAGTTCCCAATCACATAAATCTTCTTGTGCAGTGTAGTACACTGGTGTAAGAAATTAAGAGAATTTTCATATTTGATGTACGATCTCTAGAACTACTGGGCAGATTTTAATAAAATTTGGTGTGAACATAGGATGATATAATACAAACAAAATAAACACTCAACAGTTATAATAGACACACATGTTTGTGCGTAACACTCATGGGAGTCTGAAGGTCTGAAACAGCGGTTGCAGAATACACAAAAGAAATGGGTTAATAGGGGGTATGGTCCCCTCATACAGCTATACCCGCCTTGCAGCGTGATGTCATACTGGAAATAAGGCAGTTTATCAGTCCCTGCGGCAATTGGTCCCCACTCATTCACCAACGCTGTTTTCATATCCTGGATGGTTCTCGGAGGGGGGTTGGGATTTGAAATTGCCCTCCCCAGAGCCTCCCAGACATGCTCTATAGGGTTGAAGTCTGGAGACCTGGATAACCCATCCATCCGGCGAATATCCTCACTTTTGAGAAATTCGTCGACCAGAAAAGCTCTATGTGGCCTCGCGTTACCGTCCATTAGATGAACTCAGGGCCCACTGCACCCCGGAAAAGGCGAACATAGGACTCCAAGACCTCATCCCTATACCTCCCACCAGTCACACAGCCTCTGATGAAGACGTGGAGATGTGTGCGGCCATCCAACCTGATGCCTGCCCAGACCATTAGACTGTCACTGCCATAATTGTCGATTTCGCAGATATTGGAGGGTAGGCAGCGGATCCTGGCTCTCTCCATATGAAAGTACGGCGAGAATTGGTGTTTAGGCTAAAAGGGGACTCGTCGGTGAACAGAACGGTTGCCCATTTTGTCATACTCCAATCACTATGCTGCCTGCATTATGCTAATCGGACTCTCCTGTTCGTAGACATGAGCGGGACGCAAACAGTCGGTCTTCTGGAAAACAACCATCTCTCATTCAGTCTTTTTAGAAACAGTCACCCTTGTTACACGGGTTCCTGCGGTTGCATACAGGTCCCGAGAGAGCTGAGAAGATGTAGTCCCTCTGCTACGCCTCACTAAAATGGATAAATGGCTATCTTCTCTCGACCTTGCCTAAGCTTTCTCTCGATGGACACATTATTTTGGAACTGTTTCAATAGGTTACACACGACGCTGGGTGTTAAATTAAGCTCTCTGCATATCTGTACTTGCGATTGGGCTACCTCTAGACTCTCCACAATTCGCCACCTCATTCCATCATCTAAACACTGGTAATTACTCATTCTTACTGTTCCGATATGAATTTAACCGATTGCTGCAGGATAACACCAAGAAATTCGCCGAGGGGTGCTAGCGAACGAATTCCGTCTTACCCTCCACGCGCTTATAAAGCCTGTTTTTCCTGCTGGCTCTTCCTACACACACGTGTACGCATACGTATTTGCCGTGCAAGATTAGCGTTTTTATCTAGAAGCAGTGTTTTCTCTTTCAGTTCAGTTTTTTTCATGCAATTCTATAAAATATGCAAATTCTCTTAATTTATTTCACCAGTGTAGAACGACGAGAGGTGAATTTTTTTTTTCCTTGCTGGCTGGTAAGTACTCTATTAAAAATGTGAAAATATACTGTCCTACTTTTCGAAATTAATTTTAACTTAAAAATGAGTTATCGCAGTTATCTGTTTTAACACTAGAAGTGGTGTTCAAATTATTTTGACCCGTTTTTCTAATGTTCTACGTTTTTCCTCAACATAAAATTAAACAGCCAAGCTCATTTTTTTCCACGTTTCCTAAATATTTCCAAGTATACTGTGACAAATTTTCTAATTTCTATGTTGATTAATTAATTACATAATGACAGATTTATCTAGAACAGCCATTTGGGCATAAGAAAAATCACCGATTTTCAACTGAATGTATATTTTATAGTTTCCGATGGCTTACTTTTGTTCTCTGTTCATGGGGGAATAATGAAGCTTTTATCACGAAGATAATGTCGCAGATTTTGCGTTTGGATAACTTACAGCAAATCTGCCACCAGTGCGATTTTTCATCTCTGCATTAGCGACGTTGTTCTAAACATTCTGGTTAGCTCAAAAATATGCACGCATTCTGGTGGCTCTTGGTGGGAAACAGTCCTGCTACACCTGCGGTCTAAAACGAAAGTCGAGACCATATTGAACATTAGAGTTCTCAGGTCTTTTGATTGCAATCAGTGCTTAAGCATATTATTGCATAATAAATGCGAAAATAATTGAGTGCACGAGTGCCCTGCCCTGCTATAGCATTTAGTTTCAGATATAAGTGTGTGTGTGTGTGGGGGGGGGTGTTTTGTGCAATATATGTACTTTAATTGCTCGTGTACAGAACCTCCAAAAGGAAACTATGTTATTTTAAGAGTTTGCGAGGGAAAGAATAAAACTTGTATCACCTGTGAGGGATGCCAAAAACCAACTTGTGGTGAATGTGTTGCTGTTAGTGTGACTGTTAAGCGTGCATACTGTTGCACTTGTGCTAGTGTCTAGCAAACTTAGCACTTTGTGCGTTTATTAATAGTATGTGTTCTGTAATACCATCTTGAAACACATGTTTGAATTCGTATTATTCCGTCACTAATGCAATCATTACGTCTTACGTGAACTTGATTTTTGCTGCTTGATGCAGGGCATTGATCTTCATCTTAATCACGATTTTATTGTTTTTTTTTGTATTTATATATAATTGCGCCGTTCATCTATGATTAATTATTTCACACAAGGTTTGCGTACTTTCATGTGTCTGAATGTTTCATCAGGAAATTCTTTATTTAGAGCGTCCATGTATTGGTGTATTTTGGAATTGAGAGAGGCACGGATTGTTCACGCCATATAAAGGATGAATCATAGCAACAAAAAAAAAATATATTCAGGAGAAATAGCAGACTTCCGTTCTCGTATACGTAGAAAATTAAGTATTTCCTCACACGTTGAAGGATTTTTTCATATTGGAATACCTTTTTCTCTTGGTCGTTTAGGCAAGTTAATATATTCATAAAAGAAAACATTTTACTGGTCACGTTTTTTAGAAAGAAATTCATGGTGTTTAATAGCGAAGACTAGCGACAATGGTGTGGCAGTTTTATAAAAGCGTCTATTCTTAGCTTTGACTTATGACTTTATACAAGGAAGAAAATTTCTGGATACTCTTTAATATTCAATTTTCGTTTTTCTAACGCGATTAGGAGGGAACTTTCTGCCAAGTAATTGCTGTTGCAAACGACCCCTTCATTAGCTAGCAGTTAGGTCATTTACGATGATATGGTGTCATTTTGAAATTAATATTTAGAAATTGGTTGAGTAGGTTCATTGTTTTTATTTATTCATTTTAATTATTTTTTTCCACTTTTAAAATTATTTTTAGAAATGCATTTTTAAGCAGTTTCAAATTGATCTAAATCTCTTTTGATGAAATATACGAGGTGGTTTCTTATTAGGGAAGTTTAAGGTGTAAAAGCAAACATTTGTGACGAAAATTACTGGCGCGTATGTCTGGATCCAATGAACCACTTTCTTAGTGTATCAAAATGTAACCTTTATTAAAACTTTAATAAAAGTTATTTTTTTATATTACTAGCTATTGTCGTTGCTCATTATGCATTCTTTGTATTTACTGAATTAGTTGATTATCACAGAAAGCCTCTGTGAGAAGCTACTAAAAAGCGAAGTAATTTAGAGAGGCGCATTCGTACGATAAATAATTTCAAAATTTTGACCATTTCATTTAATTTTTGCAGCCTTTGCATGAAAATAAAGCAGCCTTAAAAGCAATAATGTGTTTAAAAGTCGTGAAATATGGTCGAGAAAAAATTTTAAAATATAATGAAAATTATGAAGAGTTTAGTAGGAAGCGTTCCAGGAAATGCCCCTAAGTCGGACGGACCCCCAATTGGTTTTCTTCCTACAACTTCGTTAATATATAAAATAAAATATCTTGTCTAATGATAAAATATGCTTCATTCAATTGCTTAAGAATCTCATAGTCGTAAGCTTCATGTAAAAAAATTGTAAATCGCATTTTTGATTTTAGTAAAAAAGCGGGGAATTGATGTGCTTGGAAAAGTGCTCCTCCTAATTAGCACCCCTCCACTTTTTGAAAAACAATTTCGTCAAAATTATAAAAAATAAACAAAATTATGACAAATATTGTTTTTTTATGTTTATATATTAAGAAAATAGAAAAGGCAAATATATTTTACGTTTGTTTTCTTACCCTCTCTCATAACATCTTCAGACCCCAGAACTAAGCACAAACAATTTTCACACAATTTTTTGGTTCTCTGATTTAAAAAATTATTACAAAACAAAATAACTAAACATTTTTTTAAAATTTTAATTAATAATTATTTTAAGTAATAATTAATGCCCAATTTCCATGTTTTCCATGTTTAAAACTAAGTAAACTATGTTGATTAATTTCAAAAACAATTGGGTGTTTTAGCTTTCAAATTGTACAAACAGTAGTTAATAAACAGTATTTTAAAATGTACCCAATTGGGTACACTTGGAATGAAGAGGTTAAAGGGTTCTCTATCCCTGCTGTAGTCTTTTCACTGTGATTTTGAAAATAGTTCAGATAGAAGATACTGTCCTACTACTAAAATGATACTTATTCAAATTCATTACATAATTATATGGTTTTTAAGCAATATGTGGCCGGATAATGCAAATAACGTATAAAAAGGGAGATAGGGGGTTCTACTTTGGAACGCATACGGGGTCTCATTTAGGAAAAAAAGAAGTCTTCGGATAACATGGTTTCATCAGTTCTGAAGTGTTACAAACTGTTTTCAAAAATTATAATCAGTTAATACCTTTCGTATACTACATTTTTGTATATGTATAATAATTTTTACCTGTTCGGAAGTGACGTGATGATGCTTCAAAATCGTACTGATACTTCATACTGATACTTATGCTAGGACAGAGAAAAAAATATATTTAGGAATATTTTTCTTTGCGTCCATATCAATAATTTTTTGAAGATGAATTTTAAAATGTTTGGTTCTTGCGTGGGAATGCAGTATGGTGACATTTGTTGCTGTCTCGCCTGGAGTATTGCTGGTTTTAATTAGCAACCACTCTCGAGCGCAACAGGGGTGTTCCTGTTTGTTGTGGGAACTACCTGTTTTTTTCGACCAGTTGTTTACAAAAAAAGGGTCGAATGTTCTCGAATGTTCCCAATATGACGTTTAATGAATATAACGAATTAGGTTCCATGGGAATTATTTTTACTCACGCCCAAAATGTAGTTAGCATATGCTTTCGAATTTCCCTTGAACCAGTTATTTTTATGGGGGCGGGATTTTTTTTTTTACCACGCCCAAAATCCGAGTTTTCCTTGAATGTATTTTTTCCAAAAAAGAGAAGGGAGATAGAGTTAGACAGAGAAAGATGAAAAGAAAAGGCAATGATAAGTTAGATGTGAATCTGAATTGAGTGATTTGGATTTTACGAGGCATTGATATGGTAAGCTTTAATTTTCCATTCAATCTTAGGTGACATTTTTTTGAAAGGATAATTTTAACGAATATGTATTCGTGTGGGCCGAAAAAACCATTTTTTTAATTTCGAAGTTGTAATAGCGCGGAAAACTTGCGAATTGTATAGAAAAGAAAAATAAAAAAAAATTATCAAAATCGGTTGACATCTTCCGGTTGCGCATAGGCCCTAAAATTTGACAAAATATGAAAAAAATCTCATTTTAAATGTATTTTTTAAAATTTTTGAATTAGATGTTTTCGTAATGTAATAGTTTGTAACGTCTTCAAATAGAGCTTAAAAACAATGTGTTTTAATTTGGTTTAGATAAGTTGATATCTTCCGGTCGCGCACAAGCCCCAAAATTAGCCAAAATATTGAAAATTTCATTTTTACGAGTTTTTTTTTACTATCTTTAATATACTTCATTTTAACGTAATAATTACAGCATTTTTAGTTTTGAACATAAAAAAATTGTATTTCATCATAGTATGAATAAATTAACCCTTCAAGCGTGGACCTCGTTTTACTTGTTTGCCGGAAAAAGAGGGGGAGAAAATTTCTTGAATGCAACTTTCTTTCTAAGAAAGCTCTTGTGGCTTTGGTTCTAAAAGCGTGTGCCTGTTTTTGCCTCCCCCCTTAGGGCGGGTATCTACTGTCAATCAATAAGCTAATCCCTCCATTGTAATGTCGAACCCTTTCACAGCCCGGTATTCACACCCCGGTTCTATTCTCAGCGAGTACATTCTTGTTTGCTGGTTCTATTTTGAAATTTCCCTAAATGTTGAAAAGTTAGAAATGAAAACATCATCGTGTTTCATTCATTTGAACATGAATTACTAAAATTTTAGAAAATTACAGTCGCAGCTTTTGTTTCTATGTAATATCAAACTACAGTTGGCTATTTATTATACATTAAAAATAAGTTAGTTGTAACTTTTAAAAAATGATTCTATTAGACTGATTACGAATAATAAATATGAATCAAAACAAATTCAGAAAGCAAATTTTTTAAAGCAAAGGTATGGGTGCAATACTGTAAATAAAATTACATTTATTTGATAAGTAACGTTTATTTGATGAAATATGGTTTAAAATTTGATGGAAACGAATTATGCATATAACTCTGCTAACCTGACGTGTATATATTTTATAAGCACTTAAGTCATAGGCATCGCTATAATAAAGAGGAATTTAGAAACACCCTAAAATAGCCCTTTTTCCTTTATCAAAAGTAGCTGTAGTTTGATTTTGCAGTGATAAAATCTTCTAAAAACAATTTAACAACAAAAACAAAACTTCACGTTAGAAACGACGCGCTAAATAACTGTTACGTAGATGTGGCTCGTGTTGTAAAAAAGGTTGAATAACACTGATTTGTATATTACGGCTAATAAACATATTATTAAAATATATTTCTTAATGTTACCTAAAAAAGCAAACTTAAATTTTTGTCCCTGTTGTATAAATAGTGGTACCATTATATATCATGTGGATGTCAAACACAAGTACCTTTTGAAGCTCATCTTTCAAAATATATTCATACGTTACCTAACATGCATCAGATATTCGTAAATAGCTTATATAGACTACTTTCTAATACTGAAAAAGGTTGCATGTGAAGGAATTAATTTTTTCTGCTGTAATAATTACTTTTTACTAACGTCTTTTCATTTAAAAGACACGGATTTGAAAAATATGTAAGCAAGGATTAAAAATACTGCAATGGTTGTGATACATAAAATCATCCATCTAACCCAGAAAAGAAGTTTTATTAAATCCATAATCAATCTGAAAAATTTTGCTCGTTGAAAACTAAAAATTAAAAATGAGAATACAAATTGAATGTACATATATATACATAAGAAGAAAGTCAGAAATTATTTTTTTTTTTTTAAATCTGAAATCGTATGGTTTTATGTTAACGAAGTGATATTATAAAAGAAACCTAAGCAGGACTTTGATTACAGAAATAAGTCATCAAAAGTTCCATAATGAAGCGCGAAGAAATATATTTTGTTGATTCTTGTAAATTCAGTTATTCAGTATTCTCAAAGAAATAATGGTAATGAAATAAATGTGTCAATAATAATAATAAATGAAATATTTATATTTAGATAGCAATCTTATGACTACGTTAATTTTTCATTAATGTGATATTAGAGCAAATATAAGCAGTAATTCAGAACCAAAGTTAAAGCAACCCGAAATTTCATTTTTAAATACTAATAAGAGAGAACATTTAATTGTCAAATAATATAAGAGAAAACGAAGAAAAATATATATAGAAAACAATGAATACTGCACGGAAAAAGAGTACGTCCAGAAAATGTGCAGTATGCTGCTCGAAAGCAAATGATTACTATTATGATGTAATGAGCCATGTAAAATGCTAAGTAAAGAACCATCTTTACAAAATAAAATAAAATAAATACGAAAACCTATTAAAAAAAGAAATATCCTCAACATTTTTGATAAATGCACTATATGAGAGTTAGTAAAGTTTTTTCATTTTAGTTTTCTTCTGATAAGCTAAAAAAATATTTTATAGTATTTTTTAAATTTTTGAATTTTTCACTAAATATTAAACAAATAATTGTATGTTTTAAGGAAATTTTGTTTGAGTATTTTTAAAACTTCTAGTCAATTATTTTTGTTTTCTCAAACTGAAAAAAAAAAACTATGTTTCTAAACATAATTTTCCTAAAAAAGTGATTCGAACGGATAGCTTAATAATATCAATTGTTTTGCTCTCGGAACTAACTATAATTCTACAGAAGTGGTGCACACACTGCCTAGAGGTCTGACTCCCTAGCACCCTTGATTTTTTTTCGATTGATAACAATCCTATGTATAGTTTGTAAAATGGCGTAAATTGAAACAATAATAGTGGACTTTTTGACCCCCGCCCCCTTGAAAAATTCATGTGTGCGCCACAGTTCCACAGGATATAAAACGGAAATATAATACTTCATCATCAAAGTGATTTATATATATATATATGTGTGTGTGTTTGTGTAGGTGTGGGGGGGGGGGGGTGGAATAAATCTGCCGTAATCATGGTCTACGCGCACACACGCTCATTATATACAGTAGTGTCACTACTGAGGGGGGGGGGCGAGATATCCACCACCTGCAGGACACTTTTTGGGGGGCATTAAGGGATCCCACACGAAATAAATTAAAAAGATTTTGAAGAAATACATGTACAGTAGAGCCTCGATTATCCGAGGTAATGTGGACCGAGGGTACCTCGGATAATGGAAAACTCGGATAACACGAACTCTGTCCAAATCTAAAGTGAAACATGGGTTGAAATGAATGAAAATATCGTCTAAGATGTAAAAAAAAAGTCATTTACTGTACATTTATTATGAAATGAAAAAATGACGTTACATGCACACAAATATCTAATTTTATATGCACACATCAATAGAATACATGTTCCAGTTAAAGTTGTCTCTTGAAGAAGTCTATATATATAGTATATATATTGTTTTCTGTTTAACGGTTGTTCTAGGTCTTTATATCACCAGAAAATAATTGGATGACTGACGTCAGTCAGTGCCGGAACATAAGCTATGGAAAGTTAAGTCAATAATTGATTGTTAGATGAAACTGTTGAAATACCTTGATTTTTAATTTTTTGGAATTGAACTAGGCTTTGTAATACATTCAGTGCCTGATTACCGCACAGGCCAACTAGGCAGCGGCCTTGGGCCCCCAAATTTTAGGGGCCCCCAAATTGTAAGAAAGATTTCTGAAAATATCTGTTATAAGATAATTTTTTTACAAAATAAAAAGATTTTAACTTATTTAAATGGTGAGCTAAGACTATTTGCATAAACAAGGTAAACTATGCAAAATCAGATCAATATCTTCATTGACTATCATGCTAAATAGTATTCTTTACTTGCTGAGGCATCTCGACGTTTTTTATTTATTTCATATTATAAACAGTAAAATTTGAAAATGCAATATGTGTATTCAAAATGTTTGCTTATTTAATGAATAACGCAAAAATAATATTGAATAAAAACAATATGGAATGCAGAATAGTAGTATGTCATGTCAGTAGGTGCTCCCCCCCCCTTGCCAATTGGGTCTGAACCCTAACAGAATATCTCCAAGCTTATTTAACTTTATTCATTATACCCAGTATTTTTACTTTCCGTACCATAGGGGGCCCCAATATAATGTTGTGGCTTGGACCCCCGACCGTCTTAATCGGGCCCTGAATACATAAAGGAGTGGGATCCAATGAAAAATGATATGAAAATAAAAAGTAATAAATTAAATAATGGTCTTTGAACTGGCATAGAATGATTATGTTGTCCTTATGCTTCCAAAGTTTATTGAAATGAATGTAATTCACAGCAAAATATAAAAATTTAATTTTTTGACAAAAGTTCATTTGTAATGCCCCGTTTTTTCCCCCTCACTACTGAAAAAAAAATATTTATAAAATTTTTTAAAATAAATTTTCATATTTCCATTGTTTCTGCATACGCATTATTATAAAAGTGTCAATCCAAAAGTCCTGCTTTATTTTATTTTCTTGAAGCCTGTTACTGTACAACTACAACACACAAGGGTGTAAAGAAAGGGAGAAAGAACTAATGGGAGGTTCTGATAAGTGTTTGACAGCGAGCTTTTTCTTCAATTCAAACTAAGTTTACAGTGAATGGTTTCCAAGAATTTTTCTTTTATTTCCACCCCTTTTTAGATAGAAAGCTCTTTCGAGTGCACGTAGCAACATGTGTTTGACCTTGACCTTGACCATCTTCATTTCAAATTAATTTTTCTGTATTAGCGCAAACGGCATGATTTCATTTATTCTTCTGTTTGCCTAATACAAGAGAAAGATATTTCATGTGTAAAAATAATATTTTGAAAGAAGTTAAATAAGTCTCATTTAATTTCTTGAATTCTTAATGCGTTGAAGCTGAAACGTTTATTGGTTGTCGCATTAAATTGTAAAAATAAATAAATAAATGAGTAAAAACCTCTTCATTTTTCTACATGAAATGGTTGGGTTGATAAGCCTGTAAATGTTTACCACTGGAGTGCTACCCCTATTAAATTTTGTTCATTGATATAATGAAAAGATGTTACAAAAATTAAATAATCTATCAAACTAAAAACAATTTTTATAAAATCCATTAGAGAAGCGCATAATTTTAGCCAATTAATATTTAAATTACCTAGGCTGTGGAATTGGAGTCGGGCTGATTTTAGGGGGCTTAAAAATGACACTAGTTTTTTTCCCAAAAAATTGTTGTTGCTATCTGTCGTTAATAAATCCTTTTTATCAGGAATGTGAGTCAGTCACGTTTTTGAGTTGCAATGCTTCAACACTTGCTCCTACTCTGCTGCATGCTTCAAATAATTTTAATAAACTCACTATTTATTTCTTTTTTTTTCAATTTTTTAATATGACCAAAAATTTTAAAGTAAGAAAAAAAATCGGAGCAGTCTAGAGTAGCGAAATATATTTTTTTTTCTCTCCGGTTTGCTCCAGTTCAAAAATATCTTTGCACTCAGCGTTTTAACTTAGAAGGGGGGGGGGGAGCCGAAAATCGCATGCTCTGTATTCTACATATGAACAGTTATGTAGTTTTAGAAATATTCAGCAAGTTTATACTTCATACTTTGCCTTGATTTTTTTATTAAACTGTTCAATAACATCAGGTGCCATTATCGTAACAAGACCTGGATTTCAGGGATGGGATCTTCAGGGAGATGAACTAATTTCATTGTTTCCCAAGAAAAGTTGGAGAAATTCTAGACAATCTTCACGATTTCAGGGGGGTCTCAGCGGGCCCTTCCAGTTCGTTGTAGTACCCCCCCCCCATCTACGCCAGTGTCTGGTGCATGTAAAAGAATCGATGTAGACCTTGACAGGAAGTAATAAATGCATCGTAGAAACTCCACTATAAATGTACTTTCAAATTGCCTTGAATTTTAAAATTTTAGTAAGTTTTCTGTACAGTTTTATCAATGTGAGGATTGCTTTTGCTTTTTCCAACTTAGCACAGTAGCTACAAAGTGCCACAAGAATCAATCACTGCACGTTGTCCGCAAATAATTTTAATGCTGAATGTTTCAGTTTTTAGCAACAATTTATTTAATTACTCTTTATTGGGGGGGGGGGGGGTATTTGTGGTTTTCTATAACCTGATGCATATAAAAAATTGCGATTGAAAGACTGAAGTGAAAAACAATGAAATAGTTCATTGTGTCACAAAAATATTCTAAGGGGAAAAAGAAAGTTAAAAATACGTTAAATAATTAAAGATTGAAAAATAAGAAAGTTGAAACTAAGGTTTTGAGATAAGAAATATGTGTGTAACAGTATGTCTATCTGTCTCTTTCCTAATTTTGGAAGGAATAACCCAATTTGAAGTACATTATTTTGTGGTTCAATGGATCTCAACAACGATACGTCATCCTCATGGTTTTTCTAATTAGAAGAATTATTTGCCTATTTTGAGCAGTAAAAAAAAGAACTTAATAATAATATCTAAGAACATGTACAAAACCAGGTTTATTTGCTTTCAATTTATAAGGTCAATTTTTCAGCAATTCAAAAAAGCTTTACACTAACATTTATGGAAGAAATTCTTTCCTTGTTTACTTAAGAAACCAAAAGCACCAACTTCATTTTTTAACACTTAAAAATCACACAAATGCTGAAACTCTGAATATATTTGTTGTTCTTTTGTTTTGAGAAATACAAAAAGTTTTCAACAAAACCTGAAATAGCTTGACGAAATTTAGGATGGATTGATTGAATCAAAACTCAACAAAATCAAGTCTAATTTATTCTTTATTCAAAATAAATAGCTACCGGTGGTTTTTTTTTTTTTTTTATCAATGTTCTTTTATTTCATTTTATTCATTTAGTTATTATTAACAAATTAAACCATAACTTAACGAAGTATTTTCCCGGTCCCTTCCAGTTCGTTGTAGTATTTGGATTTCACTGTATAAAATAATAATAAAAATAGTACAAGTATGAGCATGGCCATTAAAAATCACATAAATACAAACACTTTTATTCCATAATGTGTGACCCGAATACCCCTTCTACTCTGGAAGGTTAGCACGCGGTCCTCTTCTGTGAGTGACAAGGGAAACACCCCCAGTGTCAGCAGTTGTCACCATTGAAGTTGAAAAGAAGGGGAAAGCACTACGAAAAACTACGTCGCAAACGCTTTTGGACCAGAAATCTCATGGCAGAATTCTACATCGCACGCGCTTTTAGAGACTTCATTGGGTGGCAGAATTCTACGTCGCACGCGCTTTTAGGTACATCACTGGGTGACAGAATTCTACGTCGCAAACGCTTTGAGGGTTAAGAACTTCCGGTCGCGCAATGACCCCAATGCTATACGAGAACAGTACCCAAAAAAGTGTCTCAAATTCCTGCGCCATCTCCCCGAGTTACGGGATCTGCAAGTCGCTAGTTACACGACTGACATGCAGAACCAATCATTACATAAAGCATCACAGTAATGTCAAAAATATCTGCTAAATTTCAAACAAGAATTATTTATTAATTAATATTGTTAGAAATGAAGGCTGTTCAACATCACAGTACAAAGAAAATCAAATTTGGTCAAAAAAGCAATTCAGTAGAACAAAGAATTTGTTTTTAAATGAAAAATTTGAGTAATTTTAATAACATTTAACAAAAATATGACATTCAGATTTAGTTTTCAACCTTGAGCTACAAATTTTTAATTGATAACTGCCACCATGAGTTTATAGCGTTGATGAGATCAACCATTAAATACAGTTTTCTATTTTGCTTTTAGTTTCTACTTCAAGATTTTTTTTAAAAATTATTTTAACTAATATACTACATATTTACCCCTGTCTCAACTTTTGCACTGGGATATCGAAATTTGTAGGGAATTGTTTTCCGGTGTTCTCTTAGCTTTTAAGCGGTCATTGTTCTTGGGGCTCCATAGCTTTCTTTGTGTATGCGGGATGGGAAGAGTATGCGATCGCTTTTAGGAGGGTATCCTGTTGATACCAAAATCAATTATAAAAATTATTTATCTATTTCAACATTCAACAGTTAAATGTTTAAAATAATAAAGGAACTTTGTGCACAATGCAACTGTAAAAAGTAATCGAACGTAATTAAGGCATTTTAATGCTCATTTGTGCTTTAATTACGTACAATTACTTTTTACAGTTTAATTAAATGCTTATTATGAATTTAAATTTTTGTATGGTAAATATCAGTGTTAAACTTCAAGTGAAAGGTATTTAAAAAAATAAGATTATTGGAAATACAGGGCATTTAATGTTACAAAAGCAGTCAAAGAAATCTCAAATTTTGTGAAAAAAATAAGAGCAACAAGAATTTGTTTTCAAAGTTAAAAATTTGAGTACATTTAAAGAACAGTAAACAATCATCTGGCAGCTTTTTTTTATTCCTCATTATCAGTTCGTGTGAAAAAATGCTACGGCTATTGCATTTAAATAATAATTATTTATCAAGTACCAAAAATGCGTAAAAATGTAAAATGTTCAATATTTTGGCGAATTTTGGGGCTTATTCGCGAGCAGAAGATATCAACAAGTCTAAACCAAATTAAAACACAACGTTTTTAAGCTCTATTGAAAGAAGTTACAAACTCTTACATTACAAAAACATATAATTCAAAAAATTTTAAAAAAATCGCAAAAATGAGGTTTTTTCATGTTTTGTCAAATTTTAGAGCCTATGCGCGACCGGAAGATGTCAACCGATTTTGATATATTTTTTATTTTTTTACTTTCTATATAATTCGCAAGTTCTCCGCCCTAGTACAACTTCGAAATTAAAAAAAACGTTTTTTCGTCCCACCCTATTCTGCATGTCAGTCGTGTAACTAGCGACTTGCAGATCCCGTAACTGGGGGAGAGGGAGCAGGAATTTGAGAGACACTTTTTTGGGAACTGTTCTCGTATAGCATTGGGGTCATTGCGCGACCGGAAGTTCTTAATTTATTCACACCATAATGAAATACAATTTTCTTATGTTCAAAACTAAAAATGTTCTAACTAGTACGTTAAAATGAAGTATATTAAAGATAGTAAAAAAAAACTCGTAAAATTGTGAAATTTTCAATATTTTGGCTAATTTTGGAGCTTGTGCGCGACCGGAAGATATCAACTTATCTAAACCAAATTAAAACACATTGTTTTTAAGCTCTATTTGAAGACGTTACAAACTATTACATTACGAAAACATCTAATTCAAAAATTTTAAAAAATATAGTGAAAATGAGATTTTTTTCTTATTTTGCCAAACTTTAGGGCCTATGCGCGACCGGAAGATGTCAACCGATTTTGATTTTTTTTTCTTTTCTATATAATTCGCAACTTTTCCGCGCTATTACAACTTCGAAATAAAAAAAAAAAGGTTTTTTCGGCCCACCCTAATATGTATAAATTTGTTTTGTATCCATTAAAACCTAAACAAAAAAAAAACTTAATGAATAATTAAATGAAAATTGAAGTTGAGAAATGTTTAAGTTTAATGAATTAAATATCATGTGAGTTTTCTGTGATGATGTAAAAAAAAAATTGTAAATAAATATTGTCCATGTTAAAAGCTTTCTTCTCTTTGAACATTTTGATCACCAATACATTTCATGACTTTTTTTTGTTTATGTTATTATGTTAAAGTTTTGCACACTTGCAAGAACCTTGGGTAAAAGAAAAAAAAACACAACGCAAAATTTTTAACTAAGAATAAGAGAAAAATGATGTATGGAGGAAAAAAGGTAACTATATAACAACAAAAGAAAAACAAGTTGTGACGCGCCAGCACTTAGGATACTTCAAAAATTTCGTAAAACCGATTCATTAAAAAAAATATATAATGATTTTAATAACTTACCTTTGCATGATATATGGTAATTAATAAGTAGTCACAAATGTGAATATTATTATTTTTCTTTTCGTCAACATTTTCCTGCTCATGTTCTACTTGTTAGCATAAGCCTTTTTAGGGCAAGACGAGAACTATTCTAATTCCGGGAACATTTAAAAGTATGTGGGTCGAACTTATGCTTATTACAACGAAAAGGAAGTTTTAATTTCTGTTCGGGATATACATTATGATAAATTTTTAAGAAAAATTAAAAAACTGATTTAGTCTGTTAACACTTTAAAAATAATTTCTCCTTCTGAGCTTAAACGTTCAATAAATGAACGAACCCTCTCGGTGGCAAAACATTTGTGCAAATATTACTTGCGCACTTGTTTGAAAAAGGAACATTTAGAATTACTCGAGTCCATTATTTGAGAACTATGATATATTCGTTATACTTAATTACTTTCAGTGACTATATTTTCTCAGTAGTTAAAATGCTTATATTTCGACAGCAGAACAAAGAAAAAACTAATCAACATTATTACCGATACTTCCCAAAAATAAAACAGAACAGTTTGTATTCATTCTATTATTTTGATCAAGAATCAATGAATAAATTACGTGCTACTATCTGTTTCTGTACCCACCCAAGTTTAAAAGAGCCTACAAGCAAAATCATATCTAGGATATCTCTGGGGACTGAGATAGAAAGGGTTCATCTTACGTTAACTGAAACTAGATTAATCTATGATACCGTCATAAACAAACTAACGATCGCTCTTTACAAACGCAATATGCGGGTATTCAATTTGGTACAAAAGAATCTAGAGCGAACAGCAAAGTGAAATATAGAGATTTTTTCTTTGTTCTTGACCGGCGGAAAGCTTTTACCACAATTAATGAGCGGATTTCGACCGCAGGGTAATTTGAACGCGAAATTACCTTAGACACCCTTTCGCTGATTTCAGTCGAGATCCATTCCAGTCATTTCATCAATAAAATGGACCGTCCTTCATTTTCGAAACGTCTCGCAAGCTAAATTTAGAACCACCTTTTACCCTCTAGACCACGGCTGATCGCCCCCACCATTACTTCAATAACCCAATCCACGTAAAGTATGTTCCCGGAACGCCACGTTTCTTTGACATATCTTTGGGGACTCTTCTCAAATTGCATCAAGAGATAGGAAATAACAGCAATATTTTATGAAACTTGTAGCATGAAATATTAGTATTCGGCAATGCTTCCATGACTGATGCAGAAAGATTGATTTTTGTTTTATAACCAATGAAGGTATAGATTAATTTCAGAGGTAAATTGAAAAAAAAAAACGAAAAGTTAGTAAAAATAATTATCAGAAAAGAAGCACAAAAAACATTAGGCCTTTCTAAGGCCGCAGTAGTATACTTACCGCAAAAATGTCAACTTATAAACGGTAAGTTCTATTACCTCTTTTAGTTAGCAGAAGCTTGTAAAGACTGCAGGAAATATTTGCAACCAATTGGATAAATTGTAGCCTACTTTCGCGTAAAAGTCAAAAGAAAAAAAAATGAATGCTTATTGGTATCTTAAAAATGTCATTAAAGACGAAAGAAAAATCAAACATAAATTAAATATTTTTTTTTAAAAATTGAAAAATAAAAAATATGAAAGTAGGGTTTTGAGATGGGGAAAAATGTGTCTATTGGTCGTCTGTCCCCCACTGATAGCTTTTGAAGGAATTGTCCCATTCATTTTTTTTTTCTGTATTCGAAAGATTTCGGCAAGAACACCTCATTTCCTTACATATATATTTTTGTTATTTGAAAAAATGTGTCGTTCAATTTTGAACAGTTCAAAAAATGTAACATTAGCGCTTACGGAGAAATTTGATTATACATAAATCCTGATCTAACATACCAATTTGCTTAGAACAAATTTTATCTGAAAGATTTTATGACGTACAAATGCGAATTTCATCCAGAACTAAACAATCCTATTTTCCCATGCAATTTTTTGATTAATATTTTTAAAAATAATGAGTAAAAGAATGAATGAAGAAATGAGGGAATGAATGAATATGTATTAACTGTTGAAAAGGTATGTTTGAAGAAAAAAGAACTAAAGATAACTGAGAAAGGTAGAGATCCCCAGGTTAAAAAAGCTAGATTTTATATTTGATGTTGGTACGTACAGGAAAGTAGACTCGTGTAGTTCTAGACAGAACTAAATGTGTGAGAAATACTTTTTCCTTCCCCAGAAAGGGGGGAAGTGGTAAAATATCTTGTTAATTTTTTTTTTTAATGAATTGCACAAATTGCTTTCTTGAAACCAATCTAAATGCAAAAAAACAAAAAAAAAAGTAGGCTAAGGCTGTGTTATGGACACGGCCGTGTGTTGTACGTGAATACGTTTATATAACGGGTTATATATTTTAAATAAAATACTTTTATTTATGTATTTAGAATAAAATCAAGGAAACAAATAATTATTGTGTTCAATGTAACTTTATTAATTAATAACTTTATAGTTTTGGCTTTTCGACGCGTATAAGCCGACATTATATATTTTTGATTTTTTTTTTAATTCTAACACTTTATTATATTCACTGTCACTACTTTAAACTAATGTTTTATAAACAATCGATAGATTTTGACGACAGCTGATGATTGAAACTTAAACGGACATCGTAGCTTCTACGATTCAAAAGCTATACTAACTGCAAATTTCGATACGCAGATCAAAATGGCGGCACTTCCCTCTTTACACCCCCCCCCCCCCCCCCGCGATGCGCCACTGTTCTCGCTTATCGTAATAAATTCTTTGATTTTTTAGCTATCCAGTGGTATTATTTAATTTTGGATGTAGAGAATAGATTCGAAATTACAACTCCAAACTATCCACCGATTTTGTTACTATTAGATTTTTTGGATTGCTCCCGTATGGTAGCAAATTCAAAGACGTATTCACGTCAAAATATTTTAATATGACATTACTGTAAAAAAGGCCCGTTAAAGGGTTAGGAGTATAACATTTCCCAACTTTCCAAACTGAAAACTAGTCATAATGAAACACTTGCCATATTTTATTTATGTTCATACTGGAATCAAAGAAACTTTACCATTAATAAGTTTGTTTGACGAAACTACGAAAGGTCAAACTTATGTAATTTTCCTACAAAGAGAGCAACAGATCCTGTGCATCTGGCTTAGATATTTTCCCGGATTTTTTTTTTTTTTAAATCTATGAAGCATAGTTACATTAGCTTGTAATTTTAAATTGTACACTTTTTGCAGTTTGGTTTACATACATTTTTTTAAAACATAACTTAGCATAATTAATTTGAGTATAATGTACTTAGTTTCGTTAAATTTAAAGAAGTTCTACTTGCACTATTGAAAAATCACCAATCTTCATTATATTAGAACTTAACCATAAATTCATTGCTTCTGACTTATGAATCCAATAAGAACTTATCGATATCTAGATATAATTGTTCGTTCGGTACTTGACATCAGTACGTTTCCTATCTGAACAAATCTAGCTCGTGATGGTTCTTACGATCAAATACATTTTATCACTTACTAATACTACAAAAAAACGAATAAGAAAATTTTTGATTTGCTTTTGTAGCACCCAACTTAATTCGTAAATATTTTGTGCTGTTGTATGCTTGTGTACAAGCAATGTGACTTTATTGTCTTCAATATTCAAATAATTGCAATTACAAGTGGAAATGAGTAACCATATGATTTGTAATACAAATCTCGTGCTCTAATCAGAATCATCATTTAAATTAAATTTCTTTCGTCTAGTGAAGGAGCACAATTATTAAATAGGTTTGTGTAACTTAAATTCAGCATAAAATTCAAAATGAATCAACAGAAAAAAAAAGCAGAAACTACAACTTTTCTAAACTCATGTTTGTGAAAATTGCAACACCATGAAGGACTTACGCGAGTGAGCTAAAATTTTCAGGAAATGCAAATTAGCGCATGATATGCAAATGATTAGAATTTCAAATCCGTAGCTCATGCGTATGCTGAGCAGCGCCCTCTGAACGGCGGATGGATCCGAATAAATAGACGGCTGTAGCGAGGCGTGTATGGTTATCGGTGGTTATCTGCTAGTGGTAAACGTTAGCTCAATCTTTACTTATGCCTCTTCGACGAAAGAGAGCGAGATTTGAACAACTTACAGAGTTTGAACGGGGGAGAATCATCCGCCTTCGTGTAGCTGGATTGTCGTATCGTGCAGTAGCCGCTCGTGTGCAGCGTGACAGCAGCACAGTGATGCGTGTTTGGAAGCAGTGGACGGACGAGGGTCGGACAGCTCGGAAATCCGGGAGTGGACCCCGAAATGTGATGTCAACTCACGATGATAGACACCTGGTCCGCATAGCGCGGATGGACCGTACAGCTTCCTCTAGACAATTGGCAGCTCAGTAGTCAATAGCTACAGGTGTTTCATTGTGTGCTTCATCAATTCGTAGACGTCTGCGGCAGCGTGGACTGCGCGCAAGGACTCCTTTATACAGGATCATCCTCACGCTAAACCATCGCCGCCTGCGGCTACAATGGGCCAATCAGCATAGAGACTGGCGTGCTGATTGGCAGCATGTCGTGTTTTCTGACGAATCAAGCTTTAATTTGTGGTACCATGATGGCCGCATTCGTGTCAGACGCTATGCCGGTGAACGCCACCTTCCGGAGTACATTATCGAACGCCACAGTAGACGAACACCCGGAGTTATGGTCTGGGGCGCCATAGCCTATCATGGACGATCTCAATTGGTACGAATTGTGGGCAATCTGAACAGCAACCGGTACATCAGTGAAGTTCGACAGCCCCAAGTTGTTCCCTTCCTTCAAAGCTAGCCAGGCGCTGTATTTCGACAGGACAATGCATGCCCTCATATTGCTAGGACTGTTCAATCCTTCTTTGCAACGCAGCAGGTACAGCTTCTTCCTTGGCCAGCGTAATCCCCGGATATGTCGCCAATTGAACATGTGTGGGATTTCGTTGGTCGGCGTCTCGCTCGTGATCCTCGTCCTGTTGCTTCTGTAGACGAACTTTGGGTACGCATACAAACAATATTGGATGCTCTTCCTCAGGCAGACATTCAAAATGTGTTTGACTCCATGCCACGTCGTGTAGCAGCACTTATTGCGGCGCGTGGTGGCTACACAAAATACTGATTCCGATCTCTTGTTATTGTTTGTTTGCTTTGAAAATTTAATCATTTATTTGTACCACTACCACTCAACTGTATATTAAATTTCATTGAATTATGACGATTCCTTCATGGTGTTGCAATTTTCACAAACATGAGTTTATAATTTCTCATACTTTCGCTAGATATTTCTAAGATTTTATTGTAGAGATAATACTTTCTCTTTTAGCATTATTCCTATTATTAATTGAAATGCTTGTTTTGTCCTCTCTTTTTTACTTCATCACCATTTTTAACTTTATAATGTGTCCACAAGTTAAATTCCAGGGTTTTAAATAGAAATACTATTTATAAACAGCCCCAAGTTACTTATATAATATCTTTAGTGCTATATTATGTGTAAGAATGCGTCCTTAAAGGCGCGTTCTGACGAGACAGTTTTCCCCTGCAATATCTGTCGAGACAGTCACTGTCCATGTCTGAACGAACCCGACAGTCGCTCTCTGACAGTATCTCGCCGAACCGGTTTCTCGCTGTGACAGTCACGTTTGAACACAGGCGGACACTTTTCAGAGCTACTCTCGCAAGTTCTCAGACCAAGTTGAAGTCCTTGCAGCTTTTTCCCGACTGTCTGACATTGACTCCCGCGAAAAATACGCAATTGCTTCGATTAATGTCCTAAAAAAGTTCAATTAATTTCATTATTGTTCTGAAACTTCTGTTTAGTGGTTGATATATTTGGATATTAATGAATATATTCTTTTTTCCTCGCGAAAAACAGCAATTGCGTCGACTTATGTCCTAGAAAACGTTCAATTAATTGCATTATTGTTCTGAAATTTCGGTTTAGCGATTTAGTCTGATAGAAATGAATGTAATCTCTATTTCTTGGTTTAAAATCCAGAAAATTATGCTTTTAATAAATGCGTAGTTTAGTAGAAACAAATTTATCTATTACATTGAAGGTCAAAGAAAAAAAAAACAATTCAGAATTAAAAAGTTAATTTAATGCATGGCTTTAAACGGATTATTTATTTAATTTTATTATTTACTTTACTTTTTAACGCTTAGTATAACCCTCTTCCAATGTCAAAATTTCAAATTAATATTAAAAACTGATTATTGTTATCAGTACTTGCAATTATATATGGAACACATTTTTTACTTGTGTGCTCATATTGAAGTATACATTAAATAAGTAATTAATTTTATCTAGCGCTTCAAAACAAATATTTAATGCAAAAATCCTTTTTATTTCTTCGTTAAATAGAAATATTGTCAAGTGCAAACATTTATTTTGAGATAAACTTTTAAAGCTGTCAACGATTTATAGTTTTCTTTTAACTAATATTTTTTAAAACTTTTTATTGTTATCTGTGTTTAATATGTGGGAAATAATATACAGTACAACCTCGATCGGCCATTTTCACGGTAATATTGATTTCATATATGGAAAAATGATGAACGTGGGTCAGAATAACGTCCGAAGAAATCGTTAAACCATTAATACAAGACGATACCTACGTTAAAATGATGGATGCAGGTACAATGCATAAAGATTTTACTGTATTGTAATCACTTTAAATTAATCCTTTTTATTATGCTATCATGATTTAGCAAAAGGTAGCCAACAATGATAGAATTGCAATTAATTTTGTACTTATTACCAATGAAAATTCAACATCAAACTTTGATTCATGTAAAACCTTTATATGTAAAAAAGATTAAAACTTCCTTTAAAACATTTAGAAATTAGCTTTATTGATACGCAGTTAAATTTATTAAACACCTTTGTAGATGAAACCGCTATAAAAGGGTGTATAGTTGTAAAGTGTTTATTTTCGTTTCATTTTACTTCGGGTAAAAATGTTATATATTTTTTAAAACCTACATTAGTTTCGTGCAAGTAACTTTTAACTGCACTCACACACAAAACTTTGTGATAGGTTGTTAAAAGAAAATCTAATCTATCCTGTCATAATTTTAATCTTTTACTGTCAAAATTGTGATCATTTAAAAATCCAATTTTAGGAACTATACAGCCAACTTTTCGTAATAAAAATATCCAATTATTAATTCTAATCTGCACAATTCTAATCTTTATTTTTTTAAATAATCATTCAAGTTTTCTGACCTTTTTTACTGAAGTATTATCTGCACTTTCCATAATTAATGTGTCGATAATACTTCAGTATATATACAAATCTAATGTAGCTTAAGAAGATACAAAAACAAAGAAGTAAATAAAAAAATATCAGCAGCAAATACAACACATTGCGACTCCTCAATTTTTTCGGAACAGCGTCTCAAGTACTGCACAGAATGAAGAAACCTTTCTTCTACGTGAGAACCAACTCCGACAGTTGAATGCGAGAATTACATGACTTTTCCCTCCGCCGACTGTCGCTGCGAGTTCTTGCTTGCAAATTTTGCTGTAGTGTGAACACCCTAGCAACAACTGTCGGACATTTTCGCGTGAGTTTTCTCGCTCGTCAGAACGCGCCTTTACTCTCGTGGCTGTTCAGACAGCGACAGTGAGTGGCTGGACAGTTCTTGCGGGGGAAAACTATCTCGTCAGAACGCGCCTTAAGGCGCGTTCTGACGATCGAGAAAACTCACGCGAAAATGTCCGACAGTTGTTGCTAGAGTGTTCACACTACAGCAAAAATTGCAAGCAAGAACTCGCAGCGACAGTCGGCGGAGGGAAAAATCATGCAATTCTCGCATTCAACTGTCGGAGTTGGTTCTCACGTAGAAGAAAGGTTTCTTCATTCTGTGCAGTACTTGAGACGCTGTTCCGAAAAAATTGAGGAGTCGCAATGTGTTGTATTTGCTGCTGATATTTTTTTATTTACTTCTTTGTTTTTGTATCTTCTTAAGCTACATTAGATTTGTATATATACTGAAGTATTATCGACACATTAATTATGGAAAGTGCAGATAATACTTCAGTAAAAAAGGTCAGAAAACTTGAATGATTATTTAAAAAAATAAAGATTAGAATTGTGCAGATTAGAATTAATAATTGGATATTTTTATTACGAAAAGTTCGCTGTATAGTTCCTAAAATTGGATTTTTAAATGATCACAATTTTGACAGTAAAAGATTAAAATTATGACAGAATAGATTAGATTTTTTTTTTTAACAACCTAACACAAAGTTTTGTGTGTGAGTGCAGTTAAAAGTTACTTGCACGAAACTAATGTAGGTTTTAAAAAATATATAACATTTTTACCTGAAGTAAAATGAAACGAAAATAAAACACTTAACAACTATACACCCTTTTATAGCGGTTTCATCTACAAAAGTGTTTAATAAATTTAACTACGTATCGATAAAGCTAATTTCTAAATGTTTTAAAGGAAGTTTATCTTTTTTACATATAAAGGTTTTACATGAATCAAAGTTTGATGTTGAATTTTCATTGGTAATAAGTACAAGATTAATTGCAATTCTATAATTGTTGGCTACCTTTTGCTAAATCATGATAGCATAATAAAAAGGATTAATTTAAAGTGATTACAATACAGTAAAATCTTTATGCATTGTACCTGCATCCGTCATTTTAACGTAGGTATCGTCTTGTTTTAATGGTTTAACGATTTCTTCGGACGTTATTCTGACCCACGTTCATCATTTTTCCATATATGAAATGAATTGTCCCGTGGAAATGGCCGATCGAGGTTGTACTGTATATTATTTCTCACATATTAAACACAGATAACAATAAAAAGTTTTAAAAAATATTAGTTAAAAGGAAACTATAAATCATTGACAGCTTTAAAATTTTATCTCAAAATAATTGTTTGCACTTGACAATATTTCTATTTAACGAAGAAATAAAAAGGATTTTTGCATTAAATATTTGTTTTGAAGCGCTACATAAAATTAATTACTTATTTAATGTATACTTCAATATGAGCACACAAATAAAAAATGTGTTCCATATATAATTGCAAGTACTGATAACAATAATCAGTTTTTAATATTAATTTGAAATTTTGACATTAACTAAGTACTAAGCATTAAAAGTAAATTAAATAATAACATTAAATAAATAATCCGTTTAAAGCCATGCATTAAATTAACTTTTTAATTATGAGTTGTTTTTTCTTTCTTTGACCTTCAATATAATAGATAAATTTGTTTCTAACTACGCATATTAACTAAACTACGCATTTATTAAAAGCATAACTTTCTGGATTTTAAACCAAGAAATAGAGGTTACATTCATTTCTATCAGATTAAATCGCTAAACAGAAATTTCAGAACAATAATGCAATTAATTGAACGTTTTCTAGGACATAAGTCGACGCAATTGCTGTTTTTCGCGAGGAAAAAAGAATATATTCATTAATATCCAAATATATCAACCACTAAACAGAAGTTTCAGAACAATAATGAAATTAATTGAACTTTTTTAGGACATTAATCGAAGCAATTGCGTATTTTTCGCGGGAGTCAATGTCAGACAGTCGGGAAAAAGCTGCAAGGACTTCAACTTGGTCTGAGAACTTGCGAGAGTAGCTCTGAAAAGTGTCCGCCTGTGTTCAGACGTGACTGTCACAGCGAGAAACCGGTTCGGCGAGATACTGTCAGAGAGCGACTGTCGGGTTCGTTCAGACATGGACAGTGACTGTCTCGACAGATATTGCAGGGGAAAACTGTCTCGTCAGAACGCGCCTTTACTCTAAACCGCTGTCGGACATTAACTGAGTCTGTCACTGTCTCGCACGTGTGAACCGAGTTTTTGACGGTGCGAGAAAACTGTCGAGGTTTGTTGCTTGTGATTCAACTTGCACGCGACAGCTCGCTGTTATTATTATTATTATGGAGAACGAAAAGCGACATTGGACGCGGGATATAAAATTAATTGAATTGTATCAAGCTCACCCATGTTTATGGGAAAATTTTCACGCTGAATATAGAGATCGAAATAAAAGGAAAGATGCTATTGAAGCAATTAGCTTCGAACTGAATGCTACAGATTCGGAAGTATACCGAAAGCCAATTTAATGGTGAATTAAAGAAGGTGAACACAAAAAGGACTGGAAGTGGGGCCAACGAGGTATATGTCTCCAAGTGGCCCTACTTTTCCATTATGGGATTTTTGCAAGGTTCCCTTGTAATGAGAGCCCCTTCAGGAAATGTGGTAAGTAAAATTTTTAAACTTTTATTTTGAAATGTCATAAACAAAGTCTACTTTTGAACTGTGCATAGATTTTTCGATTAACCGAAAAACAAAATAAAAAATTTCATAATTGCATATGATTAATAAATTACAAATTATGATTTTCAAATCCCTGTTTCTATAATTATTGTTATAATTTTCGCTATTGTCTAGGCAGTACATTACTCAGACGGATTTTGAAGAAGGTTATTGAATATACCAACCTTCGAATATACCAACGTTATTAGGTATATATTGAATTTGGTTGTCACATGCAGCCGAGAAATGCCTATTTAATGTAGACTTAAGTTGCAGGATATTTTTACCTATTGTTCATAAGCGAATGTTTAACCAACATTTTAAAATGAATTAGGTTTATTCTAAATTATCATTCATTTAACCTAGTGAACAATCAGAGATTAACCTGATTTATAATAAATTGGAAAATACAAAAACTGGTAAAAATACATTTGATAGTACATTTCTACTCCCAGTTCTTTTATGTTCCTTAAAATTGCATGTCCTCTACTCAGACTTTCTAATGTATTTATTTATGCTATTACTTTTTTACGTAAATTTTAAGTTCATTAAAATACTCTCTATGGTATAATGTATGATGTAATTTCAATCAAATTGTGAACACTATATTAGGTACTATTGTACTGAATTTCAATATTGTCCTTAATTTGCATTAGCTAAACTGTACAAAATCAACCTTTTTAATTTATTAATCCCATTTGAAATGTGCGGTTAAAAAAACCCACTGCATTTTGCAAGATAAACTTATTTTTGACACAGGAAGGTTTAAAACAGTTTAAATGAGAAGTAGTGTTTTACGTTGCCCCATTGACCACATGTAACATTTTTTTTTTGGGTAACCGTTTGTACACCCAGCCTTGGCGACAGGTCTAGCTTTGTTTACAATTCATTTGCCGAGCAAAAAAAAGGTAGGTTGTATAACCAATAAGTACTTTTTTTTTTGCATTTGTCATGCAAAATGAATGAGAAACTCAAAGATCTGCCGTACATTAACATACACTCTCTTTAATCCCCATGGTTTGAGGCCAGGTAATTTGAATTTTAGAATTTTGTAGATTTCAGGGGACCCAGTTTATGTATTATACTTTTCATACACCAAATTTGCTCGAGGTTTCTGCTGATAACTCGTCTTTTGTGTTCTTGCTGTTGTTATTCTTTTATTGTCTTCTTCTACTTATATAATTCCAGTCGTAATGTACTCGGATAAAATCTAAATAGTGAAAGAATATTTTTAAATAATAACTATAGTACAGGGTTCACACTGGGGGAAAATACAAGGTGGGATTTTCGTCCTTGACCAAAATTTTAAGTGGGATTTTTAAAGTTTCAGCCCAAAAGATTTTTTTTTTTTTTTGAGTGGGATTTCAAAAAATATTGCGGGACTAGCGCGATCGCGCAGCCTAGGGCGAACCCTGTAGTAAACCATAAGCATAAAAGAATGAAACCTGTAATATGGCTATACAAAGCATAGCATTAAAAAATATATAATTCAAATTATAGTCGACGCTTGATTTTACACAATCCAAATAATTCTTGGATTGGAAGAATACTTTTTGATTTTATGGACTCTTGAATTTGCAAACATTTTTTGTAGTCATAATATCGAGCGACATTTTGTAAATCGAGTTGTATTTATGCAAATTAAACTTTAAAATAAAATCTAAACCATATTTAGCTTTCAAAGTTATTTCCGTCTTCAGTACCTACTCAACGTGCAATTTTTAATTTCATTGTTTAAATCTTGTATCTTGTGCGAAATTTAGACAATTGTCGATTTCAGATTGGATTTTATGAGCGTCATCAAGCAACCTCTAAAGTGCAACAACTGCAGAGATTTATTATGAAAGAGAAGCAAACATTCCTTGCATTTTGGTACTCTACTTTTTCAATTTTCATTGTAATTCAAGTATTTATATTTTGCTTGTTTTGTTTTCAGCAGCCACCCGAAACAAGCTGCCTGGCATGTGAAATGAGTCCCGGTTGTCCTACATCGTTTAGCGGGGAAATGGCTTCCCAAGGACCTGCGGGCCCGGAAGAGGTAACCCCTTCCAGGGCTAAAAAGCAAAGACGAGACGACTACCTCCAGAAGGCCTTCAAACTTTTAGACAAGGAAAATGACGAGTTCACGACGTTAGGAGAATTTGTCGCCTCACAATGTCGTTCGTTAAAAAACGAGCATGTGAGAAAAACCTTAAAAAAAAATATATTAAAAAATGTCATAGATGCTATAGAGGAAGATGATACTTTTGAAGAGCATATCGTACACGTCATCCCAAATGAATGTCAATAAATTTGTTTTTTACTCTTGATTTCTTTGTTTTAAATGTCCAAGAAGTATTGCATTTTATGAATTTTTTTTTTCATAAATATTAAATAATCTTTGAATATTATTATATGAAAGTTGTATTTTAGTCTGAAATTTTGGTTCCTATTTTTTAAATTTGATTTTTAACTACAAGGAAATTAGAAATCCAGACAATGTTAAATTATATTTGAATTACCCTAAAAATTTGGTAATGTTTGATAAATTGAAGGCAATTGAGTATTATCGACTATGAGCATATGTGTAAGAGTATTTTGGTTTATTTAGAGGGTGCGTAGCAGTTTTTAAAAGTGCTTAATAGTGCTTGTTTTTGCTTTTGTTTTTGAAAGTGCTTATTTTTCATCCATGTTTGGATGAACGACATTTCATCTTTGGTGGTATAAGAGCATATGGTACTGGTAAATGACCCCCATAAAAAAGGCCAATCAAACTTTGAGGCAGGGAGAACTAATGTGATTAGCTTAGTGCATACATTTATTTAAAATTAATTATGCTGTAATTCTTTTTTATGGTGGTTTGTAAAATAAAGAATTGAGCTCTTTGTCAGAAACGCTGTCAGTCAGAAACTCATGTTTTAAAACGAAAAACGCGTACAAAAGCGCGTGCGAAAATGTTTGCCGCCAAAACTCACGAGTGAAGTGTCTAGCGTGAGAGCTGATCAGACATTTGAGGGAGAAAATCGCGGAGGAAAATATTGCTTCGACTGTCGGCGCAAGAATCTCCGTTGCAAATCTCGCTAAGGTGAGAACATCGCCGCCATTTCTGCCCGACAGATTTTGCTGATCTCGCGCAAGTTTTCTGTCTCGTCAGAACGCGCCTTTAGAGGACATTTACACCAACGGCGACAGGCGACATACGACGGAAACGAAACTTCCTGCGCGCATCATTGTTTTCTCTCAATTTAATAACCACGCCTTTGTGTGGGCTGATTGGCCTTTTTCATTGCATCATTAAAATATACTTATTTGTTGATTGTATTACGGAAGTCTCCGCCATAATAGAATATAGCTAAGGTTATTAAGCTAACAACGATGATATGTGTCTTCGATAACGCAATCGACAAATCCCGATTGCTTATGTGATAGTCACCCTACACTGCACAGTGTTGTTTTTAAACAACACCTCCCCTTTTCTTTCACTAAACTCATGTTTTGTGTTATTTTTAACGAATGGTGCATTTTTTCGCTTTATTTTGTATGTAAGATCATATTAGTTAATATAGTCTCCCCTAGATCTTGTAAACTGGGCTCAAGGTTCATCTTTTTTTTACAAAATCGCCAGACATTTTGATTTTGTAAAAAAATTATAACTTTTAATTTTCTTTAACAAGTTTTAAGCAACAATTTCATTTAAGAAATAGTTTTAATTGCTTACATAGTTTTAAAATAAAATAAATATAAGTCGTCCGAAAAATTTCCTGAAAAATATAAATTAGGGCCTCTTTTTTACTTGTACCAGGCCTTAGATATAATTTTTTGACTGCAACCAAATATTATTTAGTAATGCATCTAGCCAATTATTGAAGATGAGATTGATTTGATGTTTGGAACCAAACGTTGCAAAGATAAATTTATACGGAGTAAAATACAACAGGGGAAAAGTTTCTTTTGTCTTATCTTATGGTGTACATGCGATAAGACAAGAGCAACGTAAATCGATCAGGCTGCGGTGAAAAACTAATAAGTGTACTCATATCACAAACATGTCTTGTAACACATGTTTGTGATATGAATACACTTATTAGTTCCCCCGTAAAGCAATAAATGTTTTGTTCGTCTGTTTTAAAACTTGTAACGGTGCGAGAGAGGCTGTGAAGCGCCGGGAGTCGAACCAAGATCTTTTTGGTGGTAGCCGCATTCTTTACCGCTCTCCCAAAAGGCGCGCCCCCTGGGCAGGAGCAAAGAGGGCTATTTGAAGGACTGACTCGCACCGCTACATACTCCGCCCCCAGTGAACGAGTAGGGGAAGAGTGAACGATATTTTACCACAGATGGGTGCACCAGCGCGAGAGAAAGGCTGCTTGAGGTTGCTGCGTGAGTGAGTGAAGTTTGGGCCTGTTTGCTCGGATCCGTGGCTGGGCTCAAGTGCGAGCGCGTGCAGACTGCACGAATGCGTGCGAGCAAGTCATCTCGTGGCGCCATCTGTGGAGTGTTCGGGTCTCCATTGCTGCGTGCGTAAATGCCGGTTCACCAGATGTAACGGTGCGAGAGAGGCTGTGAAGCGCCGGGAGTCGAACCAAGATCTTTTTGGTGGTAGCCGCATTCTTTACCGCTCTCCCAAAAGGCGCGCCCCCTGGGCAGGAGCAAAGAGGGCTATTTGAAGGACTGACTCGCACCGCTACAAACTAATACATCAACATTAAACCTGAAAGCTCAGAGGGAAATCGCTACTATATACCAGAAAATTTCCACCAAAGTCAACTATGATTAAGAATAAATCTACTGTCTGGTTAAATCAACAAAGCATTTTATCAGTAAGTTATGCCAGTGAAATAAGTGTTAGGGAACAGGAAATGCTGACTTTTTTTTGCGTAATATATCTTATTACGTTTTAAAGTTTAAAATTTGATGGGTGTCTGTGGTATTCCTTGAATTTTTAAACTCAATTTAATTATGAAAAATACAGTTCTGCTACCAAAGAATAACATCAATACACTACATGCTTGAGATGTCATTTACTCCATCCCCTAATTTATTTTTAAATTCGCGCTTTTTTGTCGCGAACTTCAGCATTCACCAGGAGTAATGCAGTGGAAGTGCCACTTTTATTGACGTCTTAAATTGGAGCGATTAGAATAGCTTATTAATCCATATAGCTAAAATAATTGAAGCTCCTTTTGATATTCTGCTGTTTTACGCATTTATTTACGTTTTGAACTTGAGTGCAAGAACTCACCTTGAGGTTTCAGCCTAATTTATCGGCCCTCTGAAAAATCTCTAAACACTATACCATGGGCCGTTTTGGCACTAACAATATTTGTTTTATATCGGTTTCAAAATAAGGTTACTTAATGTATTTGCTTAAAGAAAAATGCCTTTATCTTGCAATATTTACAAGGCCTTGTTAAGAAACTTTATGGTGTCCTACATTCGAGTGCAAATTCCGTTGCACGCAATTAAAAATTCCCGAAAGAATTTAAAGAGAGAAGAATAATTTAAAAAGCGTAACTTCTAATATTCGTTTGTGAGTAGACCGAGTCTAGTTACTCATAGGCACGTTCACCTAGTCGCTATATTAGACCGCTGAGTAGAAATTCAACGCTCGCAAATTTGTTGTATTTTATTCATCAATACATTACATTTCCCATTTTGACAAACAAGATTCAGAAAGATAATTTTTCGTATTTATTGTAGGGCCTCTTTGTTTATTGAGACCACTTTCGGTATAATTTCTCACTCATTAAGAGTAAAAATGCGAAAAAAGGCAAAATGGATCATTGCAAGTAGTTTCCTATCGGCTTAGCGGACCAGTATAGGGAATACAATGACATCCTGTTTATCCAAAAATAGATAAAAATAACATCGAGGTAAAATATGGAGAGATTGCGCACTTGCATATTTGGAGGGGATGAGTGCACAGCGATTTCAGGTAGTTGTACAGCCACAAAAGCACAGTATCTACTTGAATTCATAAGTTTCTTCTCTGAAAATGTGATACGTCATTTTTTTTCTTTTCTTTTCTTTTCTTTTTTTTTGCTTGCTTTTCAAATGTAAGGACTTGGATTTTCATTACTGTTCCTCTGATTTTCATTATGATATAAAAGCTGCAAGGTACTTTTTAACTTGGGCAGGTTAAGAACATGAGCCATCGCTGATGTGCTTAAACCACCCATATGCGCAATCTTACCGCACGACAAGGAGATAAGCGAAAATGGCTGTCTTGTCTTTATGCCTGCTGTCGTTTTAAGTTACAGCATAACTATTAAATAATGATGGGACAGAAGAAATGCAGGCTATGATATTCACATTTTTGGCAAAAAGTAACGTTTTCATTCTTTTTTATCCTGTTTTCAAATTGTGCGTCCACTCTACAAACTTTACCTTATAAGATAAACTTACCTCGGTTTCGGTACATTTTAAAGACAATTTCCAACTATGTTATCTAAAGATATTTTCATTTGTGTATTTTTTGCGTTTTATTCACAACATTATTTTCCTAGAAATTACGGATTCCAGGTTCAGTTTTGTGTCAGTCAATATTTTTAGAACATTTCAATTGATTCTTATAAAGTACATTTCCAAGTTTCGTAATTTTTTTAGCTTTGGCACGGTGCCAGTCTTCATTCATATATTCATAGTATTTTTATAAGGATTGTCCTAAAACAAATCCTTAGACGCAACGCTCTTTCTTAATTTTCTTTCCACTTGTATATTTCTTGTCGTTATTATTTTCTCATTAGGGCTCTTTTTTCATATTCCTCAAATCCAAAGCTTTGATGTTTCTATTATTTACAGTTTCATTGTAAACTGGTAGAGCAAAACTGGGCATACAGACAGTCCAAGTTTTATATTTCTTTTTTTTTGCATTTGAATGCTCACTGGACTTATAAATTCATGTACATACAAACGTAAGAACTTATTCTTCATCATCGAGCGTGAATAAAATAGTAATTAATGCGTATTTAAAGCTGGATAATTTTACTACTTATACTGAAAATACAGAAAAAAGTGCAATGAAATTAGTTTTAACACAAACATGTTAAAAAGCAAAAAATTCGGGAAGAAAAAAAAAGAAATACACATATTTATTTATGCATAAAAAATTTAAATAATGTTTGTTCTGTACAGTGTCTTAATCACATTACTGTGTAAAAATATGAATGTTGTTTTTAAATGGATCTAGGGAGAATAAAACTTTATAGGGCAGAAAACTTTAGACATAACCGTATTTTTGCCTTTTAAAAACCGTATTTCTGCCTAAAATGCAGTAAGTTTTCCACTTACTGCATTCTATATAGAATGATCAATATTGTTTCATTTTTACTTAAAATATTACAGTGTATCCCAAAGTTTTGTTTGATGTTTTAGTATTTACCAAGAGCTGATTTTATTTAAAACTTTAGACGTGAAAACATTTTGAAGAAAATGTATGGCGCCTTAGTTTTTGTGTAGCATATAATTGATAAAATAAAACCATACGGAGGGAAATGAATAAAAGGAAACAAATCTAGATCAAAATGTTAGTTTTGGCAGATTGGAAAGCACCCCTTTCTGAAGAAATGCTTCTCACGTTCTCGTTTCCAGGAAAATCCAACTCCATTTTACCAAGCTTCACTCAGTGATAGCAACTGGAATAACATACGTAGCTCAGCGTCAAATGATAATTCCCTATCATGGAAATTCATTATTTATATTAACTGCTGGATTCTGAGTTTTTTTTCCGTCAGGTGATTCTGGCCGGTAGCCTGAAAAATCGTCGTTGATATGTCGTTCGATTTTTCCGGAAACTAAACATTTTCAATTGAATAAATTTACTTTTTTCTGTGGAAAATTGAGAAACTTTCCTATCCTAACTAGCTAAAGTAAAATATATTACAATCTTACTAGGGAAATAAGACTTGAAATTGTTACACTAATATGAAAGTAACAATAAATACGTCAAATTGTATAGATAATTTCTTAGTTCCAAAAAATACGACGTGCCATGAAATATATATTTTCATAACAAGAACGTCCATTTATTGGAAGTCAATGAATGTATATAAGTATAAAAAGGAATACAATGTACTGTATAATTTAAAATAATATAAATTTATAAATAAAATGTATTTAATTTTTCATAGGCTGTTAATAGCTACGATTTTGAAGCAATATCCTAAGAATCTGTTCCGTTTTGTGGTAAATTTTAATGTATAACAATGGAAAGCGAATCGTCAAATCAGCCTCTAGCAACTGGCCTATTTTTTACAAAATGATGTTTCTTTTGGCCTAGAAGGGTTAATAATTCATTATATTTTGTATATTATAAGGAAATTCATTACATTTTTCTTCAAAAAGTTATTTAAGATCTGAGTATTAATGAAGATAAATTTTCGTTTAGAATTTAGTCCATTACTTTTTTCTTGCGAGATTTAAGGTATGATGAAATTTCAGTTAATGTGGTTATGATTTATATCACATTAACTGATAACTATTAAGTAATAAACATCTAAAAAGAAAAAAAAATACTTTGTGGTTGTTTGGCAGCCAGTATAATCTGGTACTTGTAATGTCAAAGTATAAACCGATGAATTAAATGATTAAAAAAACAAATATGAAAAAAGAATGGTAAGTTTAGGCACTGAAAATTTTAAGGTGACTTAATAGATAAGCCTTTGTTAGCACCTAATGATGTTTCACGTTGCTATTTGAAAAATTTAATGAACAAAATAATATTCATGTGCTTTGAAGCTTATGTTTCTCTCTCATGAGAAACAATATTTAGTATGGGTTTATATTTGTTAACGTAGAGTAAAATTAATAAAATATATATCAGCATCACTAACATCATTAATTATTATTGAAATGCAGGCGCAAAAGCAAAAATATAAAGGACTGAAAAATTGCTTTTCATATCCTGTTCCCTAGCTCTTAAATTTACAAAGACGAAATGCTCTTCAATAGCTTTTAATACATAAACGGAGCAACTTTTTTTTCTTAAAAATTCAGAGACGTATCCTTTTACATAATTCTTCAAGAACACCAAGACATATTACTTATCATTTACTTTAAAACTTACATGCATTTTGACAGCTAGGATAAATATATTTTTACTTTTATCTCTCAGCGTGAAGTAAAATAACGAAACAAGTTGTTGCATCGGAGAAAAATCTTCAGCTTCATATTAACAGTCTTCAAAATTTCAACAAAGGAAGATAAATTAGACGCAATATTTTATTCATACATGATGTTAGAAAATCTGATACCGTTTCTCTAAGCAGTTCTTCACGCTTCAATTACTTTGTAAAACACGAAGAAAACCTTTGATTGCATTTGAAATTGCTTACTCATTTTCCACTTCAATAGGTTACTATGTAATCAGATTTTGTAATGAAGAACTTTTTCTCAAGGAAACCGCCTGGAAGAATATAATATAAACGCAAACACTCCTACCTCCCAGCAATCGTCAATAATCGGATGTCACTGAGCATACGCTTTTACCATGTTTTCTTTCCTGTGATAATTTTTTTGAATTGTTCTTTAATACGCAGCCTTAACAAGAATAGTTTCTTTTCTTTGTATTCTTAGCGTCATTAGATGTATCAGACCTCAAGCAATGTTTTACTTCATATTTGCTTTACCTTATAATCAATGAGCGATAGCATATTATATTTAAAATGAGAACAAATACCTTCGCTAGCACGAGCGCTTTTAAAATTTCTACTGTGCTAATGTTTAAAAATGTATCTAATTAATAAATTGATTTTAAATTTTTGCGTTGGATTTATATTTACAGACGATTATTTGAAGAAAAAAAACCTTCATTTTATTAACAATGAATATTATTTAGCATTTTGCTTCTTCTTTTGAAATTTACAAAAGAAAATGTATTCCCTCCAGGTAATAAAACGTAAGGTTTATAAACGGAATTTACAAGTTGATTATTGTTTAACAATAAATGTAAACAAGCCTTCTAAAATAAATCCTGAGTGACATACATTCCGTTGCCTCATGAAAGGCAATATAAGTATTTTGTTTCTGAAAGCTAAATAAATTATCCCTCTTTAAATTTTAAAGATACTTAAAATAATACGTGTAACGAAATATGCTAACGTATAAACCATATACATATATATATTTCCTTAGCCTGTTTTTCTGTCGGTCCGCGAGAACTTCCTTATTCCTTTATCAAATTCCATGGTTTACCCCTCATTTTAGAGCTTATCGTGCCAGCTAATGACGAAAAATAGACCCACTGTCTAAAAATGTACCATTTCTCCTAAATGTGAGATTTAAAATCATCCAAGAAGAGGTCCTTTAATGGATGCTAAATTGGTGTTGTCTATGCTGGCGCCATCTGTTATCAAATAAACAAACAAGAAACCTTTCTGTTTTTATTGCGTAGCAAGTTGGATAGTTTTAGCTGCGTCTGTGTGTTAAACTTATTCAATCGTTAGGCTCTATACATTCATTTATATTATGAAGGTGCAGAGCCTAACTAACCAAAAGTAACTACATTTTAAGTAATAGAACTGTTTTGTTATTTTATTTTTATGTTATGTATACTAATAATAAAAATAATTATCATTATTATTGTGATTATTTTATTATTTTGAATATCTAAATAATGGTCGGAAAAAATGTAACAGCTATTTGTACTCATGTGTTCAACGACATGTCTTCTTTTGTAACAACACCCGTTTAATTTTTTCTATTCTTTTTCATAATGTCCTTTCTCCCATTTTTTTAAAGAATGGAATGCCACACATTTTGCCACAACGATTTGGTGCACAGTGCGGAACTCCGCACGGGTCGACTAGTCTTTAGGTTATTCTACTGTTCGCAAATATGCACGGGCATACGCATTGAGTTCTTATTTTCCGAATACATATATATGACTTTAAAAAAAGTTTTCGAGTATCTCGTTTTGGAAAAATAAGCATTTGAAACGGTCAAAATAATTATTGTGTTTTTACGTTTGTGACAAGACTTTGCAACAAGTTAAAAATACACTTTTTATTAAAAAAAGTTAATTAAAGACACTTTTTTGTCAAAAAACAGTTATTTTTGTCAAACTACTTGTCTTAACGTGTTACGCCTAGTTTTATTGATTGTTCACTGTGTAAAATTCTATGAATCTGCCCAACTCGATTTTTTTCCTTTCCTCCAACTTTGCTAGCCAAATAAATAAATAATAATAATAAAAGCTGCTACAGATGCTTTTTTCAATTTCATTTTAAAAGTGATTTGAATTTTTTAAACGCGACGTTTTATTTTTTAAACGCGACTTTCATCATTTGTTCAAATGATGAAAAAAAAGGGCTATGAAAAATTTAAGCTTAATCATTTAATTTTTAGGCGACCCTCAAAGAACTTGAAGTAATGCATATTGATTAATTCCATTACAAACATGTTTATTCTTCCCTAGCTCCTAGCTTGTCCGTAACTTCTTTGAGAAATGTATGTGGAATTGTCTGGTCATCCCAGCAATTGTTTAAAAACATTTCAAATCAAATTTCTCCGAAGTAAATTATAAAAAATAATTCAAAACAACATGAAAAATTAAGACACATTTGATTTTAAAAATAAATTACATAACTTCGATAAGAGCAAAGCGTTTTTATTTACTATAATACTTTTAATAGAATTACAACATAATGTAAGCGAAATAACAATAAATATTATTTTTTCATGAGTGAGGATTTAGTAGCAGTTGGGTTTCTTTTACGCTCTCCGGCAAAAATTTGTAATATAAATTGTTTCCCAGCTTTATCTTTTCTAAGAACGTTATTATAATCTTAAATGAGTTTAATACCTCTTTCTGCAACGTCATCACAACAATGATGGACTGAAGTTTTTCAATTCCACTCTTATAACCAACATCATCTTTCCATGTTGAAGGGTCTTTGTACAGAAAATCGGAGCTGATAGAAAATCTCGTGAAGAAATTTTTTGTACTAGAAGTTACAAAAGACGAAAACTTGACTTTTGAAAATGATGAAAAATCGCTTGGGTGAAGAATGTATCGCTCAAATTGATCTGTATCTTCTTCCTGTTCTTCACTTCCTTCAACCTCCACCATAACTTGAGCCATACTTATCTTCACATCTAGTGGAACATTGTCATCAAAAAATTAAAGAACCACAGTTTCGGGAGCTAAGTACCAGGGATGTTTTGAAAATTTCTTTGCAGTAGCCTTACTGATTTCTGTATCAATAGCCTGATAATTTAGCAATTGGTACATGAAAAGAAAATTATGATAGGTTGCTTTAATTGCATCTGGTGACAAGAACCATGCTCGAACATACACTCGAGCAAGAAAAATAAATATTCTTTTTAAGGAATTCTTCTCCCTATTAGATAATTTAAATTGATCTTGAAATAAGAATATTTTAAATGCATAGATTGCTTTTGAAATCCATCTAGCATGACTTACAGCTTGTGGTATATGAAAAAATATGCCATTCTTTGGAATGCCTCCAAGAAAGATCATTCTTGACTCCAACAATTCTTGATAATCATCCCGCAGTTGTTTATGAGTAGCATGCCATTAATATGAAAACTGCATTTCTATCAGTAATTTTGCACCTATCAAAAACTTCACAATGACGGGGAGTAACAAAATGTAATGTACCTCGACGGGGCTGGATCTATGGCTGCAGTTGATACTGTTGGTGATATCTGTTGAACGATGGTAGAATTTTCACTGTCGTCACCACTATCACTGTTTTCGCTGCTTGGTGTTGAATCATCAGTTTTCACTACAACAGGTTGACAAGTAGCAAATTGTTGTTCCATTTCTTCATAAGTTCTATTTTTCCTGACACTTTCCATTGCAGAGCGTTTTAGTACTCTTTCTTTCCTATATTTTAGTTTTTGATCAATAACAATCATGGAGCCCGGTCTTCCTTTTTGGCGCTGAAGAATTAAAAAATTCTTATCGTCTTCATTTTTCATCTGTTCCAAAGCATCTGAATGAGCTATGCGTTCTCTCTGTGAGGACGCTCGTATTCAGATTGTAGAGAAGGGTTGAGGTGTTTCCCTCCTCCACACTCGACCATTCTGACGACTCTTGGACCTCCAAGACCCGTGGAAAACAAAACAATCGTCTAAATCTAAAGAAAAAAAAAGAAACAGGAAAAGAACAATTCAAAATTCTAGGAGAAAATGGTTCGTCAAAAAGTCGGTTCTAGTAGGAGAGCGTCAACATGTAAATCAGGATCAAAAGCAAAGTCCAAGTTCAGTCCAAGTCATCATTGTGTATCAGCCTTTAAGTTCGTTGTCGCAATCACGTGGGGAAAAGTGATGAGAGATCAGTCCAAGGCTTCATATGTTCAGCAGCGGTCGATGTAGTGTTGGGTCCGGCATGTTGACCTACTTTTTGCACATCATAGCGATCATTTGCTTTAACACTGGTAACTTTGTAGGGACCATGAAATTTGGGGTACAATTTGGAACCTGGAGAGAATTGAGTCTTTAGAATAGCCACGATGTCGCCTTGTTTGTAAGTAGTTGGTTTCTTGCGATGTTTGTTGTAAGGAATTTGAGAACGCGTTTGGTCATGAAGAATATTTCGTTTGTTGGTTGTTGGGAGTGGTCCTAGGAAGTCGATATGATAGGTTGACAACGAAGGTTAACTTTCGGAATGGGATGTAAAAACCCGCCTTTCTTCCCTCGTTTCTTGTTACAAAGTATGCACTCGTCACAATTGACAATAACATTCTAAATCTGTCGGCGGGCTTGTGGAATATAAAAATCTTGACTGAAAAGGTCTTGCGTTTTAGCGACTGCGAAATGGCCTTTATTATGAATTGAACGTATGATCTCAGTCTGCATTTTCTGAGGTACAACAATTAACTCACGATCTTTGTCGACTTTGTAAACTATGTCATTTTTTATTATATGTTCGGTGTCTTCTCCGTTTTGGATTAAAATTTTGAGTGTTTTGATGTAGTCGTCTTCGCTTTGCGCTTTAGAGAGTTGGAATGTTAGATCATGTCGTCACATAAACGGGATTTCTACTCAAAGCATCAACATGTTGCAAACATTTACCGGGACGGTGGATGATTTCAAAATCAAGTTCGCTTAGATACATCGCCCATCTAGCTATTTTCGGAGTAAGGTTTCGCTTTTGCAATGTTTGTAGGAAAGCAGCGTAGTCAGTCACGATTCTAAATTTTGTTCCTAGAAGAAAATTTCGAAATTTCTTTACTGCTTCAATAACAGCAAGTGCTTCAAGTTCGTAGCTGGAATATTTAGACTGTTGATGTGAAGTCTTTCTACTCATATACTGTATAGGATGCCATTGGTCGTCATCATCGGATTTTTGTAATAGGACTGCACCAAATCCATAAGAACTTGCATCCGTGTGTAATTTGAGAGGGGAATTTTGATTAAAGATATGCAAAACTGGTTGATTCGAAAGAGAATTTTTGAGAGCAAGAAAAGCTTGATGTTGTTCAGAACCAAAATGGAAAGATGAGTCTTTTCTGAGCATGTCGCTTAAAGGTCGTGCAATCAGTGAGTAATTCTTTATGAATTTTAGAAAATTTCCTGTTAAGCCCAAAAAACTTTGAACTTGTTTGAGCGTCTTCGGTAAAGGAAAAATTTAAACTGCAACTGTTTTCGACGGCGAAGGTTTAATAGTACTGTTTTCAATAACATATCCAAGAAATTCAATACGACGCTGTAAAAATTGACATTTTTTGAGATTTAGAATTAAACCAAACTCTGAAGCAACTTCTAGTACGCGTTTCAATTTCTGAAGACCTTCTTCTTCATCTTGGGACGGTATTATTAGATCGTCCATGTAAATAATAATGACATTTTCACGAGTAAGATCGCGAAACAATGTGGAAACAAATCTTTGGAAAACTCTAGGGCTGTTGGAAAGACCAAAGGGGACATTCAAAAACTCATACTGGCCTTCTGGTGTGACAAACGAAGTGTATTTCGTACTCTTGGGATTCATAGAAACATGGAAAAAAAACATTCTTCAAATCAAGGGAGCTAAACACTTTGGCTTGTTGGAATCGATCTAAAGCATCATCAATGAGTGGTATGGGAAATTTCTCTTATTATTTTTTTGTTCAGGCGCCTATAATCTACGCAAACTCTGTATGAGCCATTTTTCTTCTTACATAACACAATGGGGGAAGCATAATCAGAACAACTATTTTTAATTATTTCGTCATCTAACCATTCTTGTATTTGTTTCTGCACTATTTTTTGTTCTGCAAGCGGCAATCTTCGAGGTCGTTGAGCTACTGGGATCTCTTCCGTCAGAATTAGAGTCATTTGTAAATCAGTTTGCTTACTTCCGCGAGGCTTGTAATTATTTATCAGAGTTGACAACTGTGTTTTAAGGGATGGGTCTAAAATGTGACTTAAGTCGTAGGGTGTCGTCCCTATGGAATTGGCCAAATGTGAGAAAAGAATTTCGGAATTTATAACATTTGCAGTTGTATTGATTGTCGAATGTTTGTGGTCATCTGTGAGAGGTACACTGCAATCTTGATCAGCGTTGTGGGTTGATGGACTTGTCACGATAAAAGTATTAGTCTTCGTCAACGATACTACACCATGGAAAATTTGCAAATCACCTTGTGAAAGTCCATCAGTACCAACCAACATCGGAAATTGTAAAATATTATTCGAAACAACAGAAATATCAGTATTAAATTCAAAACCATCGATAAAAATAGACGCTGAAATTGAACCCAACGGTGTTACCGTATTATTTCCTAAACCATGTAAGTGAATATTTAACTCATCTTAGAAACATTTAGGAGCAATTTTACGAGAAAACTCTTCTTTTAAAAGTGTTTTGTTCGACGCAGTGTCGATAACAGCAGAAATTGGAATATTGTTAACTGTTACAGTCTTGGTAAACAAACTAGTAGAATTTTGCGAATGTCCAATTGTAACATGAGATTGTACCTTTTTTGATGGACAATTAGCTGCTTTATGAGAACCAAATTGTTTACATGCAAAACATTTCATTCCTTTATCTTTATGAGGACAGAAACGAGATTCGTGATTATTTCGTTCACCACAGTTAAAACATAATTTTTCCGTTACTTTGGGGCAGCGAAAAGCATTAGTACTACTGGAAGTGTGAAATTTTGGTTCAGTAAATTTATTCCCGATAATTGTTTCCTAAGTAACATTTTTAGGATGATCTCTAGAAAAATTGCTATTTGGATGTGTGACTTTCGGATCTATCCGAATTCTATTTGGATGTGTGAGTGTCGGAAACCCGACAACTTTTAAAAGTACTATTGACCCAGATTCTGTAAAAAAATTTTAAACAACATTGCAGAGTCTGTTGTACAGATGTGATGAAAAAAAAGTCCAGTTTTCCTGAAAAAAAAAATGCATTTTTTTTGTTGAGTCCCAGTTTTGATGAGTCCAGAATAAATTGATACAGGAAGCACATAGGCTCCCTTAAGAGGCGAAACTGCAGGCACTAGACGATTTGAGTTTCAGTCAGGTGAGTGTCTAGCAAATGGCCCTGACACCACCAATTCTGGAGACAGAGAGGCAACCTCCTAGAGAGAGACTTTTCGGCCTAGCCTTCACCAACATGACTGAAGCCGCTTCATTCTGCTTCTCAGTGCAAGGAAAAAAAAACTTGGAAAAGAAAACAATCATTAAATTTAAAAAAAAATGCAGTGCAGCTGAAAGGAAAAAAAATTAGGTAATGCGTCTGGATCTGAGAAGGTATGGGGACCTTCCAGAATGTACAGGCGAACTTGGAGGCAATACTTGAAGAACAGGTTGAATAGAGTCTGGGGTAGCAGGTCTGTTACATGAATCATTCTCCTCAGATACCGCAGCACTATGAGGGACAGCCTGTATATCCTCATGGTTCTGAATGTTATTAGCCGGAGAAGTAACAGGTTGACAAAGGTGGCTTTTCCTTGCAGGGACTCTATGCAACCTGTTTATGTGTATTTTGAAAACAGGAGCAGAAAAATTTTGAAATTTTTGCAAGCACACCAAAACTGGTGAAACTTTTTTTTTTTACAAAGAAAGGACCTGAAAAGGATGGTTTCATTTTATTTTTAGATTTTACATAGAATGTGTCCCCCCTGATGATATTTCTAATTTTAGCCTGTGAGTTAAATTTTTGATTGTGTAACCTCTTTTTTTGTACCGAGTTCTTGTAAACCTGATTATAAATGTGTTCGAGTTGTTCTAAAATATTATGAAGTTCATATGCAGCATGTAAAGAGGGATTAATATTAAAATTTACTACATCTGTAATAAGCGACAATTGTCTTCCAAAGTGGACTATGTTGGGTGTAAATTCAGTAGTTGAGTGAGTTGATGCATTGTAGCAGGCTTTGTGAATATCCACAGCATACTCAAAACTCACGCCAGACTGTTGTAATGAATGGACAGAAGTTTTGATGGAAAGATTTATTCTTTCACTTAAGGTGTTCGCCTGAGGATTCCCCGTTGTAGTGTGAATTAATTTTATAGAGAAGAGTTCATTAAATTTATGAAACAACTCACAATTGAATTGACAGCCTAAATCTGTAATGATGAGTTCAGGTCTACCAAAAACAGTAATATACTTAAAAAGTGCACGAGCAACAGCAACTGCTGAGATATTATTTAATATGTACAATTCTAAGTGACGGGAGAAAGCATCAATTATCGTTAGGATATGTTTGCCATTATTACATTGTACTATGTCTAGAGTCACAAGTTGGCCTGGATAAGTCGGGGAGATTGTCTCTTGTAAGGGTGCTCGAGGAATTCGGTGAGGTTTGTTATTAATACAAAACACACAACTTGAACAAAAATTTAAACAATCTACATAATATGAACGCCAATAATATTTCCGGGAGACAAATTCAAATGTTTTATGCTGACCCACATGACTTAAGTGACATATAGTCAATACTTTATGTTTGAGAGCATCTGGCACAACAATTTTTAAATCCTGCTCTGAACTTGGATCTGATGTTGACTTGCTAAACATAAGTAATTTTGATTCAGGATGTATGCAATAGTTTTTATGTTTCTCCTCAATGCATCTATTTATGATGTTATTGATGAGGGACAATTTAGAATCTTTCAATTGTTCAGAGAGAAAAGTTGATTGAGAAATTTCTAACAGAGGATCCTTTTGTTCATGAGTCAAGTTTAAAATTTGGGCACAATTAGTTAACATGGAAGAATCATTCTCCTGAGACACAGCATGACTGTTTAGGTTTTCATCCACATTGTTTACATTATGAGAGTTAGCCACATGAGGCACCTCAATAATTTCAGGAAGTTGTTCTTCGTCATTAGATGTAAGGTCTATCACAGGATTTATGTCATTTACTTTCTCGACTAAGGAGGGTTGAGATACAATGTCAACTTGATTTTCTGTAAAATCATTTCTGCTTAAAAAATCAGGGAACAAATTTTTACTTCCTTTGATGTACAAAAAGCTAAAGGTATATTCACTTATTGACATTAGCCAGCGAGTGGTTAAGGAGGCTGGAGAGGAACTCTTTTTATAATATTTTAGACTTTTAGCGTCTGACAAAATATACACATGGTGATTGTAAATATATGATTTGAAAGCATGAAGAGTTTTAACAATGGCCATAAGCTCTAGTTTTATAGCAGGATATCTTGTCTCTGCGGGTGATAATAATTTACTAAAGTATGATATTGGTACAAAAATATCATTGATCTTTTGTAATAGGACCCCTGAAATAGCATAACCACTGGCATCTGTATTAATATAGAATGGTTCATCCCATTTAGGCTGGGTGATACAAGGGTTGTTAAAGAAAACTTGTTGCAATTTTTGAAAATTTTCTTGAATTTCTTCTGTCCATTTGAAAACAGTATTAGGGTGGGTTAACTGATTGAGTGGGTGAATATAGTCAGAAAAGTGAGGTATTAATGTGCGATAGTATGAACAAAGTCCTAAAAACTTCTTAAGCTGCCTTTTTGTCTTTGGTACAGGAAAGGAGACTATTTTAGTGATGTTTGATGTGATGGGAAGAATGGAATTCCTTGAAATTTGAAACCCTAGATAATTAATCTTATCAACAAACCATTCACATTTTTGTGGAGATACCGTAACATTAAACTCCTTGAGAACTGAGAAAAAGGACTGTAATTTTTGGCACATTTCATCAAAAGAATTAGCACCAATGACAAAATCATCTTGGTACGCATATATGCCAGGTGTATTAGTCGTTTCAACTATAATGTCTGAGAGATGTTGCATGATAGAGGCTCCTGACCGGATGCCAAAACAAAGTCTATTATACATGTAAGTGCCCCAAGGGGTAACAAACGAAAATTTATCCCTATATTCCTCAGGCAAGTCTATTTGATGGTATGCTGCCTGTAAATCAAGTGATGTAAAGTATTTAAATTGAGATAATGAATTTATTAATGTATGAATTTTGGGCAATGGATATGCAGAATTTGCAATAAGAGAGTTAAGTAGACGCAAGTCTAAAGCAAGTCTATATTTTTGTACTCCTGAAGCATCAGGTCTCTTTTTAACAAGAAGCATAGGTGCAGAATACTCAGAATTATGTTTTTGAATTATTCCTGCTTCCTGCAATTGTGCAAGTTGATTTTGTGCTTCAGCCTGAAGGCTATGAGGTACAGGAAAAGGAAGTGATCTAAGGGGAAATTCATGCTGAAATGAAAAATTTACAGGCACCCTATCTGTATGACCCAGAGAGTTCATAGATGAAGAAAAACAGGTTACATTGTCACTTAATAAAGATTGGATTTTCTTTAGGTTATCACCTGATAAATGAGCTAACTTAAAATTTTGCAAATTAAATTCCTGTTTTCTCAGGTTTTTAATTTCTGAAGAAGCTTGGATAAAATTAATGTTTGCATTAGGTTGGGGGTTGATAGCTTCCTTAATATCCTCAAGATACCAAATGTTCCCCAGACACATGTTTTTACTTAGGTGAACTTTTTGAGTAGATCTGTTTTCTGCATACACATAAAAAACATTAGAGTCATCTATTCGCTTCTTAGGATCAAATGATATGATTGTATCATCAATATATACACTTTTAACTTTTTCACTAAGAGTAAACAACATTTCAGAAGAAATGACCTTATCCTTACTTACCAGTTTTACATAAGCACCTTCATTAGGGTTCAAAGTAATTTTAGAAGAATTGTGAACTTTTAAAATGTTTACATTTTGAGTATGCATATCATTAACCTGTGTACTAGACTCTTGGTTAGTGCTTGTTGAATTAGCACATAAAAGTGGCAAACTTATGTTATCAAATATCAATGAATTTTTAGAGGAATCTATAACCATATTATATTTTGTAATAAAATCATAGCCTAAGATACCCAGAAAAGGAGACTGATCTCGAATATTAATTGTGAAAAAGTTATGTCTAAAAAAGTTGCTAAGAATTTTAAATGAAAATTCCACACATGATTTGAATTCTACTGATGAGTTAACAGTGGAGATGGTAACTTTTCTAGATAAATTTCTTACTTTAATCTTATGTCTTATTGCACTAAAGGTTTCATCATTCAAAATAGAAATCGAAGAACCAGTGTCAATTAAAAAGGTTACTGTTAATTCACCAATTTTTACCTTGATAAGTGGTAGTTTACCAAGATAGTGCTCCTCTACACCATCAGTATTTACTGTGTTAAAACATGTAACTGGGACAAATTCTGGAGCATCAATTGATAATGAATGTTTTGGTTTTTGAGGAGAAGTTTGGGTTGCCAACGTTTTCCCTATTTTAACAACTCCTTTTGATTTGATTGGTGAATTGTGCTTCACCGTGCTAACATTATGTATCACAGAAGGTGGTAAACCACTATTTCTGTTATATTCACCAACATTCATTATATTTGGACGTGGCAGATCAAGAGATGCACCTTGCGGTATAAATTGTGTACTGTAATTTTGTACAGGCATGTTGGTATAATTTTGAACCAGGGGACTGAATTGCATTTGAGTTGGAACATTAAAATAGTGTTCAGACCCTATGTTTTGATTACAATTAGCCGCATAATCTGAATAATTCTGAAAACTTTCATTAACTGGTTTATTATATTTTGCCTGTTCACCATAATTAACAGGAGTGAGGTCCCAACATTGGGTACCTTGATCGTTGAAATTTTTTTTGTCTTCACAAATGGAAGTGTCCAAAAAATTTGAATAGTCTTGTCGATTACTGTTATGTCGTCTATTGAAATGTTGTCTCTCATGTCTAGCATTTGCATTGGAATGTTTACGAAACAAAAAACAATTATTCATATAATGGCCAGGCTTTTTACAGTACCTGCAAACAATTTTCTTAGACATAGCCCTATTTTGTTTTGATCTAAAAATTTTATTTCCCCCTTGATGTTTTGAAAGGATTACATCATCTGACATGGAATTTACAGAGTTTGTTTCTGTTGTTTTGTTTTTTAATTCTTGTTCTAAAAAAACTATCCTGCTTTCCAGAGCTAATACGTGATCAGATGTGCTATTTTTAATGTATGAATCTGCACATGACTTTAAATTTTCAATTTCCTCAGCTTTCTTTACTGCTTCATCGAAGGAGGTAATTTTTAATTCCAGTAATTTCAACCTCAGATCATGCGAAATTACGGACAGAAATTTTTGCAGCAAAATTTCATTTATAGCTTCAGAACTAGAAATTTTAAACACACTGTTGGTAATTACCCGAACTCTGTGAGCGATATGTATGACAGATTCAGTAGGACTAACTTTAAAGTCGTGAAAGTCCGACATGGAATAGGATAAAGTCGGGGGTTTGAAAAATGTGCATAAGGCATCAAGAATGACTTTGTATGATTTCGCATACCTTAAATCTGGCGACTCGAGCATATACTGCCTGGCTGCACCTTGTAATTTAGACTTAACTATCAGGATTGCTCTGTCCTCATCCCAATTATTGACATTGATTAAATCGGTTATTTGTTCAGCAAAGTAAACAACATAATCTGGTTCCCCGGAAAAAGGTGTCACAGATAATAATAAGGGACTTTTTGGTGTCATATTTACGTTTTGTGTAGATGTGCTCTGAATATGAGACGAACTTGACGGTGCAGAACCTTTATGAGGAGTATTTTGTTTCTTTCTAGCCATAATTAATGCAGAAAACAAATAAAGATAAAAACACAGTTATACAATTGTTAAAAGATAAAAGCAAAGTAAAACCATTATTAAGTTAAAGATTTTAAAAAATTTTGACTGGTATTCAAAATTTGGAAGGTCACGGCGCCATATATGTGGTGGTGCGTTTTTAAGAATTTCTAGTAACGTAACAAAATATTGATTCAACCATTAAATAAGCAACCCAGGTCCACCACCACGTTTTTGTGGGTAGTGATCGTATTTTGAAAATGAACAACATTCAGAAATGATCAAGAGTAATAATTCTACAAGTTAATAATTTATCAAATTTATTTTGTGGCTAAAATCAAATGCATCAACAAATTCATTCAATCACATACAAAAAGGACACAGATTATATAAATGAGTAAATGGGAGACAATGGCTCGCTTAAAAAGTAAATATGTCCCATGATTACTATAAATAAAAGAACAATTCCATGGTTCATCTTCACCGCGTCCGACCAATACTATTACTGTCTAAAATCATTATATACATTAAAGGAAGCCATTTAGCAAAAAAAAACCTAAAATTACGGAAAAAATATACTCATGTGTTTAGTCCATTCTTACCCCGCGCTGCTGCCTGCCATCCCTGCTGCCTCCTTCCACCAGTTCCACTTGCATAAGTGAATTCTCTCCCGAGCACTTAAAAAAAACCCTTTCCTAGGAAGTTGGCCCCGTAACTATTCTTAGCTACGTCACTTGAAGACCAATTGGCCTCCGAAGATAATCGATGTCACCCGAACAGCAAAAACATGGGGCATAGCCACCCACGGAGGCATCCGAATGACCCCGAAGGTGGAAAGCGCCTTCGTTATGCTGATTTCGGCGTGATGATTCACTCAGCTCAGCAGGAGATGAAAAAAAAGCAGTTTGCGAAAGAGAGACAAGCAGAATATTCAAGGACAGAGAGCATTTGCAGGGAAGAGAGGAATAACAATTAAGTAAAATGGCTATCGCACAAAGTCGATACGACAGGATGGCTATTAAGTTTGAAGGCACGATGAAAATTATTTTCTGGTTTAACATCCTTAGAATAAAGCTTCTCAAAAGAACGTAACTTCTGTTTAAATTCGAAAAAATCGGTACATCCATACAAAACGAGTTTAGCTTGAGAGTCGAGCAAACCTTCAATACAATATTCAATTAACGATTCATCATCAATATGATTTTGACTAGCTAACGCACGCATAGCGATAAAGTATTATGTCACAGTTTCATTTTGCCTAACCTTCCGGGAATTAAGAAGCTTATGAACATCAATGGATGAAATTTTTGTGCCAAATTCAGTAATAAGGTGCTCTTTAAGATTTTCAAAACATGTAACATTTTTCAAAGATAATACAAAAATACGTGCTGGATCAACTAATAGTTTTTTTGTAATCAAAATTTTATGTACGTCTGTAGTAAAACCACAAGTTGAAAATAACTCTTCTAAGTCAGAAATAAAATTGCGTATCGAATATGAATCCTTTCCTGAAAAGGTACGAGCTAAATCGCATATTTCTCTCAAAATGAACCAAATTGAATTATTGTTCTCTGGTGAAACGTTGTGAAAGCTGGATAATTCACAATTTATTTTTGTTTTTTTCTCGAAGTTCGACAGCGGAATAAGAATTCTGAGTCACTAGACTTTTTTCTTCTCTGGCACTATGCTCGTCAAGAGGTGGGGAGGAAACGAAATGTTGGCGCGGGGGAGACAGGTGTTGTGGTTTCGTGGCGTCGTTGAAGGTCACGTGTTCAGACAGAACGAAAGGATTGCTATGGGAAATAGTTTTGGTTTCATTCGTATCGTCATCAGAAGAAAAAATTTTAATAGTGCTTTAAAATGAATTTAAATCAGAAAGAGATTTAAAAATTCTGTCACATAATACTTCTTGCGAGCTGGAACAGTCGATAAACAATAAATTGCACACATAGATAAAGTCAGCCAAGAAAAATGATTCTAACAGTTTTTGTTTACGCTTTTCAACATCGAAATCATCGGGGAAGGAAGTAAATTGTCTTAGTCTTCTACGTGTTGATCGGTCAAATGGATGATCAGATACAATTTCACTTAACAATTTAACACTTTTGGCACTGCCACATTTGAGAGATTTTGCAATGGAAAGTATGTCATTTAGAGATATTTTCGCCATACTAAAAATTTATAAAGGAACGGACTCACCCGAGTTGAAGAGTCGTGCGGAGTACTAATTATTCATGGGTAGATTCTCTTCTGCCACCATGTTAGGTGTAGTCCCTTCCGTTATCCAAGAATCAATTCGTGTTTTAAGACGAACACAGATTTATTGACGAAGACAGGACAGTTAAAACATTCACATGAACACATAGAAACAAATAAACATTTTAGTCGCGTCAAGGTGGTTGAAAACACTTCTAAAGTTAGGGTTACGTCTAAGTGGAAAGCTCCACGTCTATCTCGCTTTTTCGTCTGTACCCTCTCTCTCGCGTTCTCTCTTTGAGGGCGCTCGTGTTCAGATTCTAGAGAAGGGTTGAGGTGTTTCCCTCCTCCACAGATATATATATATATATATATTCTAAGCAATTTTATATAAGCAAGATTTATTTTTCCTTTATATAAGTTCAAAACTATTATGCAGTTTATTCAGTTGTGAAAGGGATAACACGTGCTAGCTATGAATTTTATGCCTCCCTCTTTCTTTTTTCTAAGAAAAAAAAAATCATTCCAATTGCTTTATTCTTATAGTCTAAAACATATTTCGTATTTTTAAAGTAAATATATACAATACAATTTCATAAAAAATATTGCATATAAATCGATATGTATTATGAAGTTTCATTCACTGTGAAATTGTATAGGATTTCAATGCCAAGGTACAATTAATGAGTCTACAACCTTTTCATTTTTAAGAGCAGCACAGGTCACAACACAATCGATTTAATTTCCTCAGTATACATCATCGTTTTTTTTTAGTGAGTTAAGTCCCAGTTTAAGATGGATAATGAATTTTCAATAATATTTCTTAATGCATGCGTATTTTCAATTATTTTTGAAACAAATTGACCGATAGTTTACATAATAAACACTATCCTTATAAGAAGACGCTGGTCATAAAATAAATATTATATTAACCAGGGCTCGAAAATTATATTGCCCGTCATGCCCGGGGCATGTAAAAATTCCGATCGAGCATGAATCTTTTACCCTTACATGCCCGGAAGGGCACGTAATTATTTAATGAAATATTTCTTTTCGAAACTTTATTATTTTGTATTTTATTAAAAAATCACCGCATCCTTGCGGAGCTCAAAATTTATTTTAATCTGTACCACTAAAATCATATTTGGGCAAACAGGAAATATTTGCGAATAGTCGAAGAATTTATAAATATTATTTTACTTGTGGATATTATGCTTTATATTTCTCGTAGCACATCTTCATGTGAGAGGGGATTTGGTACCAATGTATGGAATAAAAAGCCCTCTTCGTTGCCAGTTTGTCTACAGAGACAATCTGCAGTCTATTGCGCATTGCCATTGATGGTGTAGAACCGGATAATTTTGAGCCTTCAGCGGCAATCAAACATTGGTTGTTCAACACTAAGGGAACAAGACACGTTGAGAGACATGTATGTGAACAATAAAATTGGTAATACATTTTTAATTTTGCAAATTAACGTTAAAATAATTCCTGATTCAGGTATAATGTTGTTAAATGGAGTGGAGGTTAAATTAATTTTTTGTCTAAATAATGCTATACGACAAATTTAAATGTTTTTATCATTATGCAATAAAAAACCTTCTGATCATATAAAAAAAATGTTCGGTCACGTAAATTTGTTAAGATTTTTTGAGCCCTGAATATTAACACTAGATTTTCCAGACCAGTCATTTTGACTGTTTCGAAGCTTCCATTTTGCATAATTTGTTACTAATTATAGTGTAACTTTCAATTGCATTGACTTTTTCTAATACACGGTAAGTAGGACAATGTAACTGAAAGTTTTATTATAATTAGTAGCAACTTGGTGTAAAATGAAAGTTTAGAAATGCTTAAAAACGGTCTGGTAAACCTAGTGTTAAGTACTAAGCTAGGAATTGTTACATAAAAATAATACCTAAGCTGTTAACCTTACGAAACCAAATAATCATGAACTGTTCCCAAACTAAAAGCGTCTAAAAACATTTTTTTAAAAAGTCAAATAATAATAATAATAATAATAACAACAACAATGTTCTACAAAATGGCCTCTTAAGAAAGAAACCACAGAAGTACTGGAAGCGCCAAATAATGATGCTAAAAACGTATCTGCGTTGCCATGGCAAAAAAATAAAAATCACCCATTATGTATTAAAGACTTCCTTTTTCAAAATGGCTTCATTTCAGGAGGCTGGGAGTTAACGGGTTAATAAATATGTAATAAAATATTTAAATATATTATAACATCTGCTTTTTTTTCTTATAAAAATCATTCATTAAAAGATTTACATTTGTGAATTGCATTATAAGAATATCATTAAGTCATTGCTAAAATAATTCTTATTTTTTGAGTAAGAACATACATTAAAATAATATGGAACATATTTCTTATACCTGTAAATCTAAAATTTGACCGCAGTTTCCTTCGTAGTGAAATTGCTGAGGGTTTCAACGCCAAGGTATAATTAATGAGCTCTACAACCTTTTCACTCTTAAGAGCAACACCATTCACAAAGCTCTAGGTGGGACTTCCTGAGGTGTAAAAGAGGCAAAGTTAATGAATATTACTTTGGAAATTTGTACGGTAATTTAGCCTTCCAAGTCCGATAACGCCCAATTTGTGCCTCACGTGCGAAACCTCAGTTTATCTTGGAACATAGAAATAAATTTCTAAACTGTCGTTAGAAATCTGGGCCCTACAACTAACAATGCACATTCTTCGCATAGAATCGGATTCAGATTTTTCAATTCAAGAAAGCTCTGAAACAGTAATTCATCAAGAGCGATCGATGTAAGTGAAGACGATCTTTGTTGTCGCAATAAAATAGAGATACAATATTTCAATTTGGCAACTTCATTAGCTTGTTTCTGAAATTGCAATACTTTATTTCTAAAGAGATTTGTTAAATAATAATGTGTTGAACATAATTTGAGAAATATGTCTGAGATAAAAGGGGCATTTATCGACATTTTAGTGGACTTTTCAATTTAGTTTTATAATTCTTATTATTTAATGAAGATAAATTTCTGTTGTTTATAATGAAACAATTATCATACCTTGACAAATCCTGAGCTGAAAAAGGGATTTCTAGTAACTAAGAAGTACGTGTGCAATTTTTATTACACTTTTTTGTTGAAAAAAAGAATAGATTTGTTTATACATACAACCAGCTAGATGATGATCATTTTAATTCAAAGTGGATACAAATTGTTTTATCTAAGTATAAGTTTTTAAGTACGAAAATACAAAAAAACAGCTGTTTGCTGTTCGAATAGAGCATTTTCAACAACAGAAAATTTCAGTCAGGAAGTGCTCAGTTTAAATAAATGTTATTTCACAGTTTATCGATGAGCATTTTGTCCTAATGACCCCATAGTTGTCTCCAAATTACTGATTCCCTTACGTTTTCGACATTTTGTGCTTTGACTCTTTTGTTCACTTAGGGCATTAAAATTGAGCAGAAAAAAAATTGCTTTTTATCTATTTTCCGTAAAAGTAAAAAAATAAGTAAGCACAGAGGAAAACAATGTATTGTAAAAAATCGCTTAAGTCAAAAAAGAAAAAAAAGAAAAGGAAGAAAAAGGAAGAAAGTGAAAATGTAACTTCCTTTTGAACCATACAAATTATTTTATGTCAGATGTGGATATTTTTACTTTATTATAACAAAAACAGGGTTAAATAAAAGTATGTCATGGTTCTGACGTACAAATAAAGCTTATTTAAAGTGTGACAACCCGTGGTTACAGTAACCCTGCTGTTACACTTATGCCATTTGACCATAAATACTTTGCGAAGTGGTAGAATATTAATGTGTGTTGGTTTCCTTAGTAAACTAAAAATTAAATAAATAATATTTCCTATTATAATTTCGGTAGTGAAAAAAAGGTATTAATTTATTTAGTTATATATTTTTAAGAATAATCTTTAAACCTTTTTATAGTGTAAGACAATGATTTTAAAACTCTACTGAAAACATACAATAGTTCTTCATTGTTCATTGTAAAAAATTCTAGTTCAACCTTTTACCAAAAATATGGAACGAATGGACGACCAACATTTGCTATTGAGTTGAACCATTTATAATAGTGTATTTTTATCTAGTTTCAACTTAAGTACCAAATGTTGGTTGAAGATAAACTTCATCATTCTTTCTATCTTTTTTTTTTTTTTTTTTTTTTGCTGAAAGATTGAACTAAATTTTTTTTACACTGTATAATAATCGCTATTCAAGAAATCTTGACTAAGTGAATTCAATTTCTGTAGGTCCCCCCCCCCCAAAAAAAAAGCAGCTCTTTGAAAAAGCTATTAATCGGATACTCGATCCATTAGCGGACGAAACAATAAAGCAATATTTTATTTGATGATTTGCCTACAAGATATTACATTTACTTTCTAGTTTATGCATGCAACTTAATTTTGTATTGCAAGTTTCTTTGCAAGCCATCTGAAATGACGCATTTACAAAAAAGTTTCTTCTGATATCTCCTCAGTTATGAATTTTTGATTTAAATTATCTTCAGGCGTCTAGACAGATTGGTCAAAAGCGATCAAAAGTGTAATGTAACATTAACGACTGTTTGATATTATTTATTTTAAGTTTTATGCACTACGTGTTCCGAATTCTTATTTTTCGATTAGTTACTTATAGTTAGTCCATCCAGGATTTGTGTTTCCTTTTCCCACTTTAATGTAATATTTTGTTATATTGTACACAAAATAGTTACTTTATCAAGAACCAATCTCTGCTTAAAATTGCCTCAATTTAGAAAAGATAAATATTGTTTTCTAAGTTCATGCTAAAAGGTGCAAAAAGGTGTTTTATCGGTAGGTAGTAACATAGTACTATTTATATATGCACATTGTGCAAGATCTATGATGTAATGGTGTTAAAATTTGGATAAAAAGTTGTGCACTTCTTTGATTTTTTCTATGATGAAGCATTCCATATATCCAATCAAATTATAATTTTCTGTTTGTGTAAATATGCGGTTATTTTTAACACTAGAAATTCGGAATATTCCCGCATGCCTAGAAAGACTGAAAGGGCCAGTGTGGCCCTTCCGGTAATTTTAAGCAATATTCTCTCAAAAATTTTTCTTGAGTGAGTGCAAGTGTCCCATGTATGTTCTTTAATCCCTATACAAAAGCTGAGTGTATCATAGTGTACCATGGTGTTTTCTTTTTCACGTGAAAATGTATATCTTATTTCATTTTCATGGAGCAATCGTCATTGTCCAGCTAGCTAACTGTCGCATTTGTTTAGTATTTTGGATTAAAACCTGTTGTAAAATGAGAAAGGTCAAGGTCAAACTAGACTGAATGACACTTTGTCCTGCTACAGCCATCAAAGTAAAAGAAGAATTTAACCGTTTTCATTGTAAAAGTTTTTTGGGGCCACGTTTGCCCGTCCCGTCATTCTAGGTTAAATATTTACGATTCTTTGAGGATAAAATAAAAATTATTAAACACGCACTTAAATAGGATCATATTAGGAAATATTCAGAAAATTACAATGCATCAAGTCGATTATTATTGGATTTACTGAGCAGCAAACATCCAGACGGGCCTCACAGGACCCCTCCGTCTTTCTAGTGTTAAAAGTACACTATATTTTCACAATAGTTGTGTATAAATCTGATAAAGATAATGCAAAAATGATTTTCTTCAAGCACAGTTGTTGAATTAATTTTTATTTTAAATCATATTGCAAAATTGAAAAAAAAAAGTAACTGAGAACAATGTTGATTGTTAGCAGAACTTTTATGCCACAATAAATACATTTTACCAGGGAAAGTGCAAAATAAACTTTTGTCACTTTTATTTTTAAAAAAATAGACAGAAAGAAAAAAAGTATAAGTCCTTCCTTCATAAAAACATGTAATCCTTCATAAAAACATGGAAGCTAATATAACAGTTTGGTTTACACGTCCTAAAAATAAATATACATTCTTCTGAAGAATTGGATTTCTTATTGCAAGCTGTAATATATAATACGGCACACTTCATAGTATGTTACCTTATGATAATTATAATTTATTACACTCATAAAGTTTAAGATGTTTCATTAATGATTAAAGTAATAAGTACGAGGGGTAACAAGAAAGTAAGGTCTCCTATTTTTTTTTTAATACAAAATGACATTTATTTACTAAGTATGATACATCGTTTGAAAGGCCAGGATCTTGGCTATTTTTCAACATAATCGCCATTTTTTTCCAACACCTTCCGCATCCGCGCGATGTACTTTTCTATGCCGGTATCGTACCACTTTCCGTCCGCTTCGCGCAGCCAGGTGTTGACCTCTTTTTGAACCTCCGCGTCCGACGCAAACTTCTTCCCTCCGAGATGTTTTTTTTAGGGCGGGGAACAAGTGGTAGTCACTTGGAGCCAGGTCGGGACTGTAGGCAGGGTGATCAATGATTTCCCAGCCAAATTTCCTGATTAGGTCCAGGGTCGCTTTGGCTGTGTGCGGGCGTGCGTTGTCGTGGTGAAATTTCACTCCGTTGGTCAGCATTCCCGGGCGTTTGTTCTTAATGGCACGGCGAAGCTTTTCTAATGTCCCACAGTAACTTTCTGCATTGATGGTGGTTCCCTGTGGCATGAAATCGACCAACAATACACCGTGGCGATCCCAAAACACTGTCGCCATCACCTTGCCGGCCGACAGTGTTGTTTTGGATTTTTTCGGTTTTGGAGAGTCACTGTAACGCATTGTTTGGACGACTCCTTTGTCTCGGGGGTGTAGTGATGAGCCCATGTTTCATCCCCCGTAACAAAGCCTTCAAAAAATTCTTCTCCTTCCTGGTCAAAACGCCGCAAAACTTTGTCCGCACATTCCACGCGCCGTGTCTTGTGTTCTTCAGTCAGCTGTCTCGGCACCCACCGGGCAGAAACCTTGTGGTAATGCAACCGTTCCGTAAGAATTTCACGAATTGATTCTCTGCTGCACACTCCTCCAAGCTTTCTTTCCATTTCCTTAACAGTTGCACGGCGATCTCTGAGAATTTTCGCCTCCACTGCCTGAACAATCGCATCCGAAAGCGGCGGCCGGCCACTTCTCTCTTCGTCGTGAACGTTAGTGCGCCCGGACTTAAACTCGCGGCACCACTTACGTACGTTTTTAATGTTCATACAATTTTCCCCATAAACTGCAACCAATTCACGATGGATTTCAATAGGTGTCGCCTTTTTCGCGCTAAAGAAACGTATCACCGAACTCAATTCGCACTTGGACGCTGACGCGAGGGGTACTTCCATTGTTGATGGCTGCTCAGCCAAGACTGAGCCGTCGGCGTATACGCGCCCAGCAACAGGGTTGTAGTGGGGGAACCAGGGAACACGGCGGGGTTGCCAGATTTCGCCTAGCGCGGAATTCCGCGAAGTTACAGAGTTGGAGACCTTACTCTATTGTTACCCCTCGTAATAGTCCATAAAAAATACAAAATACAATGCAGTGTGATCCATACTTCTCACCCCTGCGGGCCGCTCTTTCTCTCTCTCTCTCCCTAAACAAAGAAAAGTAAAGAAAATAGCGTACTTAATTATAGTATTTTAAAACACGCTTTACCTTTCATCATCTTAAATCATTTTTACACATAAAATGTTGTTTTACCAGTTTTTTATTCAATAGTTTTTAGATTAGAATTTAAATAACTATTCGTTCTCTTCAATACTTACTCAAAGCAGTTTAAAAATTCTGAATAAAATACATAAAGATATCCCGTGTGTAAAATAGAAATAAATCATTCCCGTTTTGACACAAAATGCCAGGAATAAACGTTTTTAAAAGTATTAGTCTAGTAAAGCTTGCCAATTAATTTTGTTCGCTTTGCTTTAAAAAAATCCATTGAGTTATCCCTCTTTTTTAAACACTTCACAATCGTGGAAAACTAGCTTTCCTTTTTTAATCACTTCTTTCAAAATTTTACTTAGTAGTCAAACAACTGGCTTTTAGCAAAGCATTTTTAATGCATGCTGCATATTTTAGCATACCCCGCAATTTGCTTTGATTGCATATCCGAGAAAATTGGGTGCTTAACTTAATAAGGAAGTAAGTAGCTTAAGTTAATTCCTTTTTCATAACTTGTCGTTTTTAAAATAAAAGTTTAATAACGAATAATCTTTGATAAAAAATGATGGTATACAAGTACAAATATTCATCAGGCAAAAGAAAAAAATCTTAAGTTCTGAAGGAGTGTTGAATTAATTTTAGTCGTAGTTTTTTTACGTAATTAATGTGCTTCCGTTTTAGCTAATGGCAGATTGCAGCTTAGTCATAAAAACGTATTATTTTATAATTTATAGAATATTTTTATTATTGCAATTTAACAGCAAAAAATACATACGTACAATTATATAGATGTATAATATATTCATATATATATATATATATATATATCAAGAGTCGTCATCATACAAAGAGTCATTGAATGAAGTTTTTCTAAACTCTTCTTTATTCTCTAGTTGCTACATACAATTTGTATCAGTGGAACTAATGGTTGGAAGGGAGGGGAGGTAGAAGCATAAGTCGTTTTTTTAATTTGTTTTTAATTTTATGGTCCACAATTTACTTAAATTACATATCGCTACGAATTGGATTTATTTTATTAAAGACGTTATTTTAAAAATCGTGTTCTTTAAGTCGGTTACTTTAGAAATACGTTCTTCTTTATCAAAAGTTTTCACTGATAAAAAATAAGAGTTGCTTAAGTTAAAAATACTTATCGGGATAAAAAGACTAGGAATATGTAGAAGAGAAGAAGTGGTGAATTAATTTTTCTCGGCAATCTTCTTTTTCTCTTTCTTCAGACCTAATTCTGTTTCATTCTAGATAATGACGATGTGTTACACCATTATTTTTTTAACCTAGTGTAGTTATTTTTCGGATATGAAAATCGTTCTTACTAAGCTCATTTTAGTTTTCGAACTGGCAACAAAATTATCGCGTGATGGAGCTCTATCTTTAAATTAGTTTTACGCTTAGCCGCAGTATTGTTAGGCACAATTTATTCAGTCCCCCCCCCCCCAAGAAAAAAAGTTTAGCGCAAGTGTTTAACCCACTTTTTAACATTTCTTGTATTAAAATAAAATTTTATTATTTTTTTGTTAAATATAATTCAGATTGAACGAAAGCTTAAATGTAAGACTACTTACAAAAGAAAAAACATTATTTATAAATCAAACAATCATTTGAAAGCATTTTTTCTCTGCAAAAACGATTACCGTACATGAAAATGATAACAGTTCACAATTAATGGCAGTATAAATTTTTTTTTCACAAAAATGGTGAAGCAAATAAAATTTTGGTCGTGTGCCGATATTTTTTTTTCGATGCAACAATCAACAAAATGTTATGTATTACAGACATGAACACTATGAATCCTTTTGAAATCAACCAGCACTATTGCAAAACATTATTTATTAAGTTTAAAAAAAAGGAGAGAGAGAGAGAGACTCCCAAAATGCACATACATACAGATATACTAATAGTGCAGTATATATAGAGATAGAGCTTTCAATCGAAAACTTTGCAAAGAAATGATTGTGTCCCTTGAAGTTGTATTTTCGGAATGTAAGTTCCGAATGTAAGCAGAGAAAATGTACTTTTGTTTAATAACACTAAACAGTCGTGGGAACTGAACATGCTTTTGTTGTTGTTCTAAATGTATCATTTATCTTTGAAAATTGATTGATTTCTAGAACGACGAAATATTACAAACTGAGCAGAATGGACATTGCTATCATTTTGAGCACAATAAGGGGCTGTAAAGAAACGTTGGATCTTGAGTGCAAACATCAGTACAAAATAATAGAAAGGCTTTTTTATTATTTTCACAATTTTAAAATGCAATAGTGCTACAAGCAAGTGTCTACATGAATGAAAAAAATGAATATCACTCCAGAGAAGCCAATTGATGTATAACATAAATACACGCACGTATTATAAAGTATTGGGAAACAAGATTTTGATTCAGTTTAAAACAACAAGAAAATGATAAAAGTCATCAAAACCTTGTATCTGGGAGTCACTTTTAATACAATTAATCGCAAATAGGTTTGGTGAAAATGTTCACCTTACTCCTAATTAAACAACCTGAGCTAAAAGAATGAAAGCTAGGTGAATGAAATTCACGAAAAAGTGGCTAGCGTGTTATAAGAAACTCTGCCTATGTATGTATTGATATGAGACGTGCAGTGTAGTGTTAATAAACTTTCATATTATAAGCATTGCTACTTTTCCCCATTATCTAGAAACAGCGAAACAAACTTGATTTACTGTATCTTTGAGGTTACACGTGTGCAAATTTTTATCTGTTTAAAATAAAACAGTCAATAAAAGTGCTGTTGTAAATCAAGCATAAAATGAGTGTCGTCAAACATAACGCAATTGCAAGTCAAGTTTAACCCTCTTTATAATAACTATCAGATGTTGCTGATTTTCCAAAAATAACCAATAAATATACCTTTTATAGAAGAAGCTATTCTTGTAGTATATTTTTGGTGTTAACTCACTCTGACACACTCGAATCTGCAAGTATTTGAGGATGAGGTTACTTCTTGCCGATCACGGGAAATGTACGCTAAAAAATAAATAAATAAACAAAAATAAAAATCAACTAATGTTTTTGTTTAGGCTTATGAAATACACAAGGTCGCAGTGTCTATACTATTAAAACCGCGTCTGTCTGTCACCTCATCTCCTCGAGAACGGGCGGCGGTGCGACGTCACGGCGGGTACCGTCGGATTCGGAATTTTCCGGGGAAGTCATATCGCCCGGTCTCATCCTTGTGGGGCTTTAATTAGCGAAGATATTAATTAAAAACGCAATTTTTTGCAAGTTTTATTTTATTTTTGCATTGTTGGCTTCGTTCCAACAATATATAATACAGTTACCGTGTGAATTAAAATCAATGCAGTTGTTGCCATTTTTGTAACAAATCAACAATACTAATAATCCATGTTTCTCTAGCATTTTGAGTGAGGCTTCGCTGTATTTGCAATAATAAATTTAATCCTTCTTTCTTTTTAATTTATTTATCGTCTGCTATCTAATAAAAACTATTTTTCGTATTTTACCGGGGACTTTTAAAGATTGTGTCAATTATTCTGAATGCATGAAACGAAAATGGCGTAAAGTCGAAAAAGGATTGAAAGGGATAGCTAATTGTCCTTATTCTAATGCGAATGTTTTGCATTTCTCTATTATTAATATCCGTCCGTGTCCTGTATGTCTGTGTATGGATAGATAAAAAGGAATTTCAATGCCGTATTGTATTTAAGCTCGCGCAGCGCCGGGCGTACAATGCTTTTTTAACAAAAATTGAACGCCAAAAGAAAACTGCTTTTTGGGAGCATTGTACTTAATTAAACTATAATTTTTAGGGACTGTTGCTCTTATTTAGGCTCACGCAAAGGCCATTGCTTATTAATGTCGGTCCGTGTCTGTATGTCTGTATGTTTGTGTATGGATAGATAATAAAGAATTTCAATGTTGTGTTGTATTTAAGCTCGCGCAGCGCCGGGCGACGCATGGAAACGACGCAATATTTGAGATGACCCGTGCAACGCCGGGTGGCACTCCTAGTACTTTATTAATTGCGGTAAATGACTAGATAAGCTCATTATATCTGTTTTTTTCTGACGAGGAGGACCGACTACAACTTGTACAAATTCTAGGACTACCTTATTTGATTTTATTACCGGTGATATCTTTTCATATATATGCTAAAAGTTGAAACCCCCGAAGCAAATCTTGATGCGTCCAGTGACGCTAATTTGAAGACTTAGGTTGAAGTTTATATAACATTGTTGCTAATAATGATGTTTCAGTTGGCCCATAGACAAAACGGGATTGTTGTAGGTCACAAGTCAGCAAAACAGAGTTTGGGTAAAATCTAGCAACCAAAACATTGATGTTTGGTGAAACCGCACGCTTCCAGCAGTTTTTCGATTATTTATCGGTGAATGTTGACTACTTTTTGAACGTTGACTATTAAAATATGCTTTTGTTGAATTCGGAGATGTCGTGGATTTATGCATTGCTATTCTAAATGTTGATGAACCTTAGTCCGATCATAACAAGATCATAAGGGAAAGGAGGGTAAGAGTACGCACCTAGTGGATTGTTCGTTATAAAAATGAGAATTGAAAAGTTAGAACCTTGAAAATTGACTGAATCATAGTTTATTAACTTAGAAACTTAGGTACACAAAATGAAAGTTTTATCTTAAAAAATTATATGAAAGAAAGCAATCGGGAAAAAAAATTGCAAATGCGTACTCTTACCCACCTGGCGGATAAGAGTACGCACCCAGGAAGGGTAAGAGTACGCATTCAGAAAATTTAGCAGTAGTCACATACAAATGCTCCAGTGCCTTCGTAACTGGAACATTCATCATGCCACCACTCCTTTCATAATCCACACTGGATCCACTCTTCATCATATGACTGTTTGCAGCCTGGGCATATTGTCGCCTCTTTGTTTTCTGAACTTGTTGAGGGAACTGGGTTGTCGATTTAAAATACAGAACAAGTTTTTTCTTTGCTTTCACGGTTTTTTCCTTTTTCAGTTTTAGCCCCGTTTTGACTTTTTATAGCAGCTCGATTAGTCTTTGCTTCTTCTAATTCTCTCTTTCTTTCTACCTTTTCCTTATGTGCGTACTCTTACCCTCCGATGCATTGCTCCTGAAAATCGTCCATAGATGGCTGTAGCATTCACAATAAAAAATTTTGACATGCTCACGTTGTTCGGAAGGGAACAAAGCTTATAATGATATCTACTTAAAAAGCAAACATCAATCCTTTATTGACAAAAAAATTAATATTTCTTCACAGAAAAATTACTTGCCAACATGCAGAAATCATATTTAACCTGATAAATAAACGACAGCAAGTATGAAAATAACAATGTCGGTCTCTTGAGCCAGCTGAAAACAAATGTGTTGAGTTGATCACACTCGCTTATGCTTGCAGTGTTGCCAACAGGGAAAAAAGTCCCTGCGTACTCTTAACCGACCTGCGTACTCTTACCCTCCTTTCCCTTACTCCACTACATGATCAAAAGAAAAATGTTGTTACAAGAATGGGTAGACATTTTGCGCATATACGAATTATTTAAAATTTTTAAATTATTTTAAACCCCGGAAAAGTTTTTCAAATGAATAAAGTGCTCCAATGTTGCTTCTCAGAAGAGTTCTGATCCAAACAATCAAAACAGATTACCTCAGATTTTTGCGCTTCAAATGTAAGGGTTTATTGTTGGTAGCAATGCGTTACAGATACCCGACTGCAAATGATTACTGCGACAATAGCTGCTGAATAATTATTTTTTGCATTTATTCTTAAAATATTTATTAACACTAAATGACTATAGCTAATACCATTTATTATCAGCACCTTCCATGCATTTCTAATTATATCTATTCGAAATACTCTTGCCAGACAAAGAATTTAATGAGCCCAATATCTGAACAGGCTATTAATTCACTCCTATTTTAATGGCTGTCATCACAGCTGATGACTGGCTTCCGCATCCGCAGCTATTTGAAAGCTGTTTATAGCTCATCCTCTCGCCTGCCCGGATACGTTGCTTCAGGATTCTCGTCCGTTTTATATCCTGATGGCAATTGTCTATGTAATTAACATTTTATATTGAAAACACTTCAGACATATTAAGTTTGAAATTCATGATTTGTTATTTTCTTTTTTCTATTACTTTTTTTTACGGTTGGGGAACTACCTATTATTCCTACATCTCAAATTATTTATTTTACCTGTTTAGAGTTTTACCAATATTAGTTTTATATTTTACAATTTGTTATTCATGAAAAGCAATCAATTCGTCCTCGTTTTTAAATATTGACACGTTCTCGTTAAACACAATATTTTAAAACGTATGGCTGTATTGTGAACACTAAAAGGCATAATGGATCAAAATAATTTGTTTTTTCATAACTCGTAATAAAAAATATTTTAATTACAATATGGGTTTTCTTTTTTCAATTTCATTGCCAGGTATGCACTTTTCTCCTCCAACCTCCTTCCCTGTTAGCACTAGGCCTTAGGAATACCCTCCCCATCGCGGGAGGTAGGGGGAGGGGTATTGGGGTGCACGGATTTCACATTCACGTATCCCCAAGTGTACATGGTGGGTCTTCAGCGGGTACTCAATGCTAACTGCAGCCATACCGTATATAGCATCGATGGCCTTCCCGGACTACCCCCCAGTATGAGGGGGTGGGACTGCAGCGCTGTCCTCCTTCGAACTTCCCACAAACTCTCTGACACACTTTACAACCAGCACCAGCCATAAGGGGCTGGGATGGCAGAGCGTTGCCGACCTGCTTTACCGACCCGGGGCCATAGTCATGCTACAAAGCAAGCCTTACGTCTTCCGGATCGGATAATGCTATTTTAGTCGCCTCTTACGTCTTACGACACGCATAACTACGTCGGCGCTATTCTACGCCGGTCACCGAACGGCGGGTCTTCAGCGGGTATCAAACACGTGACCTTCCTAACCACTAGGCTACCACGGCCTTACCAGATATTTAGGTAAATGATACTTGCTTTCTGATAAAAAACGGTTTATATTTTTCATTTGACAAATTCTGAAAAAATGCACTGTTTATTAAAATTGAAAACGACTTTTATTTTCTGTGTCAGAGCCTTTACCTACTGAAGGTTAAAAAAAATATATTCACTCCTTATATTCAGAAATTCTGTTTGAAAAAAAAAAAAAGAAGCTTCTATTTTTTTCCTCCTTTTTTGAGGTAATGAATCAAATGGCTTCGTAGTGACTTAGTAGCTCTTAGACAGAAAGACCATTAACATATTTGCATAAATAACGCATTCCGTCTTCACCGCAGCATTGTACGATATATCCTTAATCATTAATGTAATGTGAAGGATCATATCTTCCGAAAAAATGGATGTTTACTTTCTTTTATCTTTTGTTTATTGTGACCTTTGCTTATGGATAGTTTATTTGCGCTAAGTTCCAAATACATAAGTATGATCAGCATAATTACTTGCAGGCCTAAATAAGTATCGTTACCTGCTTTTAAATAAGAATTTAGTAAGTAATTTATTACAGTTCTATTTAATGAATAGACAATATAGTATTTAAATAAATAGCTAAGCAAACATGCATCTTTTTCGAAATTTTAAGCATTTAGTTCCAACAGTATTTGTTTGTTGTTACATTTTTCAGAGATTTAGGAAGCACTTTTGTTTTTAGAATGTTTTTAGGCTAAAACCAAACCAAAACCTCATACACGAATCATACTCGAATGAAGACATTTAGATTTAATATTTGTAAATATCAAAAAATTACATGTTTTTCCAAAGTGTTGAAGTAAATGCATTTATCTTATAAGAGAAAACGATTTACCTATGATACCTATTGAAATAATATTTTCTCAAATTATTTCACAAGAAATTTTTCATGTTTGCATATTATAATACTTATCATATCAAGTAGAACAATGCAAACCCTTACTTTAAAGAAATATAATTTGAGTATATTCTTTCAATCAATACTTTACATGGTTTTATGGATATTTTCGATTCCTTAAATCCATTATTATGGTGCGTTCGATTCTTTTCGTGCTTTCAACCAAAGGCAATATTCCTGTCTTTTCTCATCTACGCAAGCGCATGGCATATTTTCGGTTTCAAAAATAGGATCTACGGCTGCGAAGATGAGAAAAAGACAAATTATTTGTCCCCGTCACCTTCGGTGTGAACGCCCACCAACATAAAAAAGAATTTTTAAGCGTGGGTAATCTTCGCAATATACAAGTTCGGTAAAATATTTCCATTGAGGCTATCATGACATTTCAAATGTGAGGTAATCAGATCGTTTTATACAAAGTGAAAACCATGTGTGTGGCAAAATATTTCTTAATTCTACTCGGTTGTAGCGCATACATTGTCAATTTGAAGTGAAACAGAAAATTGTCTATGTCATTTCTTGAACGTTTAGGATTTAGTAAGTTATACCTTGTAATTTATTCTGTTAACAATATCTTTTTTTAAGACGGTAAAATCTCTCTATAGTGGACACAAGTGGGATAAAAATATCTGTCATTAGTAGAGGGGTGTCTGAAAAAGAGGTTGTTTTTAGACCCAATGGTTTGCTGAATTAAAAACTGTCTTGAAAGAAAGGTGTCCGTTAGGGCGGAGTGATAAAGTGCAAAGACAAAAAACTTGTCTTTTCTCAAATGAGCAATTACAGAGGATATTTTTGAAGGGAAAAATATCTTGCGCAAATGAGAAAAGCCTTTTTTTTTTTTTTGCTTTTGTGACCTTTGGTGTGAAAGCACCTTTACGAATATTGTCGCAGAAATGATTTTGAACAGATTTACTCACCACTAATAGTAATTCGGATCTTTTTCTAATTTTCCATACCTTTCACAGCAATCCAGAGTTTTTTCGACATTGTGAAAAATATGAAAACATAGTTCTGTAAAACATTTTCAAAATAATTTCGAGCAACATTACATTTAGTTAAAGCCAAAAGCATTAGCTTTTAATGTACTAACTAAAGCAGAACACATTAGATTCATGACGACAGGTGCAAACCCTTCCCTATAATTTCGAACGAAGTCAAACTAACTAAAATGACCATTGTTCCACATGAAGATACAAATATATTTATGGCTTTTTATTTTAAGAATATCTTTCCAAATTCAATTCGTAATGAGAATACTTCAAAGTTCGCCTGAATCAGTTCATGGCTTTGCGTGACTAAAGAATATTTTTCTGTGTTAGATATGAAAAAGTACTGCAGTAAAGAAAACGCAGCCATAAAAGATAAAAATACCGTCAATCAACTTTGCAAAATCTTACTCTACTTGACTTCAACATATCGTAAAGCTATAGTAATCATCTAAAAAAATCAGGACGACATTTTACCATACTTCAGTGATTTTTACTCCCATCACGAAAGTAAAAAATGACTTAAGCTAAAAAATACGATTAAATATCACAAATACTCATATGTTAAAGCCATTAAACAAGTCGTGTATTAAATGTAATGTAAAGAGTTTGTGGTTCTTTATCTTACGGATTTGCATTTTATGATGCACATATTTTAGAAGGAAAATAGTTTTTCACTATATTTTCTTTTGTAATTGAACATTACATATAAACATTTATAGTTAAGGAAATATTTATAGTATGAAGAATAGCATATTAAGAAAAAAAAAAGCTTGTATTTAATGATTTGACTTCACCAAAAATATTCATATTTATTTTATAACATACTTTGAAATAATATATATGTTGTTTTAGCATGAAAATTGTTTATAACTACCATGCTGGTTTTTTTTTTCGAAACTTACAAACAATTATAATGTTGTTTACTTAATAGGGTCATGCACAATATATCCAATAGTCTAATTCACTTAAATAGATATAGGTAGATTGAAAAAAAGGGGAATAATAGCTCTTTAATCCAAATAATGGACGCACGGACATTGACAAATGTTGAAGAATAAAGTATTGTTAATAGACCTCTTTCTTCTTCTTCTGTTTCTTTATTTAATACACAAAAAAAAAAAAAAAACAATGTCCCTGTTTCATGTATAGTCATTTTTGCACATTTATGGCAAAAAAGCATTGGCTTCATACACATGCATTTATTTGAGATTAATGGAAAAGCAACAGCCCATAATATTGCAAGGAAAAAGTTGTATCCTTTATATCCTGTGGAAAAAAAAAGTATCAGTGCTATGTAACAAACAATTCAGCTTCAAATACATTTCCTTACGTATTTAATAAAAGAAAATTAATGGCTGCAGTTTTTTACATTAGTAATAATACATAAACAAATATACACACACAGGCACTTATATATATAGTCTAATATATTATTCGATCTACATTAGTAATATCCAGCGGATATCATTTGCATTACTTAGTTTTTCTGCATTTTCCTTAAAGTAATTTCCTTTACAATGTTTCAACACAAGTATGAGAAAATATCTAAATTCTTCATTTTTTTTGCTTCTGTCTTTACTTTTAATTTCACAAAGTATGCTGAAAGAGATAATTTTTCTATTTGTAATTCTTTCCAAGTTAAGAAATTAGCAATTAGATGTCATAAATCATAAACGAATAGATACTCCACATGAACATTTTATGTAAAATAATAAATACTAGATTCCCTTGACACCGTAGTTGCGAAAACAGAACACATGACAGGAACGGCATATTCTTAATGAATAATGGCTCCTTACTAGGAGTTTTGCGGAATCTAATTGAAGTTGGCATTTGAAATTCTCTTTCATTCTCCTAGACACATCGTTTAGATTACTTCATAAATAGGGTTACAAAGAAACACTAAATGAAGGAAAAAAAAATTATTTATCCTTGTACAAAGGGTTAGAATAGTTTTCCGGAATATATAATTGAATTACACTTTTATCTACGTGTAGTTTCTCAGCTCCAACGCGTTGAAAGAAAACAGTCTTCCAGGACAATTTCTTAAATTCCTCGTCTACTATAATCATGACATTTGTAATTAAAACAAATATAGCAACTAATAAAAAAGATGTTCGTTTAAGGCTCTATTAAGTAAATACTGTGTGTTACAAAATTTATTATGAAACTTGTTCTTTATTATTTATCCCCTAAATAACGAAGATATTTTCTGGTTGTAGTTAGCGTAGTGGAATATAGTTGTTTAAAGTTAGTGTCCAATTTATGCTAATACTTTAGGCGTTTTTAGATTAAGGAAAAATAAATCCAGCTCTTAAAAACTTATCATTTGTTAATTTCTTCGGAATTGATAGCTATTTAAAAATAAATTTGATCATTATGTACTCATTAATTAGTGTGTTAACTTATTTTTTTAAACCCAAAACAAATGCTTAACGAAAACCTTATTTTGATTTCATTCCAGACTGCTTGCTATGATTAAAGTTTCAAACGTACAAGAATTTTGTGTCTCAATAAAATGATATTTTAAAATATAGAATTATGCGTAATATTTTCTTTTATTTTATTGCTCACAAAATCTGGTGCTTGAATTTTCACGCTTATATGAAACATGAAAGTTGGTTTTCGATTAAAAATTGGAAAGTATAAGTGTTTGTGTCGTAAATTTGTTCTTAAAAAATACAGTAAATATTATTTGATGCTTAATATCAATCAAGCATTTGTATTTTAAAAAACGACAAACATGCAGAGAGACAGCTTTGTAGTGATGCGTTGCATAACATATATAATTTCAAAATATATTTTACTATTTATTAAAAATGTTTTATTACTTATAATAGAAGAATTTTTTTTCCTGATTTGTGAATGATGAACATTATTACAAATTTCACTGACCAGCCACTAGAAGAAGAGATAAGTCACAACCTTTACTTATTTTTAAAAGTAAATAAAAAGCAACTTATTATATGTATTCAAAACATGTTGTAGTCGTATGAATTGCTTTAAAAATTATTTTTTTAAACATTTTTGGATTTAAGAAAGGGAGGGGGGGGGGTGACCAACTCCTTTTTATTTTATATTTAAGAGAAATAAGACTATTGATAAATAAAAAAATATATTTATTTATGAAATGAATAACTGATTATTTCATTTATCGAAAGTGTCGTATGTATCTTATTAATTTCAGGTTTATTTTTCGGCAAACATTTAAGAAGTTACCTAAAACTTTAGCAACTCTCAAGGGTCACCCACATTTCCTTCCCATCACCCTAAGTCCAAATTTGTCTTCAAATAGTTTTCAAGGCTTAGCTCTACAAATTTTCTAAATATTGACATTTAAAAGTAAGTATCTCAAAACGAAAATTAAATTCATTAGCACAATATGTAATTTCAATTAGATCACCAATGCTGAATTACAAAATGTAAAGACCCCCTTCTGAATTCCTGCGGGGAATCGCTTTAAGTAAAATCCCCTTGTGCGGAACAACGACCATACCCGATAAAAGATGCGTTTCAGATGTACTTGATCAAAGAATTTCGCATCATAATTAAAACGAATTTTATATGTAGATTTCAAAGATGTCAGTTGAATAAATCATTCCACTGAGAAATCCACATTTAAATGACATGCAACTCAATTTGGCTTTGTGGAGGGACATGATTTAGCTGTGAAGCGTTTCTGATTAGACTAGACGGCGTGTGCATGTGAGCCAATATTTGCGCGAATTCCTCTGACTAGATCATGAAAAATGTCAGTGATAGTAATTTGAAATGTCATTTGTCCGTTCATATGCAACAATTAGCGAAATACGATAATTAGGGTTAAAAATTAATGTTATTTTTACGCAATGTGTCATTGCATAATTATTAATAAGATTTGAGAGAATCAAGAATTTTTATATTATTAATGTTATTCCAAAATCGATTTTTCAAAGCATAACCCTTTATGATTTAAATGTAACTTTTTAGATGTAACTTTGTTTTATAATTTATATCAATTTATGTTGTGTTCTCTTATAAAATTACTAAATTGGATATTTGTTGAACGATAATTTTTTAAATCAATAGTGTTATTCAATAATTTATTTTTCAAAATATAACCTGTCAATATAAGATGCTAATCGCTTTTGCCTCATTAAATTCCAAAGTCAGTCTTTCTGAAGTCACTCACTGGCATTTTTTTTTTTTTTTTTTGGTTGCGGTCAAAATCAATCAAAATGTGTGCCTTTAATTGCAAGAACCATCAGGGAGCTATTTTTTTGCAGCTGCCAAACTTATCCATTTCTTCTTGAAATCGTTGCATTTTTTATTTAAAAAAATCAAGATGCGTATCCGTTCCTGCCACATTGTAATCAAAAACAAAAGTTAATTTTTTTAAATATATTTTCAGTTTATTTTATTTGCACTCTTTAAGTGTTTGTTTCATATTTATGTTTGTAAATTTGCTTTTGTATATTATAGTTAATTTTTGGAGCTGAAGGGAGTCCCTTAAAATTATGAAATGGGTCATTTGATGACCCGCGCTGCAGGAACTTGCTCTATTTATTTTCATTTATCTAATAATATAAGTAGCAAAATTCCAAAATCAAATGAACAGAAAAAATTCTTCAGAGTCATTTCACACTTAAATATATTCAATCATTATGTATTATTTTTGTTTCGAAAGTTTTTCCTTTCTTTTGTTCCACGAAATACAAGCACTTTAAAAGGATATGCTTAAAAATGAGAAAATGCTTATTTTGACTTTAAAATGAGCATGCGATGTTCTCAGTTTTAAATACCGATGCTTACTTATAAATTATTCTTCAGGAAAGGGCAAGTATTATTTTATCTTCACTGCAACAAATAAATAAAAAAAAAACACAGAGCAATTTTATGTTACTATTTAATGCGCGGCTTTTTTAATAATTACCTCCTCAGAATAATAGTTTTTGTATTATATTAAGGAACTACTTACCACGCGATGAGTCAGAACGACTCAAAAATTTAAGTAATCTGCTCGTCTCTTTGAAGCAATAATACAAGGTGAATAGTTCGTTCGATTCGGATCGTACGCAGTAAAACTAGAAAACAGAACGGACGATTGGATAATTAACGCTCTTCTGGATTGGGTAATAAGTATATGTGGAGCGGAAGTATTTATGCATTCACAGCTGGTACGTTAAGAATCTATATAATATTTTCCGCAAGCTGTTCGATGTCCTGTTGGCTCAATGGATAGAGCGTTGGCGTACTGTAGGGAGCGCCCGAGTTCTAACCCCAACGTTGTGAATTACCAGTCCCAAAGACGACGACTCTTGCTTCACACATGTTGGGTTATTTCTTATAGAGTGTTACCGCAAAATACGGAAAAATCTGTTTTTCGGTTGTTTTATTAGTGGTGTCTCAAAAATGAGATATTACCGGATCACTTTTGAGAAAAGGGTTACTTAAAAAATAAGAACTTAGTTATTCAAATCTAAGTAATTTTGACTAAGAGCTATTCCAAAAAAATTATGTTCTTGAAAATAAGCCCTTTTATCTCAGTAATAAGAATTATGATTTAACAATGAAGGGTTAATCGAAACTAAAGATGGATGAAATAAACTATCAAAATCATTTCTGAATGTTTTATGCCGTAACTTTTCTCCTATACAATACTTTTACATGAACATAAAAATGCATATCGGAATAAGAACCTACGAACAACGTTTATTCATTTTTTAAAGTATGTTTTTGCATTTAAGGATTACAAACGGTAGATGGTTGTAGAAATTTACATAAATTCATAGAGCTGCCAATTACCTGTATGTCTGTGCAAACTCTAAAAACTATAACTTGACCTTCCGTTAGAAAGCTATTGATAATGATAGCTTCAAATAAGTGATGATGAGTGTTAAAGTTTCAAATAATGAAAGAATGGTTTTTAATCAAAGTTATTGATAGTTGATCGCAAGCATTTTAATTACAAATTAAAAACATATTCTTTCAATCGTTTATATTTTATAGTCTAGCTTTCCTGATAATATTTCTTCTAAATCAGCTCTCAATATTAAGGTTCTAAGCTTTTCCAAGCACTCGCTAAAAAAATTGTTAGTTTATGCCTGTTAATACACTAAAAAACTAATTCCAATTTCGAAAATTACATTTTTTGTTACTTTTCACTGTTCGTTCTCATTTTTTATGTGAAAAAAAACGTTTTTCAGGCACTTTGAAACCAAAGGAAGATAAAATGTTCTAATTGAGAAAACAAAATCCTTTACTAGGTATATATGTTCTGCCATTGTTCGTACTTGTTTCTTACCATTTTACTTGAGGAAAAGAACAAATGTAGTTCGAAAAAAACATCCTTTGTTATTGCATTTAGATAATATCGGAGCAAGAATTTTTCTTTCGATAGTTATATTGACATAGATTACTTTCTACCGCAGAGAATGCTGATTTATATTTTCATTAAATATTAAGAATTTTAATAAAAACATAAATGTGTTCTAATAACGCTTTAAGCTCCCTAAACGATTAGTGTCCTTGATTTTTTAAAATTAAAATTATGAATTTTGAAAATAGTTTTAAAAGTCGAAAGAAAAAAAAAACATTTGTGAGAAAACAATTTTTATTGAAATGTTAAATTTTCAAAGGGTCTACGAAAATTACACGCTTAAATCAAAAAGGGCCTACCCTATTTATATAGGACCTTTCCATTTTCCAAAAGGAAATTGTTAAGTCCTATTTAATAAAAAAAAATGATTTAAAAAAAAGTCAGGAAACGATTTCTGAAACTAGAAAAAAAAAAAGAAGACGAAAAGTCTATTTAATCTGTTTTTCTGTGTTTTTACAAGAACATTTGTTAATAATACATAAAAGCCACGAAACAAAACATATGACAAACATGTGAAACGAGATACATTATTTAAAATATCACTGAAATACAAGCATAAAGTTATTCCCTCATTAATACGTCATTTTAAGATCTACCTGCTGCAGCTAGAAAGCATTTAACATTTTTTAAATTAATGAATTATATCAGTGAAAAGTTTCATTACTTTTGACAAATAAAAAAAAAAAAATACAAATATAAACTTGCATCGTCAGGTTTTACTTAAACTAAGAGACTTTAAATACGTTTAGTGGTAAACATTTTCCTTTCAATTTATCTGTACATTTAATTTTACAAATTAATAATTTGTATGCTTATGCTTCTTGATGACTAATTAAATAATGAAACAAAATACCCTTTAGAGAAAAAATAAGGCTATCCGGAAAACTTTTAATCACTCAGACAATGGTCAGTAGAAAAGCAGGGAAAATATGTGCTTACCTTGAAGTATGACCTAAGCACTCGAAAGTTCCAATATTTTTCATTTGTATGAAAAGTTACGATTCTAGTAATTTTTCCCTTTTTTAATGCCCATATAATAAAATAATTTTGTATGGCTCAGTATTATTACTGCTTTTTAATAACTAAGAGATAATTTAAGTTTATGTTATTTTGTATCGATTTGGGTTTCATCAAATCTGAAAAGGCACTTTCTAATTTAAATGTCTTATATCAGCAATGCGCAATTCACTGAGAAACCGGGTTCGATATCGAAGTACATCTAGATAGACTAATTTACATGCCTCTAGAAATTGAATATGATCTCATTTTCCTGTCTTCGGTTACGATACAATTTCCTTCGATCCCTCGTTAAAGATCATTCTTTGTGCTTGTTTACATAGCTTCATGCTTAGAAAGCCTAAATAATTTTAAACATAGCGGATTAAAACAGAATAATAATCCGACAGTGGAATAGGAAAATGATTTGATTATCAAGACCTATTAGAAATAGATTATGCAAAAGATGGAAACATGAAAATGATTTAGATGTTATTTATAAAATCGAATATTTTAACTACGTAGCACTTCAGAATTCGCTACATTAGTTTATTTGGAATTAAGAAATGTATTATGATGAACGTGAGAGTGTTATTGGTATAAGGAATATAAGGAAATTTCCACTGGTCCATTTATGAAATAATGCGTTGAAAAATCAGTAACTTCTCCGAATATATATACATAATTGCTTGGTTGTGGTTATAATAAAACCGAGTGGCTATAAATTTATCGAGAGTGTTACACCGCCATTCCACGACACAATAACTACTGTCAAGGGACGAAACAGGACAATAGTAACTGACGTGGGCTAAAGGAACAAAATTGATTGATCTGATTTGTAATCAGTATTTGCATCTAGAAGCTCCCTGTCCCATTGAAAAAGGGATTCTAAGCAATCCCGAAACATATGTCTGCATTTTAATGCTCATTTGTGCTTTTAAATAACGTGAAATTATTTTTTATTACTGTTTACTTGCACAAAGTGAAATTTTTATTACTGATTTGTAATGTCATATGAGTCCTGTTTTTTTTATGCGCATGATGAAAAGCTTGCTAATTGGGAGTGCTGTGTAAAGTGCATAACATATTGACCTAAAATATTTGGGCTTGTTTATGTACCAGTCTCTAAATTTTATAGTTTGAGTTTTGGAAACAATGAAGCATTAGGAAGAGTGAAATATGCGGAAAGGCTCTTTTTTTCATTTTTACTGATTTTATTAAGTATATATATATATATATATATAATGGTCAACTAGGTCGGTTTAAAAGCACAAAACGGAAAATTCAGTGTGAATAAGGGGTTTCCCCCCCTGAACAATGGAATGTATACGTTTTTCCGTGCATGGTTGCATGTAAGCATTAATAAAACACTAAAATAATTTCTATGTGTCGTTTACAATTTCTCAAAAAGCTGGAAAATGTGAGAATAAGAAATGAAAGTTTAATAAGTTTTACTACTTAACCCTAATAAATCATCAATGATGATAAATTTTAAAACATGGTTAAATGCAAGTTTAAAGATGTCAGATGAATAAATCTCTTTATAGACAAATTCATATTTAAATGACGTGCACACGCAATCCGACTTGCTGGAATAACTTGATTTAGCTCTGAAGCATAACTGATTAGAGCAAGCAGATGGAGTGTTTAGATACGCAAAGATTTATCTGATGGCAGCGAGACTACATTGCTGTGATCACTCACTCGGTATGGTTTCTGTCGTTCGGGTGTGATGGGTTCAGCAGTTTGGCAAATTTAAGATTTAGAAATTTGATTGAAAACTTGAAACATCTTTGCATGTTTTCTGAGTTTTCCGAATTATGATTTACCAGGTAGGGATGAAAGGAAAATTAAAGGGAATAACTCATTAATAATATTTGATTTTGGAAAATAAACAAAAACTAACGATCACTTATAAGCGTCGAAGATCTTAATCGTAGGATATAATTTGAGTAGTGCCAATACAAAAAACCATAAGCTAAAAATAGCACATATACACTACACGAAGATTGACTCCTAGTTAAACATTATAATTGCTCTTATGTTTTTCCGTTTCTTCAATGTTAAATTTACTGTTGAAAACAAATTGTTTTTAAAGTCGGAATAACTATAACGTTAACCGTGTATTTCAATGCTTCACATAATTGACAATACTATTGCCTTAAGGAAAAAGCAATACAAGGATGAAACACATCAACAAAATACTTCGAAGCAAAAGTTTACAGCATCGAAATACATAAGCATGATGTAATAAAGATACTTCAAAGGGAGAATTTTCCACGAAGATAAATTCAAAGAAGCGGAGTTATTGGAAATTACATCGCCTTTACATCTTTAGAATGGTATTTATTGATCTAGAGAGTGTAATAATCTGAGAAAATCTGATCATAGTTTCCGATTACCAAAAACAATACTCGTACTCGCGATTGAATAATCTAGTACTATCCACGATTTTCTTTTCAACTTTTAGGTCCTACAGAAACATTTCAAAGGACATCTCACGCGATGTTAAAGAGAGCGGTTTTAGGGGTAAAAAAGGGGAAAATGACAAAAATTAAAATAAGAAAAAAATTTGTACGATGTCTATTGTGGAAACCAACGGAAATGATTTTTCTCTGCCACAGACGGGAAACATGTTTCGTGAGTCACGCAATCTTTCGTGAAAATATGTTTCATCTTAAATTATTCTTTGAAAGCATACAAGAGAGAGGAGAATCATGCTTCGTGAAGGCTGTGTTCCTACACCTACCCTTTGGAACTTTTGCTCTTTCTTTTCTTCTTTTCGAACTTTTTCCAAGGTGGGTCGAAAAGAGGTTTTCTGAGACTTCTTTGTATTATCCTCTATTTACCTCATAGAAGATATAAAAAAGTTACCCTTGCCTCTATGCCTTTCTTTCAATTGAATGGAACAAACTAGAACAAAAAAGGGTGTCAATTGAAAACGGGAGAGGTAATCTAGGTTAGTTGAAGATATACCTTTCAGTGATTTCTGGCATCCCAGTCGAAGCGCATTTGGATGAAATCAGGCACCTTTCAAAGGAAAATTCCGAACTTATTTTTTTATTCATATCGATATTTTATTGAGTAACAAGTTAATGTCGTATGCTTTAAAATACATTATCCACCCGTAACTATCTGTATTAAATCTTTCTCGCCAAATACTGCATATGTAAAGTGAAAAATGTACTTAAAACATTTTAATTTTCTAATTATTCATGACTTTGTAGACATAAAGTTGTGACGACCGCATTACTAATAATACAGACAAGGTGTTAGAAGAGATATTGAGAATGTCCTACATTTTGCATTCCAATATTGAAAAAAACATTTTCATGCTTTGAATGCATACGTTACCGTAAAATATAGAACATAAGCGTTTTTCTCAAAATATAAATCGGATAATATTGCTTTAATCTATAAAATTAGGATTTGTTCGAATATACATGTCTATTCGAACACCTGGAACTTTTATCCGCTGGAATCCGGGACATTTACGGAACGTCGCCGATCTGTCACTGATTGACGCAAAAATTTGACAAGCTGTTCCAAAGGGCATTACCGCACTGGGTTTTAAGTTAAATCTAAAAAGCATGTTTTAAAGATGTGGTTTCAAAACTGTAAATGTAAGTTTTTACGGTTTTTGAACCATTTCGAGGCGTAGAATCTTCGAGGCGTAGAACCCGTAAACGAAGCGTGTGGCAATCGAACCCCGTGTGTATGGCATAAAAACCTTGCGCTCTAATCATTCGGCTATCTACAACACTCAAAGCAGAGGTCTATTTATCAATAATCTTCATTTCCAACGGTCAAACTCCATTAAAATTGAGATTTCAGTTTTTGATTGGATCTAAAGTCATTTTTGGTCTAAACTTACTGTATATTGACGAAAATCATTTTATTTGCTGCGAAAACTAAAATACAAACAAGCTTCAGCAAATCAAATTATGGGTTAACTCATTCGCAAACAGTTCGTGGAATCCGATGTCTCCAATTTTTAATTTACGTGTGTATGTGTTTCTATTTAGTAACCACTGCTTAAGCGACTATTTTTTTCTTTTTTATACACAGATGCAGATTTGAACTGATAAATCTTTATTCATTTTTTAACAATAACGTAAGACCCCCCCGGTAAGGTTCCCCAACCACGATGGACGCCCGTTATTGACTACGAGACCTTGGTAGCGCTTGCAAATTACGGTTAGTTAAACGTTCTTTAGGAGAAACATATTATAAACGATTTTTTTCACAATCAGCTGTCTGAGTACCATATTTTTAATGGTTATTCTACTGTTGTAATTAAATATGGTAAAATAACAATGAAATAAATCTTTATATTACTATTTTCTTACCTAATTTTTTGAGAGTTGGAAAGAAAGTTTTTTCCCCTGCGGATATCACTTAATGACAATCCTCTTGTTACACCCGCATATTAAAGCCATAACTGACAAATGAAATAAAATTTCAAGCTATTATGTTTCATAATGTAATAGTGAAGTCAACAAATGAAATGCCCTACGCATTTTTGGGTTTTCGGTCGACTAAAAATGGCTCTTCCGTGTAGTCCTCTAGCTGCTTTCCTTTGGCCTGTGGGAAATCGGTCTTCACTGTTGGCTTCTACAACATAAATTTACGGTTGGTACACGGCTATTGCCAAAAACCTATTATAGTACCACCGAAGCTAACCAATGGTGGTGGCTGGTGCCATGGATATGTATAAGATAAGTGCTACTTCAAAATTGTATTTATTTATATGCGGAATGACTTTCTGTACACTAATGATTATCAGTGTAATTTTAACAAAGCTTTTTTATTTTCAGATGCACGTCTTTGGTTAAAATCATTACAATATTTTTACATTTAAAAACTAAGACGAATAATCCATAAGCAATAGTAGAATGTACTAAATAAGAGATGTACTTGTAGTTATTTATCAGTGCACTGTTAAAAATGACGCTTAAAAATGAGAAAATATACCTTCTTTTTTTTAAAAGAAATTTTGACTTAAAAAGTAAGCAAGCATAGTTCTCAGTTTTAAATATCGATGCTTACTTAGAAATTATAGTTACAGAGAAGGAAAGTATTTATTAACTGAAATAAATGAAAAATTCATAGGGCAACTTTACAATCAAAATTAATACAGGGCTTTTTTCCTTCATGCGATGAAGAAATTTGGCATGAAAGTGCTTTAGCACTGGCAGTTTGTAGGTTAGGAAATTCATAATTCAACTTCTTCCTCTCCGCTCGATGTAATCTGGCGCAGTGGTTAGAGCATTATTGTAGAGTTAAAACAGCCCGCGTTTAAACCCCAAGCGAGGAAACTTTTCTTTTATTAGTGGTCTCAAAAATGAGATCGTAACCGGATCATTTATGTGAAAAGGGTTACGTAAGAAATAAGAATTCGTTTTTTTTCAAAGCTAAGTCTTTTTGACCTCTAAGCTATTCCGAGAACGTGATGTTCTTAAAAATAAGACATTTTCAACATACTTTTTGTTGAAAAAATACTGGACTGTCATCTGGATGGTCATTGTCTTAAATGTATTTATTGAAATTTATGGACGTTTACAATTGTCTTTAGTTATTTCAAGCATTCCTGTCATTTAACATGAGATCTGGGCAGAATTAATGGATAAAGCTAAAGCATTCTTCTTGAAAGTTCCTTTTGAAGCTGTTGACAGAAAATCTTCTTTCCCGATTGTCTAAAACCTATGGTGTCCTCCAATAAGGAACATAGGCACACTTGAGAGGATGCTTAATTACCATAATCGATGCAGAAAGCTGCTTCGCCGGTTCTGTAACGACCCTATAAAGTCAAGCATTAACCTAATTTGGTTAGAAACGAACTTTTCCCGCAGCAGTGAATGACTTTTTAAAATCCTTTCAAAGCCCTTTCTCAGGGGTTGTTCTCCTTAGCTGTGCATAGATCAAGCAGGAAAAACATATTTTTTCTATGAAACTTTTATTTTTCTAGTACTAAATATTACCTATATTTAATGCACATTATTTTATTTATTATTTAATTTTTCTTTGCAAGAATGTACTAATTATCTGTTTTTAATATTATTATTTAACTATAGTGTCAAAAACACTTAACAAGATTAAAGGTAATATCTTTTAAATAAAAATTAAGATTTTTTTTTAAACTTATGATGCAGGTATTTTTCGCTCAATAAAAACAGTAGTTATTTTTAATTTCAAAGAACTGTTTCCTACTCGTATCTATTCCACAATAATTTAATTTGTACAGATTAATCAATGACATGTAGAATGTTTGCTCGATTTTAGATTAGTTGGCTTGTTTTGTCATTTCCATGCCTAAATAATTCATATGTTTAATAGTATAGTATCTACAGTTTGCAGACATGTACAATACAGCACCAATTTTAGCTGGGGCTCAGCAGTTTTATTTTAAATACACCGTGCGTATTTACTTTTAGCGTTATCATCCAGCAAAACTTCACCTTATGTCAAAACATTTTGAAACAGCAAACGTAATCAAAAGACACAAAACGTTCCCAGTAGTTCGGGTTAGAAAATTTGTTTTCACCTTCTCTGTTATTTAATTTCCTGTTCACAGAGTTTAAAATAGCTAATAAGTGACGTGATATTATGTGCGTGGACTGTTAGTGGGGTTTCCGTTATGTTAAAATGATTTTAATTGAACACGATATAAAATTCATTGTCCATCAGGGCAAACATGATTACGCCATTTTAATGTTTTTGGTAAGAAAATTCGCCGACTTTGGTGGGTTTTGAAATGGAATACTTGGGCAGAAGAAACCACGAATATGGTGCCAAACAACTGCGCCATCGTGCAGATTGCAGCTACTAAAAGATAATATTTTTACGATAATATGAGTGAAAATTTGAAGTACAACTCAGATTCGTCCACAAAAATGTTCGTATCTCTTCAAAATAGCGCAAATGAAAACTCGTTGAAAATTAAGGCTTTTAATGATAGCACATCATATTTGACTCTTTATTTTAATAAGGTCGATCAAGATGCATATTTTTTCAACTGCCCTTATTAATTTACTGGGATGCAGAAATTATTTTTATCAGTGTTTTTCTTTGCTATCTGGACTCTAGTTTTGGTAGATGAATCAGGTGAAAGTGTTTCACTAACTATGCAGCAACTGCAAAAGCAGAAATCTTACTTTATAACCGCGAAGAATATTCCGTAAAATCCAAACTAGCCACATCTTTGACACAAGCTAATTATCCTCGCCTTGAAACGAAAGAAGATATCAACTGATTAAACACAACTTCCGCTTTTTTCCACTTAATTGAGACCCACGACATTTACTCAAAGATTAGTTTTGAAAACTGAGTTCACTCTAATGGGATTTTTGAGTTTTTCTTTTTTGTTTTAACTACGATTTTCCTTAATTAGTGAAAGGATATAAAGTTGAAATTAGAGGGATCTTGGATAAAAATTTTAAGAGCTGTATTGCGATGAAATTTCTTGAGCTGTTGCAGGTTTATTTGGTAACAAAAGTTGGTCGGATTTTACGTCGTGAAACTTTATTCCATAAATAGCTTCGTAAAAAAGCTTTTAAACCAGGAAGCATTGTGTACAGCACTTATCATTCAAAACCAAACCTAATTCTCAGGTTTACATGCGATTTTAGCAATCAAATTGCATCTTATAAACGATGGGGATTCGTTACTTCTACGATTTGTGCTTTTCAAGTTCTTTTTTACGTAACGAGCCCCTTTTAAATGATCAGTATTCAGAGATTTCAGCCATTAAAAGTTTTTAGTTTTAATTAAAACATTTAACCATAGTTAACTTACTATAGTTACCATAGCGTACCATAGTTAAAATTGAGAAATTCTTGATGTTTTAGTTCTAGTGTTTCGAATGACCTGCATGACTTTGTTATCAACGCAACTTTATTTGTGATCTTTTTCTTTTTTTCAACGACAAAGAAAAAGTAAAATTAGCTATGTGTGCTTTGTAAAATACATTTCCAAAGAGTCCAGATTTCTTGGATGCAGTTTTGTAGAAATTGCATACTTTTTAATTACTCTAGGGGCAAATAAACCAGACAATAGTGGAAAGGCAAACCATTGTGAACATGAACTCTCTAAATCCACAACTACGTGGAAAAAAAAAAGAAGAAAAAAGGATTTATATGTTAACTAATTTTTCGTTGTAGTTTCAACAAAAATAAGAAAACAAAAAGGGAATCAAATGTCTTAACCTGTTGCTAAACAAAACACGTGACATGTTTTCCTTTTACATGCATGGGTTTCTTCTTTTTTTGTATACTTCACATAATTATTTATGGGTGAATTATTTTATTTCAAATACAGAAAATCCATCCATTACGGACACCCAGCAAAAATAGTTCTCAGTAGCAGAGGGGGTGTCCGTAAAAGAGGGTTTTTTAGGTTCGATGCTTTGCTGCTGGGGAATTAAAAAATGTCCGCCTAAAAGGAGTGCCCATATTTAAGTGGTTTGTGTGTGTGTGTAATACATTGTTAGCATTATTAATCTATCTTTTTCTGGATTTTTAATTTTTTGTTGGATAGAATAACTTATAACGATATTTGCTTCTAAATGTATGAGTTTTTTAAGATGGGTGTGAATCTTTCTTTAACAATGCATTTTTTCTTTCTTGTTCATGGATATAACGAGGTAGGTACATTATTTCTTATAGGCGTCTTTATTTCTGATTTTATTTGCAAAGACGGGTCTTGAAATAAGGTTGGGAAATATACTGAATTACATTGTAGACACAATTAAGTTTAGTCATCTTTTTTACAGGTAGTTTATTCTAGGGTAACAGGCGAAGCCCGTTATTCTACTAACAACGTTTTTCGGTTTTTCTGGCGATAAAACGCAACTTATGTGGAATTAGGTCCATCAGGTATCATTTTTATAGTAAACTCCTAAATGTCTTACTACATGAGCTGAACGTCGATTGAGTTACCGCTTTTCCAAAAACTCGTAAATTTTATTTTTACTCGTTTCATTTTATTGAGTTAATTTTCAATGTTTCTTTCACAGGAATAACGTGCAAAATATACATAACGTAGTAATTGCTCTACCTACAAGTAAATATTTACCAGAATATGTTACAATTGGAAAAATACTGCTACTTTTCTTTCCTTTTGAACGCAAATGTCTTTCATAAATATTCCAATACGCTTTTTTTTTGTTCGCAAGAAGAATCTTTATCCTGGACAGTGCTTTAAATTTTCTCCAAAACTGTAATCAGAGCTGCCATGAACAGACAAATGATTTTTCATCTGTTAACTCATCAGTGTGACATTACATTTCTTTTTTTAAAGATTTTATTTATATATTTATATATTTATTCATTTTTTTTAACCATACTTACCAGAAGAAACTTGCACTGAATACATATTCTTCTAACCTCTTTCCTGCGTCAGAAGAAAAAATAATTCCAATGATTAAATAAATTTCAAAGGTAATCCTACTTTGATTTTCACAAGATTTAAATTGAATTACACTTCTTTCAAGGATTGATTTAGATGCGTTAATGAATAATGATACTTCTACAATGCTTCTATCTTTCACAACCGTGTTGAAACCCTTCTTGTTCAACTTTATTCTATATTTGTGATATCTTTTTTAAAACCTTAAATCATTGTCTAAAATAATCAAAATTACAGCTGTCCCATCCCCCTGTCACCCTCCCCTATATATATATATATGTGTGTGTGTGTGTGTGTAAAGGTTTCCATTTTCATTACTGTTCTTCTGATTTTCGTTGCGATTAGAGTTCTGCAAGCTCGTTTAGGAAATGTTTTTTCAGCTATTTTGACAATTTACTTGCGGTTATAATTAATATAATCTACTAAATTTCGAAAGCCAGCTACCATGTGCGTGAATCACCCATGTACGCAATCTCACCAGCCCTATAAGGAGAGAAGCGAAAAAAGGCAGTTTTGGCATTGTGCCTACTGCCGTTTTAAATGACAGCATAGCAAGAAAACAGTAATGGAAATGCATACAGAAGGAATGTAGTCGATAATCACCTAAAGCTTAGCGAAAAAGTAACGTTTTGATTCTTTTTTATCATGTTTTCAACTGTGCGCCAGCTCTACCGGCTTTACCTTATATATATATATATATATAAAAATATATGCTTATAAAAACCTTAACACAATATTATTTTTCATTACTAATCCAAGCTTTAGGTTACTTTTCCAAAATATTTCTTAAAACAATTATAAATACTAACTGCTTAAAATTTATGTGTGTAATTTACTATTTTCTTTAATTACTAATTCAGTTATTTCCCAGTTCAGTTCCAGTTTAAATGATTTCTTCGCTACTCATTACCTTTGAGCTAATTTCGCGAAGCTATATCCGAAACTTTACTAGCTGTTGTTACAGCAGTTGGAAATTAACTGCAACACTCTATTGATTTCATTGTTTCTATTTTCATTATCGTATACAAGCAATTGAAAGGCTGAGCTTCCAGTAGTCATAAATTGGATGGCTGGCTAAAGCATTGCTTGTTTCTTACTGAAAGCTCCAATTTCATCAGCTTAGGGCTTTAGGCGATGGTACAAGCGGATCCTTCCTCTTTTTCTTGTTTTTTTTTTTTTTTTTTCATCGCACTAATCTTATAATATCTCTTCTGTGCCGATTTGATTACCAGACTGGCGATTAAGAATCGGGTTACAGCAACCATTAACAGCAGGATTATATCTCTTGCAACATAAAAGTTTCAGTCAGAAAATAAATATGCCATGCAGTTAGTTATTTAATTATTTGTACACTTGAATGATGTATTAAATCAGAAAAATATTAATGTTTTCACCTTGTTAAGCATACTTAACATATTTTAAGTATGTAAGGTTTCTTCTTTTTTATTTTTAGGTGCAGGTATGTGTACAACATTATAAGCTTATAATATTATTTAAGTATCTTTTGAATGAATTGTGTTCCTTCCATTTTAAAACTTTGAAGTTATTCTACGATAATTTATTGCGGTACAATGCATATATGACTATTCTTAACAATGACCAAAAATTAGAACTTATATATAAATTAAAATTTACGCTTAATGAATGATATTGTTATTCTACATTGTTTAAAATGGTCATTGAAAGGCACTAAGCAGTATTTTCTTTCAAAAGGATTTATTCTCATTCAAGATTGACAGAAAACCAGTTTGCAGAGTATGTTTTACATAAAAAAAGAAAAATAATGATGAAATAAGTATATGAATTACTGTGTTTTCGATTTATAGTCGAAATTTGCTACTACGTCGTTAATTAAGTGTAATCAATTAAAAAATTAAGATGTATCTTTTTGTAGACTTCTAGTTAGTGTCGCTTTGTGGAGATTTAACATATTGAGTACCTTGATGTTATGCGAGGAAATATCAAAGACGGAAATAAACCCAAAATTATCCGTAGGCTCAAAAATTGTCATTCAGAAGGTCATCAAACGCATTTATGTCTCGTCACTTTAGTGAGTCATGCAATTTTTTTTCCTTTGTCTATGCCACACCACTTTCATTGATGACAAGAGCAGCAAACATGGCATACGCTAAATCCAAATATAGTTACCAATTATTTTTAAACTAAGCGTGAAAGCTTTGAATTCAGAAGGTTTTTTTTTGTTGTTGTTCTTTAATTTGTTGTTTTGTAATTTGTGTTTCATATAGCTCAATAATTGTATTTCATTTGGTCAATAATAAACATTTCATATTAGTGAGCTTTTTTTACAACGATTTAAAAAATTCTTGATTGAGCATAGTACAAAATAATCATTAAATACATTGAAAGAAGTATGTCTTTAGTATTTTTTAAGTGCATTTGGAAATATTCTTTGTTTTCAATTTGTTTAAATTAAGATATATTTTTAAAATGATATTTCTATTTACACGAGCGCAATAATTAAAGATTTGTAATTCGCTCAACATATATTTCATTTCAATTATCAAAGAGCGTTTCACGAATGTATTCAAAGTTGTCGGCATTAAAAAATAACAGCTGAAAAGTCAGAAAGAGAATTTAAAAAAAAAGCCCTTAAATATTCACTCTAGCGTTTATTATTAATGTTTTAACTGCGGAAAATGTGTTTACTCTTTGGATGTGTCCCTTTTTCATTTTTAAAAATTTAATAACCAAACGAACGGGAGTAAAAACGGATACGATTTTTTTCTCTTTCCAGTTTTGATTTTTTTTTTTTTTTTGCTATAAAGAAGCTTAATAAGAAAAGAGTCATTTTGAACTAACGGATACTAGGGTGGGAAAGAAGCTCCAGCTAATATCAAAAATTGTGTGTGGCAGAAAGAAGAAAGCAAAAAATCCTTCGAAAGACTTCAACTGGGAAAAGAAAGAAATTACTGAATATGACAAGAAGAGAAGGCAGTATCATTTAAGCGCTTTCGTCTGTCCCTACGGGAATTTTTGTGGCTGATGTCGGCTGTTGAGAATTTCAAGGATTTTTATTTTTTAATTCAGTTTTTTTTAACTCAGAAATGCGAAAACCCACAAGAGAAAAAAATAGAAATGTGTAGGAAAAAAAAAAGGTTTTTTTCGACTTTTTTTATAAATGAAATCTTTTCATCGACTTCTAAAGTAAGGATCAGCATTCTTTTTTACTTTTTGTCTCTTCTCTAAAATGATTTTTTTACACCTGAAGGAGTTGAAAATTGTTTATTTAAAACGAATACGGGTGCAAAAAAAAAAAAAAAAAAAAGAGAAAAAAAACACTACAGAACGAAAAGTGTTTAACTGATCAAATTTGCATAAAGAACCCCTTCATAAAAAAGTGGAATTTTTTTACCCCACAGGGCATCAATTACTAGATTATTTTTACTTGAAACGAACCATGCATCGATAATAGGAAAGACCTTATTCTGAGTAAGTACTTGTAAAAAACAAAATAGTCGCGAACAATTCAAGTTGATGTTAAAAGACCTCGCGGTTAGGTTGCATTGATTTGAGGCTTAAAAATAGTTGTAACTATTCCAGTAAATAAATAGAATTTACCTTTTGTCGTGGATACAAGATATCTTTTCTCATATCAATCTGTAATTATAGCTTGAGGCGATCTGCGTTTTAAACTGTAGCGTGTTTTCTACTGATGCGGAAATACTGTCTAAATTCTATCCTTAAACATGTTTGTTTTTTCTTTATAACTTTTTAAAGTGTTGATCTTCTCAAGCGTAGAATTTATTTTTCAATAGTTCAGTTTCATTCTTAAGAATTTTTGTTAAAAACAATTTTCCTCTGGTCGCTCACATTGATTGTGTTTAAGAGTTAAGTATTCTTCCTTTTTTTTTAATTTCAAGTATTTAGTTAGTTGATTTTTATTTATTTATTCAGTTTCCAATAAGAATTTATTTATTTATTCTTTGTAATTTGAATGTTACCTGATTTTATAAGACACTTTAAACACAATGCCGCTTCAAAAATGAGCTACCCCAAAGTTACTGTGTCAGATAGTAAGTATGTATACAAAATTATATAAGTAATCTTTATTGGTGAGATCTTTCTTATGAAACTGAATGTGTGTACTAGTGTGTGCATCAATTTTTTAGTAGGGTATATCTCTCAAAAATGTCCAAAAATTGTTTTTTGTTTATACAACATTTTTTTGCGATTGTATTATTGCTTCATTAGATCCTCTCACCCAGCCGCCCCCCCCCCCCACCCGGAGGGAAAAATGGGATGCATTCTTTAACCCCAATGACCTAAATTTTTCCGCAATTAAAGATTTCATCACAACCCATGTTTCTTTTTTTTTTTAATTGCAGTTTCAGGTTTAAACGAGAAGTTCCGTCTAGAACTATACGAGCCTACTTTCCCGTATACACCAATATCAAATTGATAATCTAGCTACCTCTGTATCTCTCTCTTTTTCATATAGATTTAGTTCTTAATTATTTCAAATATCTTTTTCAACGGTCTATACATATTCTCTCATTCATTTATTCATTCACTTACTCGTTTATTCATTTATAAATATCGTGGGAAAATAGGCTCGTTTAGTTCTGAATGAACTTCGTATCTGTACATGCTCTAAGTCATACTGGTAAAACGTTATGTAGAAAATAGCATGTAAAACACATTAATGGCAATTGGCAAAAAACAATAACATTTCGATAATATTTTAGATTTGTTTCCCTCCCTTAGATCTGTGCAATGTTCATTTTCAAACATGAAAAACGTTTAAAACGCTATACAAAATTGAATTATTATCAAATACTATTCTATGAAAATCAAATATCATTGGAGATAACCATATTTATGTGTTCAATTTCGAAGAAGGAAAACCGCGAGAAAAAAGCAATAAAACTAGATCTGGGAAATCAGGATCAGGGATCTGCTTGGTATGATAATAAAACAGCAAGATAAAACCAAAAATCGTTTTGGGAAGAGATGAATTTTTATTGTTATTACACCCAGAATAGGAAATAAATAAAACATACATATCACTATACCCGTTCATGCTTTCCTCTGCGAGATATGTTTTTAGCAACATATATTTGCTTCATCTAAAGTGCCTCGAGACGAGCGAATAATACATTTAATCCATTCAACCTATTTGGAAGTCGCTTCTTCTGATAAATTTAGCTCTAACCGCGTTTCGTAAATCTCGCTCTTAAAAGCTGTTCATTGTTGCTGGATTTTGCGAACACATCTGTAAGAAGTATAATGATGTGTTTAGATTTTGAAAACATATTTATGCATTTTATTTTATGCAATGACTGCGTGAAAATACAATTAATTATGTGTTGCTTTCCTAAGTGTTTTTTTTTTTTTTTTTTTTCAAGTAGTGCAAGTCATCTGAAATACATGCGCCACATTTCAACCAAATAATTGCAGTTTAACACACAACCAGGTACTATAACTCCTAATTTTATGTTAGAGTTATAATAGTTAATTAATTAAGGATATTACCGATATTTTATTACTAATAGTGGATGCTTTTTGTAAGCTAGTGGTGTTTTAATTATGGTTTTATCACACTTGAAAAAATAAATCTTTAACAGACCAGACCCTTTATTTCATCAAAGTTTTAAATTTTGCGTTTTTTTTTTTTTTTTTTACTTTTTATCTTGGATGCACAATAAAAGCTATACGCTTTTTGGTTGAAATACATTTAAAAAAAAAGAAAATGTAATATCACTTTCCCCATCATTTTTAGTTCTAGATATTAAAGATCCCTTATTCCCTATTTCCCTTATTCCAGAATGGTGATCGCGACAGGTTTAACGGTTTTTCTGCGTGTATGTGTGCATGTGTGCTTTTCCCAAATAATATAATCTCCTTGTTGAAATTATCAGATATTATATAAAATTAGGCACACTTTAACGCTTTTAAAAAAATGCATTTATATTTTAAATTACGCTTGCCTTTAGCGATTTCTCAAAATCTCTGATGTATCCAGTATATCTAATCTCTACTCTTCTTACAATGATTTTATTTTATGTGATTTTTTTTTTTATACACAATTTCTAAAACACGTAGATTTCGTTCGAAAAGGTGCTAATAACAAAAGCTGATATTTCAAACGTGAAAAAAAAAAAGCATCATGCAAAGGAATACATGGAATTCAAAAACTATTGAATATTCTTCCTCTTACCTAAGGGACTTAAAGCTTTGCTTTTACGCTGAGATTTCCGTGGACTTTCAGCAGTGAACGAAACAGTGGTATTAAATACGGTTTATGTTTTACATCTTATAAATAACAGAAAATTGACTTGTCTTGTTTGACAATGCTACTAATGGAACTACTGATGCAAATTTGCAATTACCTACTGGAACGCTTTATGTTAATCGTTGTCACCGCTGTTAAATATTAGAATATTTGATGATGCACTGTTTATGCACATAACGGTTCGTGTGCAATTTAGAAAAAAAATGTTGTTTATTATTTTGAAATATAATTTATAAATATTAGAATATAATATTAACATAAAAAAGCTGAATATGTATAGTCTAGACGAGAGTAAACGAGAGCTAGAGGGGACATGAGTCAGTTATTTAAATTCATTAAAATATAAAATTTTGATGGGTTATATTTATGCACAGAAGGTAGAACCTGAGTTTAAGCTTGTTTAACCCCTTGTTTTTCAAATCTCAGGCTAATCTTGAAATTATGTAAAAAATTCTACTTCCACAGGTTTATAGGCAGTTGGATCAGTTTACCGGGAGCGGTTGTTGCTTGCAATGGGGTAAAAAGTTTTAAGAGGCCTCTTAATGCTTATTGAGGATTACTAAATAGATAAGAACCAGCCTAACTGGCCCCAAAGCCTGTTGAAGGTTGTTATATACTTATTGTAATAAACAAAAAAATTTCACGTAATTTTAAAGCACAAATGAGCATTAAAATGCAGACACATGTTTCGGGATTGCTTGGAATCCCTTTTCCAATGCGACAGGAAGCTTCTAGATGCAAAACATTCACTTATATGGAACATTTATTACTTATTATTTATTACTTATATGGAGTAATTTTAAATATGTAAGAATGGGTATATCATGCAGCATACATCACGTGCATTTCAGTTGTCTAGCAATAAAGAAAGAAAATACTTACCTTAACTGATACGCCAAATTAAATAACCGAAATTTTATCTAGATATAAATATAGATCAATTATAATGTGTGTGAGTGTTTTCCAGTTTTTGTAACAAAAAATCGTCAACACTTCTCGGGAAGCAATTTCAGCATTTGTAATTGTTATTTATGTTTTAAAATATCTTTATAAGTAAAGCTCGATATGTGTACAATTCTGTGTTTGATATTTAAATAACTTATTGAAAGGAAAGAAGAGACGAAATTCTCATCTTGCATCACAACCTCTTCTGAATTTCTGAATTAAAGATAAATATTTTTATTAAATAGGAAAGTGTACAAAAAGCATTTTATCGCCCGTAAGAGAGGAAAGATGCCAAAAAGGAAGATGTTTTATTTTCTTTACATTTCACAAAGGACATTTCAGCAACAGACGGTACGGATTCAAGGCAGAGGAAATTTCTATTTCAACATTCATTTTATTTCTTATATTTACTTAACGTTTTTGCTGTTTTCAGTCGCTTTATGGTATATGTAAAAGCTTGAAGTTTACTCTCTCAGGATTAAACGTAACATCAGGTACACAAAAATAAATAATTATGCATTTCGAGAGTTTCAATATGCTGAATAAGTAACCAAAAAAAAAAACATAAATAATTCCCAACAAAAATATAGACTAGAGTATGTTTTTTCTCTCAAGCATATCAGCGCAATTGTACACCAATAAAAATAAAATTTCAGTAAGAAAAAACACAATCAGTATCTTAATAAAATAAAATTATAATTAGTTTAGAACCTATTTACTTGTTTTATTGAATGAGTTTAAAATTGTTGTTAACTTTTTAAAAAAATATGTAGCATATTGAGGTTTTCTGTCGTCAGTATATACGGGCTAAAAATATAGTTTAATATTTTGGATAGTTGTAATCAATGCTTTCCTCCTTTTTAGCCTACTTCCCCATAAAAGTTTTATAAGATAGCTTACTGGTATTGTGAAAATATCGTTAAAAAAATGCAATTCAACCCCCCCCCCCCCAATAACTTTTGAGGCAATTGGTCCAAATTGAAGTTTTTTGTTTTGTTTTTTGCATTCGAAAAATCTTGGCGAGGACTTATCATTCCCATATTTTATTATTTTATTTGAACAATTATTCGTTTGAACGGTTCAAAAATTTTTAACATTAGCACCTACGGGGAAATATGAAGCAAATTATATAAATCATGGCCATCAGATAGAAGTTTCTTTGAACAAGCTTACTCGAAGGAGCTCTAGACGTGAATTTTTTTTCTTTGAACAGCTCCTTTTTTTTAATGCTAATAAAATGAAAGTGAAATATAAATATGAAAGCAGCAAAAAAAAGTTGGGTATGCCGGGTGGTGTGTCATACATGTGCGGCAACATAACTTCTTTTTTTGAAATGCGAGACTTTTGGGCTGTAAATTTCATTGCGGGTTACAAGTGGTTGTGATATTTTTCCCCAATGAACCTTAATTTTTTTTGTCGAGGCCTACTCTTCGAACGGATGTTTATTGGTTTGAAGTGGCCAGGTCGCTCCTCCGATTTGGTCCCCTTATGATTTCTTCTTGTGGGTTTTTTGAAATCCTATTTTTATGTCAACTATCCAAAGACCCTATACGCCTGAAGGCCAGTATACTGTCCGAACTCACTAATACTACCTGCTGCCATGCATCAAAGAACTATGACAAACGTCCGAAATCGGGTCTCAGTGCATGTACAATAGGGGCGTCAACTACTTGATTTGATTTTTAAAACTGTGTAAAACAAAACTTTAGATGTGTACCTTCATTTATAAAAAAATAATAAAATTATGATTCATAAAATGTTTCCTTGCGTTTTGAAAAAAAAAATAGACTATACTGCCGCACACTCTAATGTTACGTAGTTAACACTTGTACCAAAAACTGGCTTCGTATTTCGACTATGCGATTTTGTCCAAGCGTTACATGAATGTCTCAGTTGCAAAGATTATTAACTTCACAATGACAGAACTCGAGAAAACCGACGAATTACACTGTGTCCATAGAAGTACAGTTTGACCATGAAGTTCCGACCCTTGGGAGCTTCTGCGCATGGCAGAAAAGGAAGAAACCATTCGATTTTTAGGGAAGTTCGTTTTTCAATTCCTTTTGTTAGGACACAGAATGCTTACTTCTCTGTTTGTTGAAAACAACCAAATTTATAAGCTGGCATGTAGCATCAGTTCGGAAGAAATCAAGTATGCTAAACGAAATAGAACGAGAACAAAATACGGCCCATTTCTTATGCCAGAAGTTTCCCCCTTGTACATAAATGGGTTCTTCCCGGCACCACTCAGAGGTCTTTTTTCCCTGTAGAGCTGTAATAGCTCACTCGCTTTTGCATTATTTTGCTGTTACATTGTTAGAAATGCGCTTAACCAAACCTTTATCAAAAATGCATTTACTTTTAAAAAGTGGAGCTAATTGATTTGGCAACTGAGCCCATCTTAACACAGTTTTAAACAAGAAGTTCCGTCTAGAACTATACGAGCCTACTTTCCCGTATACACCAGCTTCAAATTTATATTCTAGCTGTCTCTCTCTCTCTCTCTCTTTCTCGTTTAGCTTAAGTTCTTAATTGCTTCAGATATACCTTTTCAACGGTAAATGCATATTCATTCAATCACTCATTTATTCAGTCATTCATGTATTTATTCACTCAGTTATTAATTCATTCTTTTGCTTATTCATTTAATCATTCATTAATTCAAAAATATTCTTGAAAATATCGATCAAAAAATTTCATAGGAAAATAGGCTCGTTAGTTCTGGATGAACTTTCTATCTGTACATGTTTTACGTCATAAGAGCTTTCCGATAAAGTTTGTTCCAAGCAAATCGGTCCGTTAGATCAGGATTTATATAGGATTGAAATTTCCCAATAGGCAATATGTTTTTTTTTTTTTTTGAACTGTTCAAAAATGAACAAAAATTGTTCAAATCAATATTTCCCGCCAAGAACTTCTTCCAGTGAGCTTGTTCATTGGAACTTGTATCTTGTACCCAGAGTTTACATAATTTGCTTCATTTTCGCCCATAGGCGCTAATGTTAAAATTTTTTGAACTGTTCAAAATTGAACAAAAAATTGTTCAAATGGAAAAGTAAAATATGGAAATGAGATGTCCTCGCCGAGATCTTTCGAATGCAAAAAGAATTCTTCGAATCGGACAATTCGTTCAAAAGTTATTGGGGGGGGACAGACCGACAGACAGACCGACAGACAGACCGACAGACAGACCGACAGACAGACCGACAGACAGACAGACCGACAGACCGACAGACACACTTTTTCCCCATCTCAATACCCTACTTTCAATTTTTTTATTTTTCAATCTTTATTTAATTACTTAACTTATTTTTGACTTTTCTTGATTTCTAACGATATTTTCAAGATACATTAAGCCTTCTTTCATGCTTTATTATTATTTTTTTACTTTTACGGGAAAGTAGGCTAAAAATGGGAAAACTGTATAGTGCATTGATATGTTGTAACACAATTATTGCAGAAAGTAAAAAAATACAACATATTATACGCACAAAGATTGAAAACACGTGTTCCGATGTCGCAAGGAACTCTTCTTTCAATGCAGAAGTGAGCTTCTAAGGAAAACCTTGCTTCTGTTGGGTTGTTTTACACCAAGAAACTCACTTCTTGCACAGTTGTCTGCAATCTTCTGCAAAATTCGTGCATATCATACGCTGTATTATTTTACTTTCCATTTTGTATCACGAAAGTTTACAACTTATATCTATACTATGATGATTGATATGGTGTTTCCCAGAGAGAGTTCTTAAATTGTAAATACCAAACATTGCAATTTTTAGGCTAAAAATTAGCTCGATTCGTTGCATAGAAATAACGCATTTTACTATAAAAAAAAAACAGAAGTTTATGGGATTAAGTCCTGACATTGTACTTCTTCGAGGTACATGAATGTGGGGGTTGTAATAGTCTGTTAAACCATAATGAAGCTCTCTGAAGGGGTTTTATTTTATACAATGCGCAAAATAGGAGCCACTAGACTTCGGAAGTCCTACCAGTTTTTCCTAAAGAACCCCCAACGAAAATATCACGAAACAACCACTGCACGCAAACTATATTTTTTGTTAAATCTGATTTACTGATGAAAGAATGACTAAAAATTATTTATAGTGCTTCATTAAAGAGTTCACAATGTTAATGTAAACGAATGATTTCATTCATGACAACAGTAAGTTCTGAACATTAAAAGTGAAAAAAAAATTATAATAAGAGTAAACCAACTTATTTTAGTTATTTTCCAGATTGAAAGCACTTTAACTCATTCTACAATACTTAACAAAGAAATATATACGATAAAAGACATCAAATTGAAATTAAATTTAAAAGATGAAAATATAATAACGTATATAAGATTTAAGTCGGAAATACATAAATAATAGTTCTACAGAGAAAAAAGGTCTTTCGTTTCGTTTCTTTAAATTTCCTGAATCATTCTCTGTTTGTTATATTTACCTTTAAAATAACATTCCGCCGTTACGCTGTGCGGGAGAAATATACTTTCCTAAATTTAGATCGTAACAACTCTATAAAAGTTTAAATGGAAACGAAACCGAAATAGAAATAAAGGATTATTTTATTCAAGGCATGTTCTTTCTTTGAATAATATATATTTTTTTCCCCAAAGTCTCAAGAAAAAAGTAAAGAAACTTAAAAGTTTCGCTTACTTACATCGAATATATTTTTCTCATCATACTTGTTGAAGTTATTTGATACTTGAGATAGGAGTTTCCCCATATTGAACCCATTGTTTGAAACGACTTAGTATTATTTAATTTAGGTAACTTAACTAAATGTTAAACTAAGGAGAAATTACTCAAATATATATTAAAATATTTTTCTATCAACGCTTATTTTAAAAGATGCTTTAAAGCAGTTTAGGAAGTTTTAGAGAACATAGTGTTTACTGTCATATACATTAAAGGGTTTATTTTACTTTTACCTTAAATTTTAGTCGTATTTAAAATATAGTTTTTATTCCTCACTTCCAATAAGCAACAGTGCTTGTCTTTAAAGTGTGCTTGTGTAAACTTTTTTTTTTTTTTATGTTATGTTTTATGTTCTGTTGGTGGCACAAAGTACGAATTAAACATTTGTAATTTGTAATATAATTCCTCCATATGCTGCAAATGCGTAGAAATTTTAGGGGAAATATGCAACCAAATATATTATTTCAACATTTTGACAAATAGGATGTATATATATATATATATATACACACACATATATATATATTTCAAAGATTTTTTTATATAGTGATGTTATACAAAATCACTATATACACGCAAAATACCTGGTTACTTAGGCCAGAGATTAATTTCTCCAAATCAGTCCCTGAAAACTACAGTGCTGCATAATAAGATTTGTTCAGAACAGAATATATTAGGATTAAGTTTACTAGTTAAACAAACTGGTTACGTTTACTCATTAACTAATCTTTCAGAATCTAATTAGCCGAACATGGTTGCTATTCGCAACAATTTAATTTCCATCGCAATTAATGTTATTTATGATGTGTGTTGTTCCAAGCATAAACGCAATGGTTACTATATTTTATTCTAAAATAATCATTCTAAAAAAAAAAACTCGCTTAATTTTCATGAAGTTTAATGTGTCTAGAAATAAAATAGAACCAATTAAATGCATATACGAGTATATGTAAAAGTAGTTTCCTTATGCATATTTTAATATGTATAAGACTAATTTCAGTAGCAATGTTTAAAACGTTCAATAATGCTCTTGATTCGTTAATTTAAAAATTGGTTGTACGTAATGTAAAAAGTGATAAATTCAAACTTAATATATGTGTGTGTGGTTTGACATACTCAGGATAGATTAAGTAAAAGGTAAAACAAAATTTAAAAAAAAAAAGCATTAGACATTTTTACTGGTTTTTATTTTTGGTTAGTAGAAAAAATGGGTATTAATGAATGATAAAAATCAGTTATGAAGCCCAAATTTGCAAACAATTGACAATAAGTTTCATACTTGCTACCCCAATAACGTATATTTTATCATTTATAAGTCGCCCCCCCCCCCCCCAGTAAATGTTTTACTTCTTAATACAGAAAAGGTTTAGAAATTTAATGGTTGCAAATTTTTTGTGAAGCTAAGTTGAGGTGAAGCTAGTAATTTTTAACTGTTTACAACTATGAAGTCGTTGAACCGTGGTTTAAAATGAAGTAAAATGTTTTCAGTTAATAAATAGTCTCTTAGTCAGTAGAATTTATGAAACTTGAAGTTTGAGCAGACTTCATGCATAGCAGATTCAGTAAGAGCTTATTAAGTTACGAAATGTGACCTAAACAGTAATCAAGCGCACAATACATGTGGATTCTAAATTAAGTTTATACTTCGTGCCAAGATACTCGGGTATTTTACTCGACTTCTACTAAGTTAATAATTTTCCTCAATTTTAAAGTGTATCTTAAAGATAGTCAGCTTTATTTTATTGTCTTATCCTCATTCCCAAGTGTTTAATTGCTATTTAATTGCTACGTTGGTTCAGTTCCCAGCATAACAGTTTACCTCAAACGGGAATGACACCTTATTTAATCAGTTTTACGCAAATATATTTCGCTCAATGAAAGGTAGATTTATGCATGCTATCAGCTATTATTGCAATTAGTCATGTTTATTTTTCCATATACATGTATTTATATGTATTAGCAGCATGTATCAGCATAATATTAGTAACTGTATCGAGCACTGAGATTCCAGCAACTAAATACAGTTTAATATTACCCCCCTTTTTTTCCCAGAAAATGTTGACTTTATAATTATGAAAATGTACATTCATTTAAACCTATATTTTGTGATTATAATCTATAAATATAAAATGAACTTTTGATGTTGTGGCTGCGTGCTCTACAGAAAAATCTACGCAACGTACGATTAACAAAAATTTGCATATAATTCTATTATAGAATGATGCTTTGCTAGACGAACCCTTTTTCTTTAAATTTAACAATTAAACTATTAATCTTCCAGTTTTTTTCTTTACTCTTCACGAGTTGTTTGTAGAATTGAAGTGAAACGGGTTAGAAATTCCGCGGTCGAATGTAAACATGGTTTGAGCCATGACGCGAGGGCCAGTGCCTTGCGCCTGCCGTGCATGTAACGAAAATCAGTGTTTTAACTGCACTCGATGAGAAATTTACCCATTTTGAAAAGTAATTTCAGATATGATCGATTATTTTAATGAAATTTTTTTTAATGGTGCCTAATATGATATTAAGCTGAATACTAATGAAACATGATATAACCATTGTCTGATGAAAGTTTTATTGTTGTAAGCAGGACTATATTGTTATATTTATCCATTACCCTACTCAGTAGGGTCAACATACACGAAATATCATTTTTCAAATCAGCTGCAATCCATTAAAAATTGCAGTTACCAAAAGTTTACAGCAGTAGCAAATAATGTTTACTGCATGGGTGATTCTGATCCAAAATTCTCCGACATTTCTGAATATTTTCGAGCAGCTTTTCCGAAAGTTTTAATAAAAAAAACGGTTTCCCAAAAAAATTTTAATGTATTAATCTTAAGATTTCTTTTAAAATTAATATCTGCTTTTCTTTCTACCTTCAGACAAGCAAAATCGCTTGCACTACTTTCAAAATTTTCAATAACAATATTTTTTTCCAGAAAAAAAAAACTTCTGGTATTAATACAATAGACCTTTCATTTATTACTTGAAGAATTATTTTTGAGCTTATATATATATATTTGCGTATGTACTGTTGTGTTGAGAAGGGAAGGAAATTATTAACCTAAGTATATACTTTATTTTAAATTGATGGCGCATACTTTCTCCCAAAATTTTGTCTGAAGTTCCGAATTTTTTTTTTGCTTAGAGTCACCCATGATTTACTGGAGAGGTGAAAAATTTGATTTTTGTTTTTAGAATGTTGTTGGGCGTGCTTAATCAATATATATCGCTTTCAACCGTTGTTATTCATTTAAGTGACTCGCCCGACCAGTTTAATCCAACTGGGTTAAAAAGTTTAAGATGTTAACAGATTATTAAACTTATTAGTAACATAGTATCTATTCATAAAAATAATATTCATTAACTACAAAAAACAAGGAGCAAACAACTTTCACTCAATCGATGAAGAATTTAATTTTCCTTTTGAACATGTTGACGGGGCACTGCATCAATGACAAATTTATAGTGGCACGGGGTTGCAACCTCCCATGATACACACATTCAAAATAAAGTAAGAACGTTGTTTTTAAATAAAGAATTTAAAAATTACTTGAGGCATTTAGGCATTTTAATTATGTAAATTTGTAATGTTTGCTTTTTATTTTGTGATTATTTAAATATTCATTATTATTTCTAAATATACTCACTCACTTGAATAAATGTGCATCGTTCACATAATTTTTAAGAACTCGCCATTCATCATTTGTATTAAAAAGTATAACATTTACAAAGATTTCAATAATTCATCATTCATTGTTATTCTATCATATTATATGTGAAACGTTTTCATATCTACAGTGAAACCCCAATTTAACATCCCGCAAATCTACGTTTTTCCCGCGTTTTACGTTTTTGTCATCAGGTCCCAGTTTTTCAGTATCCTAATGATTTTTCCTTTTGTTCTTTCTTAAAACTTTAAGCATATTGTTAAAAGTTAATTATTACTCTCTCACAAACTAAATTACAATCGAGGATTGTTTTTATTTTCGAGAATTTTCAAAAAAGGGCTATTCAAGTTTAGCAAGGCGTGAGAAAGTTCGTTCGTTTCCAGTATTGAACTGGAGAAGTTCGTTCTTTTTCTCATGTTATAAACCAACAAAGCTCCAAAACTTTGAGTCTAAAGAGGATTTTGTTAGCAGTCACTATCTCGAGCTATGTACTGTACTCTTATTGGACAGAACAGCTTACATATAGTGGACATTTTACAAATAGTGGAAAACTATTTTCTTTCCCATAAGGACTGTGGAAAATGTTTGCAAAGTATTTCAATCCTGGAAAATACAACATTCACTTTGAACTCCATGACTAAAAACAATCCACTATTATGGATTTTTTTCAACCTAAATGCCAGGATTCGTAATTAAACGCGTTAAAATGGTATGTACATACTAATTTTCTTTTCAAAAATATAGATATTACACTTTTTGAAAGAATTCAAATCTGCCATTCATCATTTGTAACATAAAAAGGTAACGTTAACGGCAATTTCAAGAATTCATCATTTGTAACAAAATTTGTTACAGTTCCATTGAAAATGCCTCGCCCACCTACAAGGAGGTGTTGTTTACGGAGTCGAAATCAGAGCCAGAGAGAAAACGTTCACCACTGAATTAGCCAAGAGACACCACTAGAAAAACAAACATGACTAGAGTGTAAAAGAATATTTTCAAAAAAAAAAAAATGTATGTTTGTGTCAGAACCTCACCCCGATTACCATTTGTATTATAATAAATGTCGTTTTGTTTAATTAATCGCCTTTTTAATAATCTGCAATGATATTCTACGATTTAGTTTATGCTCAAGACGTAACATAATGCTGTAATAAAAGCAATATTCCGCGTTCTAAGCAACGTATCCATCCCATTCTCATTAGGAACTGTGGCGATCGTTCGCGTTCCACGGCGCAAGAATGCAAAAATCGTCCGGGAACTAATTACGAGCCTGCGGAGGCTCACGGAGAGGAAAAGTACAGTTCGCCGGAGCTGAAGAACTTTTGTTTTTGTTCCAAGCGTCTCTCTCTTTTGTAGTCTGTTATGCATAATAGTGTCGTAAACTAGTATTATAATAAATGTCGTTTTGTTTAATTAATCGCCTTTTTAATAATCTGCAATGATATTATACGATTTAGTTTACGCTCAAGACGTAACATTGGTGACCTTGATGACTCAAAGAACATAAACATTTCCGTCTGGGAGGCTTTTTTTTCTGTATTCAGAAGAAGCTTCGTTAGCATTCGGAACAAGAATGGCGCAATCGCTATGAGGTATTTTGCTTCTTTCATTCATCACTTGTTTGTCGCTTGTGCATATTCCATTTCTCAATCCTTTATCAAATGCATTTGGCATTTTATGTAATTAGTAGTTCACACAATAATAATTTTAGAGATAGGTTATGCTCGATATTATTACATGGTCTATACTTTTAATTTAGTTTTCAATTACGAATAGCGCATATTTTTTAACGTCTTTGTTTTTCTTTCTTTCGGAGAGTTTTTGTAATATGACGCAACCACCAACACCTGTGAATTCGTCCGGTATGGGGGACGGTGTTTCTATAAACAGAATCGCGTTACGTTTAAAGGTATTTTGGCGAGGTAACGTACCACTTTGGATACGTCAGTGCGATAGTGCTTTCGTTTTGAGTCAAATTACTCAAGATGAAACTAAATACGCCGCGCTTGTTTCTACTCTAGATGCCGAAACACTTTCGCACGTATCTGATATAATTATTTCTCCCCCTGATACGGATAAATACAAAACACTTTCGGAACGTTTAATTAGTGAATTTACGGATTCCGAACACCAAAAAATAAAGAAATTACTAACGGAATTACCGCTGGGAGATGACAAACCTAGTCACTTATTGCGAAAAATGAAAGAATTATCCGGTGGTCAGTTGCAGGATGAGTTTCTCAAAAATTTATGGTTACAACGCTTACCATCGCAAATCCAAACTGTTTTGTCTGTTTCGTCAGAACAATTAGATAAATTGGCTGAAATTGCTGACAAAGTCGCGGATGTTGCATTACCGACCGGAGTTTATGGCGCTGCAGCAGCCACTGTAGACTCTACCCCAAGTGCAGCTCAAGAGCTATCTAAACAAATTGCAGAATTACAACTGCAAGTGGCTCGTATGTCACGCTCTCGTGATACGGGTAGACCATTTTTTCGACGTCGATCATCTTCACGGTCAAGAAACAGACAGCGACGCCCAAATAATATGTGTTTTTATCATAGCCGTTTTCGCGATAATGCACGTAAATGTGTACAACCTTGTGAATATATACGATTGCAATCTCGCAACGAACCTAATTCTGCCAATAATCGGGAAAACTAAAACTTATGACAACAGCCGCGACTTGTGGTCATGAAAGTTTATTTTCTAAAAAATGTCGCCTATTTGTGTATGACAAAAAGACTCATCAGCGCTACTTGATCGATTCTGGTGCCGATATAAGTATTATTCCCAAGCCTAATGTACCAATTAAACCCACAAAATTCGAACTTTTCGCCGCTAACGATTCTAAAATAAAAACTTACGGACAAAAACTTCTGGCACTTGATTTAAATTTAAGACGATCTTTTCAATCGAATTTTATAATGGCAGACGTAAACACTGCTGTTATTGGTTCTGATTTCCTCAATCATTTTGGCTTAATACTTGATATCAAAAATAAACGCTTGATAGATCCGGAAACGAAATTGTCGACAAAAGGTGAAAATTTTACAGGGCAGGAGTTAAAAATAAGAACTTTGTCTGAAAATCTCAATTCTGAATATGGCGATATTTTAAGAGAATTTCCTGATTTAACGAGGCCTAGATCATTTAGTGACAAAATAAAACATAATACATTTCATCACATAGAAACTACTGGTCCACCAGTACATGCTCGCGTTCGAAACTTAAATCCAAAACAATCCGCCGCAGCTAAGGCAGAATTTCAGTATATGCTTGATCAGGGCATCATAGTGCCTTCCAAATCAAATTGAAGTTCTCCTCTTCACATGGTTCCAAAAAGAGACGCGAATTCTTGGCGCCCTTGCGGAGACTATCGAGCTCTTAATAGGCAAACAAAACCCGATCGATATTCTATCCCACATTTAACGAGTTTTAATGAGAATTTACAGGGCAAAACCATTTTTTCAAAGTTAGATATTCAGAGAGCATATCATCAAATTCCCATTCACCCAAATGACAGACATAAAACGGCGATAATTACAATTTTCGGTTTATTCGAATTTGTTTTTATGCCTTTTGGATTATGTAATGCCGCCCAGACTTGAATGCGTTTTATACACGAAGTATTAAGGGGTTTAGACTATTGCTTTGTGTATTTAAATGATATTCTTATCGCATCAACAGATTCTGAATCGCATAAAAAACACGTTAAAGAAGTACTAGAAAGGCTTGATGCTTACGGATTGACCATCAACGCCGGTAAATGTATATTTGGTGCCCAAGAAATTTCTTTCGTAGGGTATATGATAAATGCGAATGGCATACTACCACTTCCCGAAAAAGTTGATATCATGATTAATTATAACAGACCAGTTACGGTCCGCGAACTCAGACACTTTTTAGGTATTCTAAATTTTTATAGGAAATTTCTACCGCACGCTGCACAAATACAAGCACCTCTTCACGAATTCTTAAAGAATTCTAAGAAAAATGATAAATGAAAAATTTTGTGGGAAGAAAATTCTATTAAAGCTTTTGAGGATAGTAAGAAACAATTGGCAAATGTTACTCTTTTAGCACACCCCTCCCACGAGGCAGATCTCTCGCTAATGGTCGACGCAAGCGATGTTGGTTTAAGAGCCTCATTAAATGAAGTAACCAAAACCGGTTTTAAACCTTTAGGATTTTTTTCAAAAAAATTATCACCAGCTCAAAGCAATTACAGCGTGTTTGACCGAGAGCTACTGGCATCTTATACTGCAATCAAATACTTTAGAAATATGGTTGAGGGAAGAACACTCATTCTGTGCACTGATCACAAACCCTTAACTTATGCTTTTGATCAAAAATTAGAGAAAGCTAGCCCGCGTCAAATGCGCCATCTAGACTTTATCTCGCAATTTACTACCGACATCAGACACGTTCAAGGTATTAATAATATACCAGCCGATGCTTTATCCCGCATCGCAACAATAGTCACTCCCAATTCCATTAACTACGAGGAATTTGCAGAGGCCCAACTTGTTGATGGTGAATTAACTGCATTAAACTCAGCTCATGACCAATCTCTTAGGCTGCACAAGTTACAAATGCCTGGCTCATCAACAGAACTTTTCTGTGATATTTCGACCGGTAGGATACGTCCATATGTTCCAGAGCCTCTACGAAGGCATGTATTTCGCTCCGTGCATAATCTTTCTCATCCTGGAGTTCGAGCGACCACGAAGCTCATATCTCAAAGATTTGTATGGAAATCGATGAAAAAGGATTGTAAGACATGGACACGTACTTGTGTACCCTGCCAGAAAGTCAAGATTCAACGGCACACTCTTAGTGATCCCGGCTACTTCAGAGTTCCTGATGCTCGATTTCAGCACATCCATATTGATATAGTGGGGCCACTCCCTCCTTCGCAAGGATACTCCTATTGCCTCACAGCCATTGATCGCTTCACTCGTTGGCCCGAGGCTTATCCAATTACAGAGATGACCGCTGAGACTATTGCAACTACCTTAGTACGAGAATGGATACCAAGATTTGGTGTTCCTGGACTTATCACTACAGACCAGGGACGTCAATTCGAGTCCCACCTCTTCAGAGAATTAGCTACTTGCTTCGGCATCCAAAATATACGCACGACACCGTATCATCCATGTTCCAACGGCATGGTCGAAAGGCCACACCGTTCCCTTAAAGCTGCACTGATGGCCCATGCTTCCTCAAGTTGGACACTTGCGCTTCCTTTCGTTCTCCTTGGCTTACGTTCAGTAATCAAGGAGGACGTAAACGCTACTGCATCTGAGCTGGTGTATGGAACAACTCTCCGCTTACCCAGCGATTTTCTTCATGAATCGGAGATGAAAATGCATCCAAATTTGTGCAAACCCTCAACACATCATGAAAAATTTAAAGCCAGTTCCTACATCCGCTCATGCCTCTAAAGCTGTCTTCGTGCATCCACAGTTGCATCAATGTACTCATGTTTTCTTGCGGCATGATGCAGTTAAAAAGCCATTGCAAGCGCCATACGATGGACCTTTTGCTGTTGTGTCGGGCTCGGAGAAACTTCTCACGATCCGCCGAAATAATAAAGATGTATGTGTTTCGGTGGATCGTGTGAAACCCGCATTTCTCGAAGCTCCTTCACAAGACATTGTTCCCCAGTTTCCTTCATCTAACGAATTAGTGCAACAGGAAGTTCTGCCGGCTCCTGACCGAACAACTCGTTCTGGTCGTCGGGTGCATTTCCCTAAGAGATATAACGTGCTTGACTGATCGATATAAACTTCTTTTCCCAGTTCAAACACTGGGAAGGGGGTACTGTGGCGATCGTTCGCGTTCCACGGCGCAAGAATACAAAAATCGTTCGGGAACTAATTACGAGCCTGCGGAGGCTCACGGAGAGGAACAGTACAGTTCGCCGGAGCTGAAGAACTTTTGTTTTTGTTTTTGTTCCAACAGCGCGTCTCTCTCTTTTGTAGTCTGTTATGCATATTAGTGTCGTAGTTAACTAGTATTATAATAAATGTCGTTTTGTTTAATTAATCGCCTTTTTAATAATCTGCAATGATATTCTACGATTTAGTTTACGCTCAAGACGTAACAGAACTGTAGGTAGGATTCCGTGATAAGAATTAAATTTTCCTTGCATTTTTAGCGTATTAATTTAGTAACGCATTCTTTTTCAGCTTTGAACCATAAAATTTCCCTTTTCAGCGTTCACATGCACTTTAGAATTTGCTTTTGTCAAGATATGTCTCACGATCCGCCGAAATAATAAAGATGTATGTGTTTCGGTGGATCGTGTGAAACCCGCATTTCTCGAAGCTCCTTCACAAGACATTGTTCCCCAGTTTCCTTCATCTAACGAATTAGTGCAACAGGAAGTTCTGCCGGCTCCTGACCGAACAACTCGTTCTGGTCGTCTGGTCTCTTAAGCGATGCATATCAGAAGTTGGCGTGATACTCCAAAAGCAAGTTCGAAAAAACAAGCTGGCAATTACAAAGAATTACATCAAACCTGCATCATCAATGCTCAGAAAAAGTGCATAATGCACAAAGAACAATTTACAGATCAATATCTTACATTTTCAAGAATTACTCAAAATCTTAATCTCTGTAGCACAGAAAATGTGGGTGACACACAAAAATCGATTTACAAATAAATATTCTACATTTTTAAAAATAAAATAAAATTTTCATCTTTGCTGCACGGAAAATCTATAACGGACTGAAATCAATTTACAAATAAACGTCTCACATTTTCAAGAATTACACAGGGTGGAAACACAACCAGGAAATCAGGGAAATTTATGTTCTGGAAAATATCAGGGGATATTTAAAGTTTTCTGAAATATCAAGGAAAATTATAGTTTTCAATATCCAAACCGGCAAGCGTCTGGAGTTTCGTTTGCGGAATTTCCTTTCGTTGCTCGTGTTCAGCATATGAGGCTATTCTATTATCAAACGGGGAGTGAAGAGTGTCTGCTGGAACATTTTTAGTTCTAGAAGGTTTTAATTTTATAAGCAGGATATTCCATTATCCGCTACCAAAGAAATGTCTATTTGTCCACTGTGATTTATTCCATCAGTGGCGTAGCTAAATGGGGGCGGTCCGCCCCGGGTGTCACCCATTTAGGGGTGACACCCAGCCACGATGGAGAAAAAGAATAAACCTTTAAAAGCTCCATAGAATAAAACAAATACTTAAAAGGGAGAAAAAGATATTCAATTTAATTTTCTATTTTGAACTGAGCAAAGTGTTTCCTTTAAAAAAAATATATTTACAATGTTTTTTAACCGCTAATCATAACCATTGCCCTCAACAAATACTTTAAATATTATGAGGCTCGTGATGCAAATGGTGTTATTCTTTTTCAAAGCTGCAATTAAAAGAAAAATAATATATTTCAGCACTTACATGATTTTTTTTAGAATGGGGAGAGCGTAATCTTTTACATGGGGTGACGCTATCGCTACCCGCCCCGGGTGTCACCCATGCTAGATACGCCACTGACTTTTTCTATTTTTATTTCATCTAATTGCCCTACATATACAAAGTCCAGCATCTCTTCGCCGCAGCTTTTGCTTCTCTTGAATAGTCTAAGGATGATCAGTAACTGTTATATTTTTCAGATGAACTTTACTAAATGACTTTGTCTGATGAATTTATCAATTCCCCATTGTCTGATCAATTTATCAATCCCCCAGAATACTTTAATTTGTGGCAATTAAAATTTCATATTTTGAAATATATTCATTTCTCTGATTTGATTTCAAAATGTATGTTTATGTATAAAGCTACTAATACGTTTTATTTTTTACTTTTTGTACCACAATTTACTCTTTTTATTGGTTTCAATAAACATTTATGAAATAACATTTATATTTTTGAATTCAGACTCAGAAAGAATGTACTGCTATCTATCAGAGTTAAAAAAAGTTATGTAATAGTTTTGATGATGTGATGAAGATAAATATGCCACAGGATATAAATATAGATTATTAGTGATAGATTGAAATAATTTTATACCTAAGTCAAGGTAGGTATACATTTATGGAAAAAGACATTGGCTGAAATAAGTTTTTTATCGGCTCAAAACTGACTTAAAAGGTCGTCTTCGGCAGCTTGCTTGGGAAAAAAAACAAGTTGCGCCGTAGGCGACGCTGTTTTAACCCTTTGCACGGGCAACACTGTTGCGGGTACCGCTAGTAAATAAATAAATAAATACAAAGTTAAAATGTAATAATTATTTTACACTCATTTTATTACGCTTGTCAAAAATACAAATATTTTGAGAAGAAAATAAGACTTCAATTCCTCACATCTTAGAGATGCAATGAAAATAGGCACTAAAAGTTGAAAAATGAAGTGGTTTAAAAATTTGTAGAACTTTGTAGAACTAGATTTTTTTTTAAATTTAGTAATTTTAAAATGGATGAAACTGCACTTATTTTTTACATTTGTTCATACTTTGTGGTCAATGTTGCACTAAGTATTAATATACATTTTTTTCAAAATCCCGTAAAAGATAAAAAGGAACAAGCAGTAGAAATCAGAACTAAAATCTAAAAGCAACGTAGTACAATGGCTCTGTTTCACTTCTTTCTCAACAAAACGTTTGCTTTGATTCTTGGCAGTTTAAAGTTCAGCTTGAATAGACGCGAGCAATTTCTTCAGCATTTCTGAAGAAGTGATAAATCAATCATTCTTCTGCCGAAAGGGTAAACGATTGAAGAAGCGTTCTTCAGTCCGCATCTGCTACACGAATTTCCTAATCTTTGCAACCTGGTAAAAGACTTAAAAAGGTCAACGCGTAAAAAAAATGAAAAGAAAACTCTCGCATTTAGAGTCGCAGACTGAAATGTACAGAAACAGATCAATAGAGTGACATTGATCGAAGAGAAATCGATAAAAAACTCCTGACATATAAATGACCTGTTTCAATATTCGCATTTGTTCAAAGCATTTGAAAGAAGAAAAAAATGAAGACTATGTTGCATCCAGATGTAGTTTTTATTTCTTTTAGCAAAATACTTTCAAACACATGTTGTCAAAACAACACATAACAACTTAAACGCTTTACTTGCGAAAAAAACAAAACGTGCATTTATCGCTGCTGATGCTGTATGTTTAACTGCAGGATAGCATGCAAGCCTATTTATGTTACTTTATTCAGGAAGTATACAACATAACGAAATACATAAAAATATTTTACTAAAGTAAAAAGTAAAATAATGTTCAAGGTTTTTCAGTTTCATGGTTTATTTTAATAATAACTTTAGCACGTTGTAAAGTATATGCGGATAAATAAATATAAGGACTTGAGTATTTGATTTATTTTATTTGTATATGTTTAGACAACTTGAAATTTTGCAGCCTTTAATGGACGATATCTAGAAGTTATTTATGTGAAAATGCACTGTAACTAATTTAAGTATAAGAAAAAGTACGTGATGGCTTTTTTTTTTATTTTTACGCAAAACTGAAATTTATTATAAAAACGACGATGTGTCTGCCTTGAACCCCTACGTTCGGTACCCTTTCTTAAAATTTTGTGTTTCTATAAGATGGGGATGAAATGAAGGAAATGTCAGCAGGATATTTCATACACAATGATTTTGTACATAAAAAACAAATAAATAGGTAAAATAAACAAATAAAGGACTTAAGTTTTTCGAATGAATTTGATCTACTGAAAACTCGTTTTTCAGTGGCGAGGGTGTTTTGTTATTTTCTTTTGTTGCATTGCTGTCAAGGGAAATTGTTGGAGAACCTCACACATCAGTTCCGAAACACGTGTTTGAAAATTTCATTGCGATTTTGTGCTTAGACCATTTTTTTTTGTCTTAATATTTACTTTCTTATGGCCTAGTTACTTTACAGGGACTACATTTGTAAATGTGAAATTTAATTTTTTTATACCAAATATTTTGGGTTAAGTCGCACAAAATATACATTCGCAAAAAACAATATAGTGGCTGTAAACTAAATGTAGATTTAGGCATAAAAGTCCAGAACTTGTAAATAATTTCGTAGAAAATGGCAATTTTTGTATTTTACACTACATGTAGGGGAAAATGTATTCTAAATTTACTAGGAAATGTGCATTCAGAGAATGATGCAAATGGTATTATATTCATTTAGAGAAACATTACTTAAGTATGTTATACTGACGGTGGTAAGTTGCAATTGGAGGGAGAAAAACTACACCAAATGTACGTTCGGAGCAAATGTAATCTTAACTAGTATTTTGCATTAATATATATTCCCCTATTAGCATTACTACCATAAAATAATTTCGTAAAACATGTATCTTACGAAGAAGGCCAATATATCCGATTATCTAATTAACAAGAACCATGAAAGAAATAAGAAAAATCAAATCTGTCTTTAAAATGTTTTCTACAAAGAACCTCTTATGCGTACCTATACCTAAAATGGTAATTTCTAGCTTGTGGGATGCGTTTGCCATTCGAACGTTGAAGGAGTGCAATCATCCTTTTTATGGATCACGTGAGAGATTCTTTAGTAGCACTTTGAATACTCAACAGCCCATTCTACAAGACTGTTCTATGCATAGACCCCATTTCCTCTTAACATCGAGTAACAGCTTCTGACCTTACACGGCGCAGTTGCTAGGCTACACCATTCAAAACGCTTCGTTGCCAAGTTGTGCGGAAAAACTTTACTTTAATATCTTGCTCTAGCCCTTTGGCAACACGTAACTCAGAATTAAAATGCTGGAATACTCTCTTTTGTCGCTTAATTAGATATTATTCTTCATTAAAAATATTTATTTTAAAAATATCAATAAGGATATTGTTGGCTTTAAAACAACATTATTTAAACGACGCTGAAGTAATCGATAATTAAGGTTGTCGATGTGGACTCAAGGTATAAGGGTTGTAAATCCGAGAAACCAGCGAGAAATCCTCAAATTGTAAATAAAAATTCATTCATCCGTTTTGTATTCATAAAAATATCTTATTTAATGGTAACTAATGAATATATATATGATTTTTGTTTGCTACTTAGTTTCATTAGAGATCCACTTTATTTTCCTTCTCTACAATTTGAGGAATTTTTCATCTTATTAGTACAATTAATTTTTTGGGCCTATAAGCTAAGAGATAAACCATCTAAATTCGTACAATTATATTTCATGAATTAATAATTTAATGTGTAACTTCTATAGGAGATATCTCTAGGAACTTTTTTCTTTTGAGATTACTTTCGAATTGTGGTATTGGTAGCACTTGCAATTGAGTTTCAAATAAACTAAAAATTCATGACTCGGATTTAACCCTTCAGAACTCGCATCAAAACGAGTAACTTGAGAACACGCGCGTAAGCATTTTTCTCACATCACCTTTTTCCTTAGACAATTATTGTAAATGAAATATTTTCAACTAAAGAGGGTTTTTACTTTTCTAAGCACCAAATGTTCCCCAAAATAATAATAATATTTAAGATATATCGTATACGTGTACTTTTTTCACGAAACTTGGGTACTTTTTATTTTTAGGGTAAAAACTACTCCTTATGATTACTGAGCAAAAATTATTTTTGAAAACTATGCATCTCTATTTTATACGTTTTATGAGAAGCATTTTTAGGCAGAGTCAACAACTTTCATCGTAAAGTCGTTTTCGAAAATTAAGAATTTTTTTTTAGTGTAAAGAAATTTAATAACTATACTAGGTAATCGATTACTTCATTCATTTTAATCCATTTAGGCACATACCTGCTTTAATATTTGAAGAGACATTATATATATATATATATATATATATATATATATATATATATATATATATATATAATATATATATAGTTTTCGGTAAATCACACGCACACTCACTTGATGATAAAAACTCATTCGAAACAAAAAAAGTTTCACCAGAACTCGCACATTGAGAAAAACACTCACACTTGACTACTCCCACTAGCAAATGTCCCCGTCGACCGTCAGACATAGACCTAATGATTGAGAAACACATCGGGACAACAAGAGAAGGTTACAAGGAGAAGCTAGACAGAGCAGCCCTTTCTCCTCTGAAGTAGAGTACCACATGTACTTTTTTCTTCTTGGTGTTAAAAATACTTTTATTATTTCAATAAAATATAACATTTTTTAATTAACATTTTTTTTTCTGCATGATTAAGCTTGGAAAGATTTTATTACCAAAATATTGAATTGAAACTTTGCAGAAACTTAGAAAATAAAATTGACTTTATCAATTTCCGAAAAATTGTTTCCCATTTCTAGGTTAAGACATTTCATTAACAAAATATTTACAATACACTTCCATTACATTACGCTTCCATAACATTAAGTAGAACTCGTAAAACATTGTAGAAAATATTTTATCAGTGACAAATAGAAAGTAAATCCCTTGCTTTCGAAATCAAATATTGACAATGAATCGAAACTTAATCTTCGCTGTTAACATCGATCATTGCTGCAAAATACAAACATCCTGCATTTCAAAATGAAAGATTTTTTTTTACTGCATTTTCAAATGCAGGAAACCTCTCTTTTCTTCATAATAAAGAAAACAAATATTTCTCAGATTTATTAACTGAACGGTTGCGTTTCTATTACCACGAAGTTAAACAGCAATTTGTAAGAAAAAAATGTAATTTAGAAAATAAACTGGTAACTTTTTGATAGTCTGCAAACTCAAAATAATTACTTCCCATAGTTAAGACAACAAATTTCATTAAGGCAGCATTTAATGTCACGTTTCCATTACCACAAAGTTCAGTAGAGTTCTTAAAGCAAATCTGTAGAAAATATATGATCAGCGACAACCAGAAAGTAAATCCCCTGCTTTCGAAAGCAAACATTTACAACGAACCTAGACTTAATCTTCGTTGGCAACATCGTTCATTGCTGCGAATAACCGGATTCCTTTAGCATTAAATTTTGTTATATAGAGGGGAAAACTAATGAAAGTCCTGCTACTTGGGATATTTCCATACACTAAGAATAAATTCTTTTAAATATCTATGCGAGAAAATATCTCGAAAGAATCGATAAAGTAGTATGCGATTCAAGGGAAAAGGTTTCTGGCGTAAAATTTGACTCAGTTGTTTTATTTCATTTGTAGTAGAAAATTCAATCAGCAAAGATGAAAATAAACTACCTGTGTTTTTCGCTGCCATAAATATGTTTGCTTGTATTTGTCAATATCACTTTTGCTCTCTTGAATGCGGGAGGGGCCTATTTTTCTGTAAAGTTACTGTGAAAATGTGTATTGTCAGGTTGGAATTTGCAAATGGAATTCGTTTGCAAGCGTACACATATGTGGATTGTCATTGTTCGATTATTTTATTTATTTATTTGTTTTTTTAAATGTTTCTTCAAGTAAAAATGGACGCTTAAAAAAGTTATGAAATTGCCGGTTTAGAAAATGCACAATATTTTCTGGCAAATATATAAATGTATTTCAGTTACTAGTGCATATACTGAGGTATAGAATAATGAACAACCTTATGCATGCTAGGCGTTTAAAGGCTAGATGCTTAAGATAAAGTTATATTTCACCTGGAGCAAATATGGTAGGGAGTTTCGACTTTCTAAGATTCCAAGATCATCAATTTGCCACTTGCATTTAAAGTGCCAACATGACAAAACTGAATTTCCCATCTTTGTGATATTACTTTTCCGAAACTAATAATTAGCAAATAAAAATACCTCCCCCTTAGAAATTCACAATATATAATTATTGTGAATTTCTAAGGGGTACCGGACAGTTTTGCTCGGATGCTCCCCGTTGTTCCTATTCACCCCTTCTTACGGTTTTCTGGGAACTTATTGGCACCATTTTCCTTTAATCGTCGCCGTTTCAACATTTAGAATCATGCAATGCATAAAACAAAATTTCCTGTTGGAAACCCAGAACGTGCATACAAACATCAATAAAAAAGTACCAAATGAGGTCTTATATGCTTTAATTGATATTTGTAAATAGGCATTAAAGTTAGCGTTTTTGAAAGGCGTAATTACGTAATAAATATAGGTATCAAGCAGGAAACTGTAATAGACCGATAAAGTCAGTCCATCAATATAACACGATCCAAACTGCTTCAAAAACAAAAATTTCAAGTTTCAAATTACAGTATAGGCATAACAGATACATTAATTCGTTTTTTTTGACGTACAAAAAAAAATAATAAATTTTAATAATAATATTAAATAAACAATTGTTTAACGGTGTCGACTGATACTTGAAATTCTGGAAATGTCCTGGATTTTTTTACGTACTGGAAATATTGTTATTATACTGGAAATTGAAATACTGGTATTATACTGGAAACATACTTTGAAATGTTTGGGTTTGTGTTAAATTATTTTCCAATGGAACATGCTCCTATGATGTGAATTGAAGGCAAAATATGCTGTAGTCCATTTTAACTCCGACTTTGATTAGTTTTTTTCCTTCTCTAGCAAAGATATATAAAAATGATGTTAGGGACTGTAGCTGAATTTAGTAAATAATATCAAAAGGGTAGTATCTCAGCAATAAAAAGTTTCTTAAATATATTTACTGCATGGCAAACTGCTTTAAATAACCTCAATGTACAAACAAAAATTATCAATTCAACGGTATCTTAAGAATTCGGGGACCCAGGGCCCTGACCCAGAAAGTCCATGTTTTAATCAGGCCCTTTACATAGGGTTAAGAACAGAGATCCACTTCTATACTTAGATTTTTTTTTAATTAATAGATAATGCGCTAAAACATTTGATGTAAATTGTGAGCAACGTGTACTATAATATTTCTGTGAAGTGTATATTTTAAGGTCAAATGAAGCAATTGCTCTACATTTTACTTAAACTACTATGTAATTTTAAGATTTATGTATTTTCAATTGCCATATCTAAGTTTATTTCTTACAGTATTTGTTTTAAACAGCCACGATAAACCTAGAAAAGAGAAAATATGTGAGAAACCCTTATAACTGCAATACTTATGTTTGCTTATGTATCCTAGAGGTAAACTCAAAACAAGACAGTTTTTTTTTTTTTTTGACTCGAGCAATTTTTTTTATAGTACTGTTTGACTCTGTCAAGCTTAAATTGCGAAGACTTTGTGTGAGGAACGAGGTTACTGAACTAAGTTGCTTATATATATATCTTTTGTAATTTGGGCCAGGAAAACAAAATCTTGTTAAAAATTATTAAAATTTAGGTCCAGAAAAAATCATCGTTACTGTAGTTTACCTTGGGGTACAAATTTATTGTGTATTGATTATGTTTCAAAACACAATAAAAAAATTACAGCAGTGTAGTCAAAACGTAAGAAATTGTTTAATTGGGAAAATGTTTATAATTCCTTGAGGAAAAATGACATTTAAAAGTGAACTGTTGAGCAAGAGCTTAGTTGAAAAAAGTTAGAGTAGATCAATGTATTACTTCAATCTCTTTTTACTATAAATTTATGACCACTAAAAATTTTAGAGAAGTGATATTGTAAAAATTGTAAATGTTGTACTGCAAATATACTGGAATTTTGGATCAACATGTTAGTAGATACCCTGTTTAATTTTTATATTTTTTTTCTTTTTGAAATTAATTAATGCATTTATTTATTTATTTACTTTTTGCAGTAGCAAATAAAAGAAAAATAGGGACTTGCAATAACGTTAAAACAAACCGAGACCCCTGAAGACATATTTTTACGCGCACAAAAGCGCTGAAAAAATAATAAATTGGTGGTGGGGGGCATTCAATCTGTCTAAATAAATATATACTGTAGAAAAATAAACATATTTAAAACCAACACTTATTGCGAGTTTTAAAACAATCATAAAAACGTAAAACTGAAATAAATATCAATATTGATAAAACCAGATCAGGCTTAGCTGAGCAATGTTACTGCATGTAAAACTAGCATTTCCGGAAATATTTTTTAAAACAACCCTCTCTAAGTAAATAAAAAGCAACGCAAATGTCACGAAAAATAGATCGGAAACAAAGTTTTTCTCAAGTCTGAGGAGTGGAACTCCGCCTAAAACTGCAACTCTTGGCTAATAAGCAATATATCCACTAACGAACAAAAGAATTGGAAACAATTAGAGCTTTTTCAGACCAGGTATTATACATATATATTTTATTAGCATTACATTGCGCCTGTTTCACTTAACTTTGATTTAATCCATCAATCGCTAATGTTTTCAATGTTTGCCTCTACGGAGAAATACATATCGTATTTTAAAAATAAGTGGTTTTCCATTTCCTGAAACATAAGCTAAAAATACATGTTCAGGATCTCGATATGTTTGATGCAAAAAAAAATGTTTTTCGGCGTAACTGATTCTTTAAATCAAAAGGTTTCAAAATATTCTGTAAACATTAATGCTAAAAGTTTTAAACTTATTCAAAAAATAATTGCGAAATACTTAAAATACCTACAAAATAATATATTTTCCACATGCTCTACTGTGTGAAAAGCTGTTTCTGATAACGTTTGTTTGAATTTCCCCACTAGTGTTTTTTTTTTTAAATGTTCAAGATAAACGAAAAATTCTTAAAATCAAAAATACGAAGCATGGGAATGAGGTGTCGTGGTGATCTTTCCAACAAAAAATGCATTGTTCGACTCTATAATCTGCAAATTAGGGGCCGTTAGAACAACAGAAACACCTTTCTCCAATATCATAATTTTTCATTCAAGTATTTTACTTTAAAATATTTCTTTGAAATAATTTTGTTTTCTGATTTATTATTTCCAGATATATTTTTAGGATACCTTAAGCCTTTGCTCAAGCGAAGAAATTTGTTTCTTCGTTTTTTGGAAATGTTAGCAAAAAGGAAGGATGCTTCACAAGGAATTTCCCGAGAATCTAAATTTAACAGTGCGAAATTTATAAAGATATAAATTAGTTTGTTTTAAAAGAAGAAGAAAAAAGGAAAAATAAAATAATTAGACTGTATAGTTATTTGCTTACTTACGTATTGTATGCGATAACCATGCAAAGACGAGAAACAAAAACTCCTTTCTGTTTGTTACGAAATTCCGAAACTGTCAACAATATGCGATTTTCGACATCCACATCAAAGTAATTCCAGTTGACATTTGCAGTTTCAAAAGATTAATAACGGAATAAAATAATTTGGAATTCACGCTAATGACTGTATATCTAAATGCGATAATTAGAGTAATTAGCGTAACTTCGGGCGTACTACGATGTGATTCATTGGATAAGTACCATCTGGCTTCAATTTTATCACACTGAGACTAGCGCTGATAATTCTGCAAAAATGGCCTTTATCGAAAGATAATTAATTCACTTAATTTAAGTATTCCACCAATAAGTTATCAACTAACGATGTCAGGGTTTTTTTTAACCATTAAAGATTATGTTTTTATGCATTGATTTAAGAACGTACTTGGAAACATTTCTTTGAGAGTCTCTAACACATTATAAAAGCGTTTCCTTAATAACTGTTGAGAAATAACGGAAACTAAACCTTTATCTGTAAAACTTGTAGTAAACACTATTACGGAATACCTTTTCTTTACTTTTAAAAATTATTCATAGCTTTTATATATATATATAACATAGCTAGCATGTTATATATATATATATAACTAACATATGCATAATAAGGAATACTTTTTTAATAAGGAGCATTTTTTTAAATTGAATAAGACATACGAAAGTAATTTGTGTTGATACGAATATAAAAAGAATTACATAATAAGTTATGTACGTTGTTTGTTGTTGTGGGTTGTTTCTGAATGAATAAATAAAAATGCACTAGCACATAGAAGTTTCTTCTTTCGGTCATTAGGTCATTACTAAATGATTAATCCGTAAAAAGAAAATACGCCAAGTTAATTTTATTGGAATATAATTAATACAGTGTCTACATTCATCAGATATGTATTTTTCTTTACGCCACTAAAGACACTTTTATTAAACCATTTAATGACATGCATGTCTTGTGAAATAATTTTAAACGTATTTTACACTGAACTTATATTTATCATTTTGCAAGGCAGTACGCATTTCTGACGTTATAAAAACTTTTATACACTTTGTCATTTCATAAATGCCTTTCTGAAGTGAAAGGACTGAAAATAATGCACACATATACACGTTGTTGGTTACTTAAAAAATCTCTCACAGGCAACGGATTTTGTTTTTTTTTTTTTGGAAAAAAAAAGGGGGGAAAAAGTTATAGCTTTCCTCCAACTTACAGAATATAAACTACCACTTCAAGCACTTGTCGGGCTGTTAAGACATCTGTACAAGTGGAAAGCAAATGGAAAGCCGAGGACCTATCCTTTACCTTTGATGTCTCTTCTAAGAGCCTTTTCTTGTCTCACAGGTAGTGTCTGCAAACATCCTCTAATCTTATCTACAACTCCTCCTCGTTCAAAGGAAGAACAAACATTCCACTATGTCCCATAAGCATTCACTTTATCGGTCATGTTGGCAAATCCGCTAATCTAAGAGGTTGTCCATTCTTGTCAACTCTACAAGGAGGCGTTTAAAGATGTTTTCCAATGCTTTGTTCTTTAACAACTTGAAATGTTTTGGACATTGATAGGGTGTATTAATGTATTAAAATGTACAATGTGCATATCTTGAACTAATATATTCAAGCCAGCGGTTTCATTTCAGTAAATTGCTTTATAATTGTCGCCACCTTACTCATTTATAAATTATAATGTGTTTAATGTGCAGTTATATGTATGGAACATCTGAACCAAGTCTTTATTTTGTGTATGGGGCCCTTTTGCACATATATAGTAAAACAAAAAAAGAAAGAGAGAAGTTAATAAGAGAGTTAGTTGAGGTTAAAAGTAAACTAATATAGTAAAATTATGAGAAAATAGAATAAAAATTGCAGTAAAAATAATTTGTTTCACTGTACTTTGCAAATCTTTATTTTTTTAAAACGCTGAAAAATAATAGAACAGACTTAGTCCTGGGACTTAGTTTTCGGAGACTAAAAACATATTTCTAAAAATATGTTGTATCTGATTTCACTTTTTCCTTACATTTTTCATTTGTTTTAAAGAAATTAGCGAAACTCAATATGCTACGAAAATGTTCTCGAGTTCTAACTCTGAATATGTTTTTCATACTTTATCACTTAGAACATAATTTGTATTCTTTAATATTGTTAATTGAATTTAACGTACTGTTAATTTGTAATAAACTGAAAATATTTGCTGTACTTGGAAACAAAAATGTACCTTACATCCGCTCATGAAATTATGGTTAAAAACGTATTATCATAATTAGCTCCCAAAGGATGAAACAATTTTCATAGAAATATTTCATTCTGCTTTGCTATATTAACTCTTTTTTTTTTTTTTTGCTTTATCGTAATACATTGCGTACGCTCTTTCAATTTTGACTTTCTGTTGCATCGGTTATTGCTTTCTTATTTCTTTCGCACGTCTAATATCCAACGTTTTGGATATTTCATATTTTATTTTGGTTAGATAGTTATTTTAATCGGATTATATATATTGATCTAGTGCTTTCCGAGGAGACCTACAATGAGAAGATTTTTTTATTTTTAAATATTATTTAATTAATTATAGATATATTTCTTTATCTGTAAACACATTTTTACAAGGTGCTGGTTTTCATGATGACTTATACTAAATTGACAAATTATAAATCCAATGTGTTTTTCAATATTTTAATGAATTTGACCATTTTTTTCAAAATTTATATCTGTAGTAGTATCCCCAATGTGCTAATAATATAAATGATTTATATATATATATAGTAGCGTGCAAAAGGTTCGAGACACCCTGTTTTTTCCTTTGGATTGATAAAAAAATGCATTCCTCAACTCGTTCATTGTTCGAAATATATAAGAGAGTTAGAATATACACAGGAACATGAAATATTACATTGGTTCATAGCATAAACTATGTGTACTATGTAAAATGACTTTCGTCATTGTGCAAAAGTATCGGCCAACTACTCGCGTGGCTCTGTACCCCCGGTTTGTTTACTGTTTTACGTTCTCTAGTTTCAAAACATGCTACGCAAAGGAAAATTAGTCTTCTTGTGGCAACGATGCCGAAACACACGAATATTCAGGTTCACGGAATCGTGGTGAAGCAGTTCTTCAGATGAAAAAAAAGTTCACGATTCATTGCAAGCGCTTTATCAGTCGGCAAAAGTAATGTTAATCGTATTATTTCTAAGTACAAAACAACAAACTTACTGTGTGATAAAAAACGGAGCGGTAGGCCGCGAAAAACTTCGAGTCGTGTCGACAAAACCATAAGAAGAAAGTGTCTTGTCGATCCGCGAAAAAGCGCAGCCGTTCACAAAAGTTCCCGTTTCACGGGAATTACGAAGTGAAAATTTAGCCGATGTTAGTCGGAGTACGGTGCCTTGACGTCTGAAGGCTGTAGGGCTGATTGAACGGATTGGCGTCAAGACACCATTAATTAGCAAAAAGAATAAGAAGGCTAGGTTGGACTTCGCGCAAAAATATCAGGGCCTCAGATGGACGGCCTCAGATTGGCGGAAAGTGCTATTTTCTGATGAATCGAAATTTCAATTGTTTGGAAGTGATGGTCGGAAGTACGTAAGACATCCAACAGGTACCAGTTGTGATGTAAGGTGTCAAACTCCTACTGTTAAACATGTGGTGGTAACATCAAAGTTTGAGGAGCCTTTTTCGCAGATGGCGTTGGTCCGCCCGTGGAAATTCACGGCAATATGGACGCTGCAGTGTACAATAACATTCTGCTAAAATATATGCTTCCATTTGCAACGAAAAATTTGCCTCGTGGTTGGCTTTTTTAACAAGATAACGATCCAAAACACACTTCGCGTCTTGTGAAAAAATTTCTTCAGAGCCGAAAAGTCCGCCTCCTAGCCTGGCCATCTCAGTCACCGGACTTAAATCCCATTGAACTTTTGTGGCAAGACTCGAAGGTCCGTGTTGGAACGAAAAATCGCTCCAACAAGACGGAATTGTGAAACCATTTGCGACAAGAGTAAGAAAAATTGCCAAAAGAATGAATCTCGCAGTTAATCAACTCATGCCTCGTCGGAGCGCTGCAGTCATCGCTGCTAAGAGCATGGCAACGAAGTATTGAGTCGAGTGAAGGAATACATTTCACCCCAATTCTCCTTTATTCTTTTTGATTTTTTTTAAAGATAGTATGTGTCCCAATACTTTTGCACAGTCATTAATAGAAAAATGTTGAACAAATAATTATTTGAAAGTAATGTCACTGTATATAACTCATTATTTTCAAATATAAGTAAATATCTGTTATAATTGAATGTTTATATTTCTTTCACCATCGTATTTCTGTGCAATGGGTATGAAACATAGGATGGCCCGAAACTTTTGCACGCTACTGTATATATATATAAAGGAGAAACCTATAATTCGAAAAGTTATTTTTTTTCTTTCTTTCTTTCTTGTGCAAGAATCTTGTGCAAGTGTGGATTTTTCTCACCAAATTATCATTAATGCCTACTAAATAGATTAAAAATTATTATTGTATGTTTTTATTATTTCAATAAATCCTCGTCTTCTCTGGGCATATAACCGCTTTTCCCTAAAACTGTAGATTTAGATAGGTGTGGAAGGCTTTCGACTTTCATTTGTTTTAAAACGTTAATATACCCTGTTTTAACTCCTTTCCTCCTTTTATAAAAATAAAGACAGAGAGAGAAAGATTTTCTGTAAGTTATAAGAGTTTCTTGGCAATGGCCTATGTATGTTTCTGGACAACTCCAATAAATACTATTTTAGAAATTGAAACTTTAGAAATTAAAGCTCCAATAAATACTGATATTCCCGAACGTTTACTAAATATAAATGTAATAAAAACTCAATTAGTTTTACAACTTAAACTCCAATTAAGTCAATTAAAAGGACTTAAAAGTTTGGTTAATTTTAATTAAGATTAAAAAAAAAGATCTATTTCGAAAAAAAGAACAAGTTTTTTTTATAATGCAGAGTGATTCAAAAGAAGTATGCAACTTCAATTCATACATAAAGCATATGTGACTGTCACTAAAAAAACTTAAAGCAATCTCATACAATTTCGTTAGGTACAGTTAACATGTAGCATCTTACATTGTTCTTGATTTACCGTACATTGAAGTTGTATACTTCTTTTTAAATCTCCCTGTATAGATCTTCTTTCCACATTACGAAAAGTGTTTATGCTGCTTATGAGAGTTTCAAAATCTGGAGACAGATCAGCGCGCAAAATCATGTATTAATCAGTCACGTATTACGATGCAATGGCAACATACAACTCAGATGTTAAAAATCTCATTAATAGCATGAAGCAGAAAACTTCGAACATATAATATCGTGCATTTACTTCAGTTTTATTATTGTTAAATGTTTATAATGTGTTTATTTTCAATAAACGTTGTACATTATCTCATTTCTTTTGTCTTATTTCTACTTTCAATTATGTATCACAAGTAAGTAACTTACATAATTATCACACACAAATATATAGCCCTTGAAATCACTTACAATTAATTTCACTTAAATTTTGGCACTTTGATAAGGAAAGTGTATTTTCCATCACTGTGTTAATTAAAATAGTTTTTAATAATTTTTTTCATTTATGCAAGTAGTAACTTAATGTTTTTCCATAGTTAAAGATTTTTCTCTCTCTCGCTTTTTTAAATTTGAAGTTAAGAATTTCTGCAAATTTTTATAAAATGAAAACATTTATATGTTTCTTAAAAAAAATGTATTATAGTACCATATTCGAAGAGATGCATTGATAGTTGAATTTTGTGTACTTTCGCAATTTATAACTAAATGTTATAATTTGCTTTCTTACTTTCAGAAATTTTCCTCTGACTGTATACTGAAACCAAGGAGCAATCCTCAACAGTTGGCTATGTCCAATTGGAAAGAGGGCTAGTGATGAAGCTGCTGAAGCTCATGTGGAGTGACCCGTACCACAGATGGAAAATTCTACTTTCCACATGACTTACATATCCGCCATCATGACACTATGGGAGATGTTCACCTTCATTTTCTTACAAGGTAGGCAACAAAAATCCTAGATTTTTCTAATTTTCATGAAATGCTTTTGCATATATTTTATCTTCTTGATGTTCCTGTCTAGTGTGGCCAGTCCCTTTAAGATTACCCTGTGCTTGTACATACCCTACTTTTTGCTATCCTATTAAAAAAAGATTGTGACTTCAGATTTTCCTGATAATCAATAATTTATTCTAAGGCGTGATGATATTTACTAATTAGGCGTGATTTACCTCAATGATTGAAATAAATTGGAAAATATGATAAGCATAACCTGTTTCCTTATAAGGATAATCTTTGTTAGTTTTAAATAAAAGAACACACTGAACGGAATAGGAAACGGATCGGTAATTCAAGAATGCATGTTTGGGAAGGATTTCAGCTCTAAACATTGCGTATCCGTATTTATAAGAGGACATCTAAAATCTATTAGAAAGCGAAATATTGTATTCCGATAATAATTAATTCTCAAAGCGGACAGCTAAAACGTACTAGGAGCAAGTGTATTGCGTATTTGACCTTGTATTTAGTTTGGATCTTCGTAGGTTCACGTATGATGAGATTGGAGGATTTTAATTCCTTTAATTCTGCTTATGTCCTATTTTCATTAGAAATTGTTTAAGCACAAATCAAAATGAAAATTTTTAGCATAATTCCACTGCACACGATGCAGTAAATTTTATTCTGTATATGGAAAACACTTGTATGCCAATAATTCACATTTATTTTAAATAAATAAATAGTCCATGCCAATAGAATAAAACACAGAAAAGAAGTATTTTTAAGAAATGCAAATTAAAAATTAAGAATGCCATTTAATTATTGTGCTGCATAATAGTTACAGTTAAAGTAGGACAGCAAACTGGCTTGAATGTTTTTTTTACTCGTAATGCTCAACAAAAATAGCGATGCATTTTGCATAAATAGCTAGACCGCATTGGAACACGTTCGCTGCTTCTTCAAGTGCAGAACGTGCTGCTCACTTTTGGTTCGCGGTGATATGTTTTCCACGTACGGCCCGGCCCGTGCTAAATAAGTAATTGAATTATTTGTCGATGCAACGTGAGATATAAAGGTACGGTTTATACGAGAAATTTCAGATTTCAAGCAATATTTATCAAACATGATTGCTTAAATCAATGGTAGCACTAAATAACTTTTTACGCAATATATAAATTAATTTTAACTAACATTATGAAGCAAATAACATAAATAGCATGTATCGAAAAACTTATTCCAGTGAAAAGATAAATAACTTAAAAAAACAGTGTAGCTTAAAATACAATTTGGATGAAGCAAAAAACGTTTTAAAAACTTGCTGCAAAACCTTATATTTAATAAAGTTGAAATACAGTCCTGCTTTACTCACTTTCTGGAGAAGAACAATGAAAACGGAAAGGATGCATACAGAGGATTACAACACGGAGCAATCGTTGCAAAGACAGTTTTTGAACGACATATTTAGTTCTTTTTTAATTCTCATTAATTTTAATTCAATTACATGGTGTCATATTTCCCCTAAATGAAAATAAAATGGAAATGCTTCTCAAACTGCTGCTATTCCTTCATTTATTTGTTCAAGTCATAACTTCTCAAATGAATCAGGATTTTAATTTACAAAAAAAAAAAATTGTACTTGACTTTGATTCAAGAAAAACATTTAATGAGGGGAAAAACACAGAAATTGCAAATAATGAGGAAACAAGAATTATTTTAACTTAAAAATAAATAACTTAATCCCAACAGAAAAATCATAACTTCCGCGAAGATTTAAAATTTCCTCAAAACCCTTCGAAGGAAAAAAAGTGAGAATTCCTTTTAACATGGAGAAAATGCGCATCTACGAGGATTAAAATAATGAAAATCCATTTTTATCGACGAAATAGCAGCTTCAAATAAAGAAAGCAAATTATTTTTCGCTAATGTGCTTAGACACGGAGAAAAATCGTCGTAAAAAAGGGTAAAAACTCGATTGAATCAAGGATAAAGGGATGCTCCAAAATAAGTTAAGGAAAGAAAAAAATCCTCCTTAGTAAGGTAAAAAGAGCAAAAGGACCTCAACATCGGTCAACAGAAAGAAGGAAAATTCGAAAGATATACGCTCTGAGGAAGATTAGCTGCATAAGGTTAAAGAAAAAACCCTCTTAGCTTCGTAAGTGTGTATGGAAGTGTACGCAGTTTTTCGCACACCAAAAAACTTTTACTAGATATTTTTGCTTTATTAATTTTCTATAGCTTTTGCTAGAAACTTATAAGCAGAATAGGGAAAGGATTTTTCTAGCAAGGTTTTCATCATTAAAATAAAGCTGCAACAAGGAAATTTAAACTGTTTTTTTTTAATAACTAAGCCTGAATATTTTTACTACTAATATATATATATATATAGTAGAACATGTGCAAAATCCTCTATAAAAACACACACACCAAAAAATAGTATTGTTAAAGATTATAATATTGTTTTTTAATTTTATTTTATACATTTTTTCATTAATTTATTTCTGACTTTGTAATGGATTATATGTTGCTTCTAAACGATGATTTTCAAAGAAGCAAATTGGACGCGTGAATCATATTTTAAGTGAATTTTTCGAAACACGATGTCAAAACTTTTTTAAGAAGCAACGTTGTAATAATGAGGTAAAATATTCATTTTAAGGGGTATAAATATAGATTTCCTAAAAGCAGCTATGTTGAAATGAAATTTATAAGGATCAACAGTTCGCAAAATGTATTTCCTAAGAAAGGTACGGTGTTGAAATTTTCTAAGAAAGGTACGATGTTGAAATTTTCTAAGAAGGTACGCTGATGAAATGTGTTTGTGGAATTGGCGAAGCGATTTGTTATAATTATAAATTTCTTCATCAGCATATAGACTGCAGCTTTTGAGAAAAAGGTACAACGATTTATTAAACTTAATTCGTGATACATTGAAAAATATATGAAAACATATTTTGAAATACCATTGCACTAATTTTTACTCTTGCACTCGTTTTTATTCAAGTTTCGAATATAAATATATGATAGTCTTTTTAAAATATTTATACCGTAATGAATAACCATGGTTCGATAAATTTTTTTAACCATCCAACTTTTCTGATTTATTCCTGCTAATATTTTGAGGGACTTATTTATGCAGTAAGAACATTCCTGACTAATTATTCAATCATCATGCATACGACGATAATAAGTAACGTGTAAATGGGCATTGATCAGTCTGCGTTCAAATAGTTGAAATTATTTATTAAAAGGCGGCCGCATTGATAATAAAAGGAACGCTATCATTATGATTGGAATGCTTCATTTTTTACAAAAATAGTCCAGAAAAATTCTTATTAGAATAATAAGGATATTGGCTCTGAAAAGAGTGATGTGGAATATTGACAGCGATCCCATAATAATCATCGTCAGAATAATGAAAAAAAAATAAAGCTATCGATAGTCTCTGCGCTGCAGGAAGTGATTTTAAATAGATTAAAAAAAAGTTTAAGAGAAATAAAAAAATAAATAAAAATAAAAATTGTCTACTTGTCGAAATTTTTAAAACAAAGTGAATATAATTTTATTTAGCAAATATGCAAATATACATGTGGCCTAAGTGACAACGATACAAATAAAACAAAATAGCACTTTATCAATCGTCTCAAGAAGAAAAAAAAAACAAGCTAGTTTTAGTGAAAATTTACTTTGATCTACAGCGAAAAATTATAACTTCTATACTATTAAACTTGTAAGCTTCGGATTTTGACACAAGGAGCACATTTTTTCTGGGTCAGTTCTTATTTCCAATGATCAAAACGATACGGTGATTTCTTCATCTAGAAAAAAGCCAATTTATGCAATTTTTTGTACGAAAGTTAGAATTGAACTGTTTGAAATTTTTTTAACGTTCAAAATTCTCCTACGATCATGTCCGAAAGCCAAAAGTATTTATGTGCCAAATTTGGTTAAAATTTGTATGAGGAATATACAGTCAATGGCAAAATTAATAGATGCGCTACAGAGTTTTGTAACTTCATACTTAACATTATATCTGATGCAAAGCCTATTTTTTTACTTATTAGGTAGCGTTTTAATTTAAAATGTTCAGTTTTCAGTAAAATTCATTCGCTCTTGCATTTAGGGGACCGTCAAAAAATTGAAAAAGGAGAAAAACGGTATTCCTGATACTGCATCGTAAAAAGCTGGGAATAAGCTGTAAATTCTTGAAAATAGTTTAATTTTCATGCACAATAATTATGTTCATTTTCGTAAAAATTGTACTTATACTCACGAAAATACAGGCATTTCTCCGATTTCTTTCATACGTTTTTGGCTTATAACACTATGATAACAATATAATAAGTGAAGAATCATACTGAAATTTGAAAAAAAAAAAAAACTATTGAACGTTTTATAAACTATGAACTTTCAAATGAATTATTTTTTTACTGTGCGTGCGCGAAAGATAGCAATTTTTAACTGCCATAATTTCGAAAGCGTACAGGGCAACTCATAAAAAATCAGTTGCATATCGTGAAAATTTAGAACGATATCTGCAACTTAGTGAGGTGTATTTCAACATTGTTTGGAAAAGAATTCTTTCTTAACCCCTTAACGGTCGGATAGTTTTCAAGAGAACAACAACAGAAGGGCCTATTCTTTTGAAGAGAAACATTTTTTTTAAATGTTTAATCTCTAATTATATTATGAATAGTTTGATACTAGCATCTAGTATGTAAGAGAAAAAAAAAATAAACTTTCGGGATTGAGAAGTTTTTTTTTTTTTTTTTAATGGTTTCGCGTGCTACTTTTGAACACTCCAGCCCGTGATTTTGACGGGAGCGAGAGGGAAGGGGTTAAGGGGATATTCATAAATCAGTCGCAAGTGCTTGCATTATTCAGTGCATCTATGCTGTGATTTGTGATACAATTTGAGTATTCCTGAAGATTTCCTTAACCACCCTTACCAAGAACTTGGATGAAGACCTTTTGTTTGCAAAAATTCCTTTTTATCGCAAATCAGAGCATAAATTCACTTGCGACTGGTTTGTGAACATCCCCTGACGAAATAGTAGTTTTTTTCTAAAAAATGTTGAAATACACCTCATTAACTTGCTGATATGTTTCTCAATTTTCTAGATATTCCACTAATATTTTACCGGTTACCCTGTACACTTGAGTTTGGAATGATGACAATTAAAAACAATATATTTCGCACATGCGCAGTAAAAAAACAATTCCTTTAAGTTTTCATAATTTATCAGATCATCAATACTTTTATTTTAAACTTCAGTATAATGCTTCGTTTGTATGTTGTCAAGTTTTCTGGAAGGTTGGTAACGTTTCGTGAAAAACGTTATGTGTTATAAGTGAAAACGGCGTGAAGAAAATTGAGAAAATCTCTATATCTTCGTGAGTACAATTTTTCCTGAAATGCACTGTAACGTCATGTAGATGTAAGTATGCCGAGTGTTAAAGCATGACTTCGATGGTAAAACTTAACAAGGTTTTATTTACAGAAATATGTACAGCTTCATCAAAATTTAGGGTTTGTAGGACAGTGAGAGAGAGAGACGGAAAGTTGTGTCCGTCAGCTCTCGTAGTCAACAATGCTCTCCTCGAACTCAGAATCTTCTTACTCCTCCTTACATGTCCGTTGACCTCGACTACCGGAAACCGGCCAGCCCCCCCCCCCCTTTGAGATAAAATAGAGAGAGGGATGCGGCCGCCCCTTTTGTCGGCGGGCATACAACCCTGGGAACGGAAATAGATTTTGGGCTAAAAACGGCTGCCAGAGGTCAGGGGCCAAATTCGGACGGAAAAGTCAACTTTAGCATATGGATTTTGAAGTATCGCGTTTTCTCGACGCAGATAACATTAAAGGGCGCCGAGGGAATATGGATGCGTCGGAGCGAGGCAAAAAGGACCGGATGCCGCTTACCGGATGCGGTCGCCAAGAAGACTTTACAGCACAGAGTAATTGTGCATGCCAATTAAACTATTTTCTGAAATTTACAGCTTATTCGCAGCTTTTTACGATGCAGGATCATCATAAACATTTTTCTCTTTTTCAATTTGTTGACGGTTCCCTAAATGAATGAGCAAATAATTTTAAACTGGAAAGTGTTCATGGTAAATTAAAACATGATCAAAAACAGGTTTTTACATCAGACTGAGTTTTGAGTACTATGAAATTACGAAAAATCTGTATTGCGTCTATTGATTTGGTCAGGAACTGTACATACATAGAGGCAGCATCTTTTTTATTTATATAGATCAGTTTAATAACTGAAGCTTGTTTCAAAGCATGAAAGTAAACTTAATGTTTTTATTATAATTTAAATACAGGGTGTTTTTAAAAGAATATCGGGGTTTTAAAGCTTTGTAGTATTTATTACATAAAACAGAATCATAATTATATAGCATGAAATTAAAGAGCAACTCAGACAGTTTTGTTTGCTGGTACGCGCATGCGCTAGAAAGCCTCTGCGCATAGCCTAGTAGCAAAAATGGCAACTAGTGAACAGAAATCTGTTCTGTGTTCTGCAGTTTGCAAAGACCGAATCTGAAGTTACTGTGGAACATTACGGATTAATTTCAGATATGATCCTCCAAGTGATAATAATATCTGTAGATGGTATCATCATTTTGCAAATACTGATTGGTTGAACATCACTGTACTCGAACACTGGATTGGCTGCAAAAGGCCCAGCCTATTTCACATGGTCTCCATGCTCACCAGTTCTCATACCATGTGATTTATACAGGTTATTATACATGTGGGTTCGTAAAGGATCGTGGGTATGTGCCTCTACTACCAGCTCACCTACCCGACCTAAGAAACAGGATTGAGGCAGCTGTTGCAACAAATTACACCACAAATACTGGACAACGTTTGAGAAGAACTGGACTATCGAATTGAAGTGAGGTATCGTGTGACAACGCTCACATTAAACACCTATATGTTTGTATGCGAAACTGTTTGAGTTTGCTCTTTCATTTTATGTATTAACCCTGCTGTTCTGCTCGCAGTTACTACGCACAAGTACCGTTCGGGTCAATATGACCCGAAGATTGAATACTCACTACAGGGGTGGTAAATTTTCCCTGTTTTTTAATAATACACTATATCTAGATAAAATAAACATATATTAACAAAATTCACTCGATTTAAAGTTAAAAATAAGTATCCTGGGGTACTATTGTAAGTATCTATATGACAATTACTTTGTAAAACATTAAATGAACGAAAATTTCTGCATTGTACCTCTTTTTTATTTACAGTATGGGGAATAATATAATTATATGTGCTTTGAAGATGTGTTTTTACAATTTTAGCGCAATATATTTGTTTATTTTTCAGACTTGATTGGCTAAACTTGCATGCGATTTACTTATTACTCAGCAGTAAAAGAAGTAATTTTTTTTTTTTGCATTGTATTTTTTTCTACTATATTACGGATTCCTCATTTCTATGGGGATTTTTCATTGCCCGAAAGTGTAGAGAAAATAATTACTTGCCAAGTTTTTGCAAAAAGAGCATTTTTCTTTGTGTGATTTTTTTTTTCTCCAAGTGTTTTTTATAAATTCTCAGATCAATAAGTGCACTGCAAGACCAACATTCCGGCATGTTATAAAATCTAACCCTTCTCCAGCAATTTCTGCTTCTCTAACAAGTATATTAGTAACTGAAAAGTTGATCCAAAGTAACCCCCATGGCTATGCTGGCATTACTATCTAAAATAAGTTTGAATATAGCTTAAAAAGCTGTAACATTCAGAATTTTTCCTTCTTCTCCATAAACAATTGCTCTTTCAATATTTGTCATTGTAATAACTTTATTCTGCATGGTAGAATTGAACATGCATTCAAATGCAGTTTTATCATTATTTCTCTATTCACATGATGTTGAATACCTAGTAAAATCTGGAGGTATTTTTATTACAGTTTTGGCAGCCAACGGTTGCAGGTGAATCGAACGACCAGTTTTTTTTTTGGTATTTTGAGTGAACATACTGTGAACTATAAATTGAATGAGTAACCGCACTATCACCGTCAGTATAAAAGAAAAAAAAAATCCTCACTAGTAATGGTTTCCATCCTCAGAAATGTCTTCTACGTCGCTATCAGATTTTCCCACAAGTTCATTTCTTCGCTAAAATTTTTATTCGTCATTTTTAGTATTTTCATAATAGCACTGAATCATGCTTTCATCTAATAAGACCCAAAATAGTAAAAGTGGACATTCGACTCATACTGTTGCCTAAATTCAGTCACGTGATCTAGCTACTACGTGTCAAGTAAACTGATCTGAAAAACCACATCGTTTCACATTGATTGACCTTTGATCTTGTGTGAAACCTGTTTGACCACTTAACAGTAATTGCTATTATCACTTCCTGTTGAATTAGTAATACACCAAGTTACTTTTTACATATAATTATTGAAAAAATAGGTTCGGGTCATTATGACCCGAACAGTACATTGATACAAAATTAAAAAACACATAGTAAATAATTAAATAAAATAAAGTCCTTTTTTGAGGAATGAGAGAACACTTTGACTTACAAAGTCACTAAATTTCAAACAATTATCTCAACACAGTCATTATTTATAAACTGTTAAAAAACGTTTCGGGTCAAATAGACCCGAACAGACCAGCAGGGTTAACACATTATGAGCGGGACGGCAAGTACTAGTACCCGTTTCGTGCATTGCCGTTTAAAAGCGGGGCTGGTATTTGTACTCGTTTAAAATCACCACTTTTAAGTTACACAAGGGAAAAACTAATGTTTCATGTAATGTATGAATTGGTGTATTTTATTAGAACATTTTTTAACTTAGTCAACTTAGCCAGCTACGCAATATAGTTTAGCGTGCTACGTCACCCGCTCATATGTTAATTATAATTTTACGCTTTAAGTTATAAATACTACAAAGCGTTAAAACCCCGATATTCATTTAGAAACACCCTGTATACTATGACAGCAATGGTTTTTATTTTAATAGTTACCTTAATAAATCTAAAGCACCGGCTACCGAGGCCGATACGCGATCTGTTTTGTTTGGTATATAAATATCATTGAATAAAACACGCGTATCCCGAAACATTTCCTTATAATTTACAGAAACTCCTGTTTCAGGGTATTACATGTACGATTGAATTTTCAGTATTGATCGAGCATACTCAAGAACTAATATATTTTCTACATGACAGCAATTTCAGAAAAGCATACATTATCTCATTTTGTCCTAGGAGAGTCTTCCGCAATTAAGCATCACTATCGAAAGGCAAAATATTCCTCATGTTTCCATAACACAGTTACTTTGAGTGATGGATATTTTTCAAGAACATTGGCATTTCTCTGCGCATCGGCAGGCTTTTAAATGATATCGATGAAACGTTGCAAGCCTTCTAAGATATTAGCAATGAAGTGCACTTGCAGACTGCTTCTACGTTTTCCCTCTTTGCAATGAAGCGGAAAGTAGTTACTTCGAATAATTCGTGTATCATTTACATGAAATGCGTGTATGCAACTGATTTATGCAAATGTATTTGCTTTCGTATACTAATTTTATGCATCAAAATGCATACCTCAACACAGCTCGAACAAATCTGCATATACCATTCTGAAAAATTAACTAGACAATGCTATTCAGATAAATTAGCGAAATTCAGTGATAAATTATATTTACGCTTTGATTCACGTAATGCTGTTCCAATTTTAAAATTTCAATGTTATGCACACTTTTTGTGTATCTTTGCTTTAATTAGGCAAAATATCTTCACTCCTAATAAACATAAAACGAAGTACTTCTGTAATTTTCAAAACAAGTTGTATACTGTAATCAAAAGTTCAGAGTTGTATATCTTGCCCTGGGAAGCTGACTATTGCTCAAGCACATTAAACAAAATGTTTATACCTAAGCACTTACCCATAACGGGTTCACTTAGCTACTAAATTAACAACTAATTTATAAATGTGGAAGCTCTTTATGACCTAGATGCTTAACTGCCTAAGCATGCCTGTTTCTCTTGTTTAATTGTTTTTCCTTAATTTAATGGTTTATAGTAATATTTTTTGATTATTTGAAGTTGCTCGACCTCACGGTAATTTAGAACCACGTCATATGTTTTAGTATGTTTGGCGTCAAAAAAAAAAAAAAAAGAGAGAGAGAGAGAGAAACACTAGAATGTATAGTGTTGCACTTAGCTGGTTATGTTATAAAATCAGTTTTCTACTCCTTATTTTAGAAAATATGTTTTCAACAGTGCACACATAAAATTGTAAAATACAGTCATTCTGAAGTCACTGATTGGAAGCTATTTTTAATGCTGGTTTGAAGTTGTTGAAACGCTTGAAGTTGTTGGTTGCCCCATCATAAATTATAAAACTAGGTGATCTTGCGAAATTTAAAAATAATACAATAAAATAAATGAATAAATATTTAGAAACTTTATATTTGTCTTTCAGAGTTGCACAACAATAACACTTTTATTAAAATAATTCTTTTTTAAATCACATTTTTTGCATGGTTCAAAATTACCCAAAATGGAATGATCACTTTGAACCAGGTTAACAATTAATTTTAAATTGTTTTTATAATTAGTACTATTTTAATTTTTGGTGACTATGCAATAATTTAAGAGTTCTCGTTTTGTATTATACCAGTAAATACAATAGAACTATTAAAATAGGAGCGGATTATAGAATAGAAATAGGAGGTTGAGAAATTGTGAAGTTACTATGATTGATTGTATATCTCAAAATTCCTGATAGTAACCGTTTTAAAAGTCATTTACTAAATTATTTAATTATTTTAATTTGGGTTTCCATCGGGACTGTGTTGTGGTTTGTGGGTTTTTTATTAATTTATTTTCAATGCATAACACCACTTATTTTACTTATGATTCTTTATTAAATAATTAGGCACATCAGGTGAGATAGACAATATTGATAATTGCTGATGCATTGCCACAAAGTAATTAATTTTTTAAAACCCTTCAATTAAATTATTCTTGAAAAATCCGTATACTATACAGCAATTGCCACAACTCTTCTTCACATAAACATAAATATCTTAAGCATCTTTACTATCTTTTCACACACTAAGTCTCAGACAATACACTTCAAGGCTTTTTCTTCCAAGAAATCTATCCTAGCTTTAAGTCGAGACAAGTAGCGACTCAAACTACATCTGGAAAGATAAACCTACAAATTATGTCAGAGAAAAAGCCACACCCTACATTTGTTTCTCCGTGTTATACATTCATAAAGTATCTACGCTACAAAAAATAGAAAAAGGTAAAGCAACAAAGACGAAAGGACACTTTCGAAAATAATCTCGAGCCATTATATGAAAAGAAAGTATTTGGTGTTAGCCTCAGGAACCAACATTATCGGAAAAGACCTTGCCGTTCATTACTGGTATCATTAAGAACGAAGTTGGAGGAGATAATTATGCGTTAAATAACGCGGAAACATACGCATGTATTTATAGAATGTCAAACATTGGGTACTCATAGAAAACTTTTAAAAGCGGGATAAACTTTGGCAAATAGATGGGAATTTCAAACTTGAAATTGAAACTAAAAATAAGATTTTTTTTTTCCTTTTCATTTGAATAATTTTTAAAAGCATTTATTCCAGATAACATTTAATACCAAAATACAAACCCAAAGCTTTAGTTATTAATCAGTGCACATGATGAAATATACGCTTTTACTTAAGCATTGCTGAGGGTTGCTAGCATGTTTATATCATTTTACAACTGGAAAAATAGTCGTACACTGTTAAAAATGTCCGTAAGAATACAGTAAAATAACCATTTATTTGGTTGTTATTTTACCATATTTAATTACAACAGTTGAATAACCATTAAAAAGATGGTACTCAAACCGCTGATTGTGAAAAAAAAAACGTTTTTTCTCTGTTTCTCCTAAGAAACGTTTAACTAACCGTAATCTACAAGCGCTCAATAAGAATCGGGCGTCCATCTTGGTTACGAAACCTTACCGGTCGTACGTTGTTACTAAAATATGAATAAAGATTTATCAGTTCAAATATGCATGTGTATATAAAAAAAGAAGAAAAAAAAGTGGCTTAAGCAGTGGTTACTAAAGAGAAAGACATACACACGTAAATCAAAAATTTGAGACATCGGATCCCCGAAACTGTTTGCGAATAAGCGAGCCCATAATTTGAGCTGTTAAAGCTTGTTTATTTTAATTTTTGCAGCAAATAAAATGATTTTCATCAATATACAGTAAATTTAGACTAAAAATGACTTTGAATCCAATCAAAAACTGAAATCTTAATTTTAATGCATTTTGCCTGTTGGAAAAGTTGATTTATTGATAAAAAACGGCCGCTTTGAGTGGTGTAAATGGCCGAATGGTTACAGCGCAAGGTTGGTACGCCATACATGCAGGGTTCGATTCCATCACTCTTCGTTTACGCTTTCTACGCTTCCGAAATGGTTCAAAAACAGTAAAAACTTACATTTACAGTTTTGAAACCATTTATAAATGGTTACGAAACCGTAAACTTTTGTATTTACGGCTTTTTTATCAAGTTGATTGGAAATGGTTTAGGCTTCGTAAAGGTAGAAAAATGTTCCAAACCGTAAATTTAATGGTGAATTAGATGGACAGACTGCTGCCGGTTATTTAAGCGTAATTTCATGATGACATTTCTAACAGTGTACATAGAGTAATGAAACAAATATATGCTTGATGCTTTTATTTCCGCATAACACGTCTGCGGGTTGCTAGCATGTTGATATACTTTTACAACTGGAAAAAGGTTCGTGCATAGAATAATGAAACAAACATATTCTTGCTATATGGATTTCACCATATTTTATTTTTGACTAATTTTACCGTTTTTAATTTCATGTGTCACAAGCTAGCATAACATATCTCCAACATCTGTGTTTTTGAGGAATTGAATTTGCTGTACTGAAATTTTTCTAAAACTACAACATTAATTTTTGGGTGGCTTTCTGCCCAGTTAAAATATTGGTCATAACAGTGAATCTTTTAAAATGATGTGGTTAGAAATATACTGCTGTAAGCATTTTTTTAAATGTAGGTTATTCAACTTTTCATAATATGGGATGTCTTCTACCTTTATTTTTACATTAAACAAAAGTTTGCTTCAAAAATTTATCAACATATGATACCATTAGTTTTTTTTGAATACAATACTGTAACGTTAAACCGTAAATGCAAAACACCGTTTTTCTGACATGAGCACAACCGCTTGACTTACACAGCTATGTTCCTCATTGCCTCAAATATTGCGTTTATTATGATTTTGGAAATGAATAAAAGTTTTCAAATTATAATGAACGATTTAAAAAGGCACGACATGGTTAAATTTAAGTTTATTTTACGTTATACATAGAATATTCAGAATAAGTAAATATGACAGTAATGCGTGTCGGATTCAGTGTAGGATTTGAATGTTTCTGAAAAAATGATGACATGAAATTCTTAAGTCACCCACCCCAAACTAAATAAATACAATTTATTGGTTTAAACAGGCATTAATCCTCTGGAACGCGCGCGAATTCTTGCCATTTTTCAACCTTTCAAAATATTTTTTCCAAGAAATAAGAAAAGTTACTACAGAACTTGACTAATCTTATTCAATAAATAATTTATTCTAAAATAACACCTTAGATCTTGGAGACCAAGCGCGTGCTCGCTGGTAATTACATGCTTTTATTAAAATGTTATTATTAAAAACGGCGTTTATTTAGTCATCAGAATATTTCATGATTTTAACCTAGAAAATACATACTCTATTTAATAACACTGTGCAACACGAAAAATGTCCTTTGGATGAAAATGGCTGTTTCTTATGTATTTTTGGCTGAGAATTACGAATCTGCAATTATTTTTTGCCTATCACGTACCATTTTCCCAAAATTTCACATTTTAACTTTTTACGTATTTTCTGGATAAATGTGCATATTTTCGTAATTTATCGAATTAGTTTATTATAAATTATATTTTTTCATTGACAGTGAAATCGTTGCCATTCTAGAGACCTTTTAAATGAACTTGTGTTACTTTAGTGACATTTTTTGGCAACAAAAGCTTTATCTACTGCTCGAAGTTTCGAGTCTTTTATAAGACGACAAAAACATTTTGAAGATTATTTTGTGGAGAAAGAAAAATAGTATGCTGCTGTGATGTAAATGTAGTGTTTCAAGCATTAGGACATGAGCACAATTCAGCAGAGTGGCGCTTGTTTATCAGTGCTTTTCCATCTAAGTATTGCTTTCCTGTTCATTCCTGTAGCATATTCTGCAAACACAAAGGAAATTTTAAAATTTTTAGCGGCAAAAGCATATCAAATGAGCCACGTAAATCTACAATGTGCCTTTTTTCCACAATTGTATATTAAACTTTGTGTATCGAAATATTTGTAAAAGGTCTGGACAGAGAAGGAGGGGCTTTCTTGCATTTCAGGAAAAAATTTTAAAAATTAAGTGAGGCAAAACTAAAAGAAAGGATTTTTATTGGCCCAAAACTTAAGGAAGTCCTTTCATGATGAAGAGTATGAAAACAAACAGTCAGAAGCCGAAAAATCCGCCTGGCTGGCCTTTAAATCAGTGTGCTCTCTTTTCCTTGGAAATGAGAAAGCTGAAAATTACGAAAATCTTGTTGGTGACATGATAAAATGCTTTTGTATTATTAGGTTGCTATATTTCATTAAATCTACACTTTTTGGACTCCCATATGGATTTTTTTTCTCAAAACCTTGGAGTAATTAATGATGAGAATGGGGAAAGTTCTCATCAGGATATCTCTGCGTTTTAAAAGCGTTTCAGCGTTCGATAGAATGGAAGTATACGAATTGAATTATGCTAATCTGTGATCAGGGCACATCAACAGATGCCCACAAGATGAAACGGTCAAAAAAAAATCTTTTTTGTGTTTGTGTTTTCAATAAGTAAGCCGCAGTTACATTCTTCTATAACCAGATTGTATAAATATGAGAAGTGGGTCTCCAGCAAAAACGGTACGTGATGGACAATTTTGGTTTGGATATTTGAATTAAGCACCTTTTTTTATGCAGATTCACATAGTTTCATCTAAAGGACAAAACAAAAAATTCAAATTTGTTGCACAGTGTAATTCATCATTTTAGAGTTGTTTAAAAAGGTAAAATATCGATTATAGTTATTTTTATTGGGGAAAAATAAATAAACGAAAATAAACGAAATAAGGTAACATTTGAATGCAAAAGTATATTTGCAACAAAAATGTGTCTTGTAATTTAATCTGATGTGTCTAAAGCTTAGAGAAAAAAGGTAATATAAATCGACCATATCAATACGAAAGTAGCTGAAGTGGAATCGAGATTTAATAGCACTGAGAGAAATTGTTAGAAAAAATGACATGGACTTTTGTTGTCGAAGATTTCCCCTGGCTTGTGTACACGAGGAAAGCCAAGCGCATAAAAATCGATGTTGGGACGTGACATGGAATAGGCGAATTTCACAGCCGATGAATAATAGAGCTGCAGACGTCTAACCTCGTGCTAGGATGGCTTTGAGAAACAAAAAATATCATTGGCCCAATGCCAAACCACAATGATTCATGTGCTGGAGGTTTATGGCAGGGTATGATGGCCGCAGTGATGTATGGCATCGGTAGGCATCAATCACAACGCCCATTAGAGGCAGAAATCGACACTCACGTCATACTATCTTCTGGCCTCTAATTGGCCAGCAAATTTTCCATTACGTTATTTCACTTTTCAGAACTGTTACTGCTTTTTTCGCTTTGGCAGAGTACCTTTAAAATGGTTACGCGCCAACGTAATCTGACCTTGGTTCCTTGTAACTACTGTTTAATGGAAATATGCTGGAACGATTGGGGATTTTTTCTGCTTAATTGCTATTGCGTGATTGGCCAATTTGTCAACACTTGACCATTAAAAAAGTTGGAGAGAACTAATTATCTCGGAAGTACAACATTGTTTTTGCATAAATATGCATTTCCCTTTTTTTACTATCAATGCACAGTTTTTGATCTCCGTCAGTTAAATGAGAAAATTATTGCATGATTTTATGCTTTTGTCTTTTTATTAATACTTTGGGAGATAAAACTTCGCTGTAAATAATCATAAGTATTATTTCGTGCAAATATACAATGCATTTAGAAACAATCGTAAATAATATATATATATATATATATATATATATATATATATATATATATATTTCTTTTCACTTTTTATTAATTTTGTAAACTATAGAAATTTAAAAATATGAATGTAATATTTTAAGTTTATGTACATATCCAAAACTGGAATACGGGAAAATATTAGTAGATAAGTAAAATAATTCTTCTTGATGAAAGGAAACAAAAAATATGTATAAATTGTATATTTTGCTTTTCACAAATTCTACAATACAATTTTTCGTGCACATGAATCAATTGTAATTAATAGTTCAACGCAATTTGCCTGTCGTGATTAATATTATATATATTCAATTCATTTTTACTGTGTGCGTTGTGTTTTAAAAGCATTATATCAAAAGAAGCTGGGGGACACCCGCTTAGAGTGACAGCTGTTACCAACTCATGCCGCAAAAGTTAGCATCATTCGGTATTTGTGCGAAAGAGAGTTAGACATTTAAAAGAACACTTGAAATAAGACCACCTGCATAAAAACAGTATTCTTAACTTTAATCAGTATGAATTGACAGAAAAGTACGAAATTTCTGATGGGACAGTATTTTTGCGGAAAATTCATTGTATTGATCATTTTCTTAAACTATGAAAAAAAAAAAAAAGACATGAATCAAAACATAACAATTTTAAGTTATTCAGGTGAATTTAACGTTTAAGTTATTCAAAATTAAAATAAAAAATAGTTGTAAGGAGATAAATAACTATAAAGTTTTTTTTTTTTGCATTCCAAGCATTTCAATGGAACAAACTGAATAACTTTTTCAGATAATATTATTGTTGGTTATTTTGAATATTGATAAGTGGCTGCCAGGCCATCCATCATACCAAAGAATAGAACTGATATTTTCAATCATTCTAAACATGATGAATTGAATAAGGTTTCCTCTTTTATTTTCCCAAACTTATGAGTAATATTATTTTTCATTAGATAATACCTGTAAAAAAATATTGCTGTTCTTTTATTTATAGCTGTAGGCCGTTTTTCCCCCATGAAGTGAAATTGCAAATGTGTAACTTATAAGAGCATAGTAAAAAATAGATGCATGCATCATATATGATGTTTTTTTTTTTTTTTTTTTTTTGTTACTATCGTTTAAACAGAAAACACGTAAATGTTTTAGGTTTTACTTTTAATTTTGAAAAGTTCTTAAGATAACGCTATGCATAAAAGTAAAAAACATATTTTTACCGCATAAATTTTGCTTTCAGACCCTCGAATTTAGTTAAGTAAACCAACCTTCTACTCTGAGGCCTACACTGATCCCTTTGCAAGTTGGAACAACTTGAGTTGGATTTTTATGCACATTTAAAATTCCTTGTTCTAAAAATATAGTCCACTTTTAAATGCCCGCGAATCCGTGTACTGATTATTTAAATTGTTGCCTCTTGCGCAATTGAAGTGCATGCTGTACGAGCCTCCTTTGACCACTGATATTGAAACGTTGGTCACGTGTCGTCATATCTCTTCAGCATGCCAATTTTTGTAACCCTGGCTGTTTTGTTTTATGTGTGCAGATATCTTTGGCAACAAGTGTATATGCATCAATGAGATTTAGCGCCTATATATAAATCGTATGTTCTGGGTGCACATATCTTTTGCTACAAGTTATACCTGCATCAATGAGGCGTAGTGCCTATGTATAACTTAATAATAACTTGAACTGCTAAGTGATTGTTTCTGCACCGACTATACATCGATTTAATTACAGGAGTTTACAAGAAATATTTGATACAGGTGCTTTGTGGTTGCAAGAAGCGTTTCCTTTATGAGATATTTTCTATGCTATTCCGAAATACTTATACGCAATTATTGAAAATATGTGCCGTATTAAATCAGGTACATGTAATACAAAAAAAACCCCGCTTGTTTGGATTTAAATTGTTATTATATTCTTCTTAGAAGCTTTTTCTGTGCGGTAGCCTTTCATGTCATACAGATTATCTAGAAAACGTTAAAAAGAAACGTGTGTTGAATTTTTATCTATTGATGTCTTCTAGATGCTGAAGTTTTTTAACACGTTCACGCCGGCGCGTACCAGCGGTGGCCCACACTAGACTGCCTCATCGGTCGGCTCGTACCACCGATGGCCCGCATTAGACTGTCTTTTCGGGCGGCGCCGCCAGATGAAGCGCAGCATGAATTCTAGCGCTGCACAGTGGAGTATTTGGGTGAAAATCCTGCCCACAAATATTTTTACGTGCATTTAAGTTGAAACAACTGTTGTTAAGCGTTCATTTACTTTATTATAGTACAGGAGTGCCCACCCGCCCTTTAGAGCGATGATGCACCACCTAAAAAGCTACTCACGGTGACCCCTTGAAAAAAAAAAGGGCAACCTCCTGAAAATAATACACTTTAAATTTCAATACCGCAGTCTGCGCCAATACCCCCCGTACCCTGACCCCCCCCCCCCTCCCCCGGAATAGTAAATATACTTAATTCTATTTTATGTGCACAAAGATTCACATATTTATTTTAAAATATTTATACTATGCACTTTATTTTTTTGTCGTCTCGCTGATGAAATGTCTCCCAAGGCGATTGTCTTCACCCCTTTTCCTTTGACCGGATAAAGATATCAGCAGATTTCACGAGGGTGGGATCAGGCTCGGAGAGAATTTTTTAGGGGGGGATCTCGGAGAAAACGAGTAATGTCGGAAGTGACGGGAGCAAGTTTGAAAGGTTTGATGATGAGACACTCATTGTTTGAGTCGATACTTAATATATAAGTTCATAATATGCATATCATATTTTAAACATCGTGATATGTTCCGACAGGCGGGCTATTTAGGGGGTCAGGAGAGGGTAATCGACACCCCGCGGCTTGAGAATTAGAATGAATTGATATGTATGTGTGTACATTTTTCTGTTTTATAAAAGCTATATACATTGGCTTTCTACCCTTTGACACCCGCCACCTGAGGAAATGTGAAATAACGGACCTGGTGCTCCGCTAGCAGTTCTATGCATACAAACTTGGGGCTGAAAATTGTACTAAAAAAATTCTTTAAAAAAAAGTCAGTGGTGCACATCCTCTCACCTTCAGAGTGATAGTATCACCCCCCCCCCCTCCCACCTAAATTCCTCGAAGCTGTCCGCAAAAAAAAAACGATGATATTACCTTAAAATCGGCCAAAACCCCCTAAAAATATTAATGCCACTGATTTTGTCACGCCCCCCTTCCGCCTCCGCTCGTGGTGGGCATTTCGGAAAAAGTTACCTTCATAGTCGTTATTCGCTTAGAAAGCAGAATATTTTATGTCAGAAGTGAAAATTTTACCTGAATGAAAAAGTAATAAATGAGAAAATGTAAAGTTAAAGTACAAAATGCGTGAAAATCTAGGCAAATATCTCCCCTCCCCCCCAAAAAAAAAGTTGTATAGACATATTCTTAGGATACAAGTGAACCCTCTAACACAACATAAGGATGAAAATTTTGGAATTATTCCAAAGATTTTCACCTAAAGCGAACATCCGTATGTACTGATAATTGAGTTTCTTGTAACACCGAAACACGTTTCTCTTTCTACTTGTACTTTTAATTGCGCTGATTTTTCTCGTTTAGTAGCTTGTAGTCTCACATAATTTTCAATTTATTAGGTATATAAAATGTATTTAATAGTAAATTAGCATTAAAATTGAAAGAAGTCATGAAAATGTCGGATTATGTACTCTTTTTTTGAAAAAATATATAGAAAAATGGGGCAAGTATGGGCAATTTTTTTTTTGAAATGAGCCCTTGAGACTATCACGAACACGATTCAGCTTTCAAAATGGCGCGCCAAAGCGCGACACACACTTAAAAATCTTCCGCTAACTTAAAAATAGTCCTCAAAATGCCTTTAAAAATTCTCGGATCACGTTACTTATTTTTTTGTAATTTTAAAAATAAATCAGTTTACATTAATTTATAAATTAAATTTAAGCTCTTACTTTCCTTTAACATGTAAAACCAAATTAATTTAGATAGGGTGATTTAGAACCCCCCAAAAAATTTAGATTGAAACGTAGTAAGTTCACTGAAATAACTCAAAAAAAAAAAAAAACCTAAATTCGCTTCGAAATGAGAACTTCTATCGAAGCTGTGAGCAGTTCTATAAGACTGACTCCTGAAACAGGTGTCGATCAACGCGCCAGTTAAACAGCTTTTAGAAAATATAATTTAAAAAAAAGTTGAGTAAATTTTGAATTTTGGACTTTTGGCCTGGATTTTCACTCAAATACTTCACTGTGCGCCGCCTCACAGCGAAAAACTTGAAAATCGGTCCCGGCGTGAACGTGTTTAAGTCTGAAATTGATAACTACTCAAAATTTTCTATCCATTATAAGAACAAATTATACACATTATTTTCAAAAGCAGTTATGATAATATTTTTAAAATTACTTTTCTTCCCTAGGAAACAAAGAAAGGGTTAACTGGAAATAAATCATAAAAATACTTAGCTTTATTGAACATTAACTCTGTTTAATACATTGGTGGGATGATGCGCCTAAAGCAACTTTTAGAAGTAGCTTTTTTTTCTGTTAACGACTTTTCAAAAATAAGTAATATATATGTACAAATCACAAATATTTCGGTCTTTAACTATTTCTTAACGATGCAAAACTGGCTCTCAGCGTTTTGTAATATGGGATTAAAGGGTGACAGACATAATCATCAGTTAGTGTTCGTTGAAAACAAAAAATAATTCTACTTATTTTCCATTAACGTTTAGAAATTTAAGCATAATACGCTGAATTTTACGTTATTTCAAGTATCCATTTATTTCGTTAAAATACTTTTATGATTATATGATACTTTTATGATTATATGTGACAATATGATTACGCAAAGAAGGTATTCATAAATGTTCAGATGAAATGTGTACTTATTTATTTTTAATACAGCACAATGAGCCTAAGAGTATAATTTTAACACATTGCATATGGCACAGTCCATATAGAAAAAGCCTAAATTTAGTTACCCCACATATATAATGTATTTCTTCTGATTTGTATTTTATTTATATGGAAAATTGGATTGTGCAAATACGTTGTAATTTTAAATGTTCAGACAACATTCCTGCTTAATGCAATACAATGTGCACACAAGTATAATTCAAAAGTTTTAAAATCTAAAATAATATTTCATAGAAGAATATGTCTGTAACACATAGTCAGGAATATAATTTAAGCACATTTTAAATTCAATTCCTTTTATTTCACACCTTAATTAAATTTTAACCATCCTATGACAAAACCATTAGCCTTGTGCTTAACCCCTTCAGAAACTACCCGCCTCAAAAGTATTAAACGAAACATTTACATTTTAATTTAGACTCTGAATGTGATCTGTTAAACTCTCTTACACTTTCTCTCCATAAATCCAAGGAGTAAAATAATATTTCTAAGCAACTCGAATTATTAAATAAAGGCCTCAAGGCATTTGATAAAGCAGCCTTTGTTGGCAGCGAAGACCTTGATTTAATCTTCCTATTGTTGTGGTTTCTTAATCATTCTGAAGGGAAAGTAGAAAGTGATGTAATAGTTCGCTCTCCGAATTCAATTATTTCCCTCAAGTTTTGCTAGCAGTGTTTTCGTTTGAGTGATGTGGCGACAACTAATTGAATTGAATAAGTCAATATTGTTTAAACACCAAATTCCAGACGCATGTCATATTAAAAGGCATATTAGTTTTTTTTTTTCTTTTATTTTGATGAGGCAATTTAAAAGTGTTGAACTTTTTGGATGAAAGAGATAAATCCCACTTTGCTTATGATCCTTGAAGTTTTTAACGTTAACACAATATTACTTAATACATATATTGAAGGTATAATAGAGCAATATGGGCGATATCTCTACACGCCAAAATATAAAATTTAATTTTATTCAAAAAACGATCTCTGTGTTTCCTCCTAGCTGTTTGTAGGTGGGAGTGAGGCAATATTTGGAATTCGAGCCGATGTTAAACGATGAAGGTCACAGTCAAACTAGACTGAATGGACTTTGCTATGTCACACTGATTACGAGAAACGAAGAATTTATCCGTTTGTATTGTAAAATATCTTAGGGGTCACACTGACACTTCTTATCATTTTAGACCATTAGGTTCAATATTTGCGCTCTTGTGAGGCCAATGTATAATTACTAAAACCTATACATGCAGTAAAAATTTAAATACTCTGACGAACTATGTTCAAAAAATGATAACTGTTCTAAAATCATTGTCCTGCCTTGTCACCAGAGCTGTTCTTTACCAAGATTTGCTGTAAATAAAAGATTTTTTCTTAAATGAAACCTTATCAGATATACATTAGTAAAATGTATTTTAGACTATAAACAATTATTTGAAAGGCTAGCATTACTTTTTCACATTAAAAATAAATTTTAAAGTACAAAAATCATCATTGTCCTGGCAGATGTCACTTTACCCGATATTTCTCACATAGATAGCAACAATAACATTACTTCATATATCTTCAAGAAGAACTTTTAATTATCTAGTTAGGGGCTGTTCATAAATATCACGCTTTTTTCCCATATATTTGACCCCCTCCCCCCTTTGTCATATGCCACGCTATGTTGCATAATGCACGATGTCACATTTCTTGCTACCCCCTCCCCTCCCCTTGTCACACTTTGTCACAATTTCCCGAACCCCCCCCCCCCCCCCCTCGAAGCGTGACATCATTTATGAATGATTCCTAACACATGGGGATGTTAACTGCCAGTTTGTGTTAATTTTGATTTTGGCAAAAAATGAAGTTTATTAAGAGTGAGTTTATGTTTATTTAGATTCATTTTCTTGGCAGCTCTAGAAGGCCTGAGATGAGCACAAAAAATTTTCTTTTTACAACATAGGACACTTATAGTGTTATCTTAAAAATGCATAAATTTCAACCTTAAGAAATTTGAAGAACAATTACAAGCCCTTAAAAACATTTATTTCGTCATTATCTTGGCCATCATTGTCCTGCCATATAAATGGTAAGATATTGAATATAGGCAGAAGAATGATTGTTTAAAATGTAAATATATTTAAATTTAAAAGTTTGGAAATCTTATAATTGTTGCATAATTACTTGATTTTGCTTTTATTTGTAGTTATATGATCATAGTTATCTATAAACTAACAAATTGGTTTGACTTAATTACTAACAACATTTTATATGTAATAAAAAAAGGTAAAAATAATTCTGCTATAAAATTTGATCTCTGAAAAGTACATAAGCAAACAAATTTCTTCATGTCTGTCATTTTCCTAGTATGAACATCATTGTCCTGGTACATTTGGGAAACAGTTTTTTCTCCTCGCAACACATGCACATTCACACTGCTGTTACTTTTTCTTGTTGTATAGACTCCTAACATATATATATATATATATGTGTGTGTGTGTGTGTGTGTGTGCGTATTTATATATTTGTGACATTTATAACACACTTTTAAAACTGTTCTGAAATGTTGCCTGATTTGTGAGAATGACCTGTTAATATCAGTAACATGAATCTTTTCAGCCTTGGTGTTGACAAAGGCATTCCGCATCGTCATGCTTGATGTTCCCTCTCCCACAATTTTAGGGGAATCAGTTGAACTGACGTGCAGCTACGAACTAGATGATGAGCAACTTTATTCGGTCAAGTGGTACAAAAACGATGTAGAGTTTTATCGCTATGTTCCAAATGACTGGCCACCAGGACAGTTCCTGCCCTTGCCAGGAATCAGAGTTGATGTAAGTAAAGTCATTTATTTGCAAAGTAATAAATAAGCTGTTAACACTTTGAAATAGTTTTCTTAAATGTGAACCAGAGTTTCATATTGGTAATTGTATCATAATACAGAAATGCAATGCGATGGAAAAAGTATACAATTTAAATAAAGTCTGAATAGAATATATTTTTCCTTTAATTTCTTGTCATGGTCCAGCAAGTTACACGCATTACAAAAACCCAGTAAAAATTATTTACCATCCTTTGTAGCCAGCATGTTTGCACCATATTTTGTTTGAACATACCGTTAAATTGTTTAGTTGATCAAATAACTAACTAAGCATAAATATTACAAATGATTTAACACCAACCAATTAAAAGAAAGACATGCATAAAATGAATCCGTGCATATTTTCTGATGGGCGCATATCACAAGACGGTACTTACAAGTGTAATTTATTAAATTTTATTTCATAAATTAACATTAAATACTGTTGCTGTATTAATGATTTAAATCTGCTTTTGACAAATATCCTTTGAATTCTTATGGATCGTTTAAGTGCATGCTTTTAATGGTACATATACGCTAATTTGTTTCAAAACTTTAACACTTTTAATAAAGGAAACAGCAAAAATAGGTGAAAAGTCTTAGACAACTAAAAATTTATTCAAGAGGATTGAGGTATGGACGATGCAAACTGTAGTTGTTATAGGAGAAAGTTTACTACTAGCCATAAACCAACACAGTAGAACCTATCATATTATTCTTACATGTTTATATCTCTATAAATTGCATCTAATAAAACATGTGAATTTAGACCTCATAGATCAATCTCAAACCACTACTTCTAAGTTACTACGTACTTTTCGTTCTTTCGTCAGATCGCCATTCTTGGACTGAAATCTCAAAGGGACGATTTCAGAGCTTTCGACGCTATTCCGGAGCAAACAAGAGCAGATTCCTTCGGGATTTGACTTTCTCGGAATGGTAAATTGTTGAAACTGAGAATAGCTTCAATGATACATTGTTCGTATTCTTTTCTCGTTTCTCGATATGGGATTCAATTTTTCCTTTTGGGCAATCATTGCAAAACATTAACTTTAGTGAAATTCCTCAGATTTAAGCTATCTGGAAGATAACTTGGTACATTGGTGTCTATTTATGGACGTACTTTATAGTTTTAAAGGGAATTCTTTTGCCAAGTGTTATTAAGTTCTTCGTGGCTTCGCAAAACATAAAGATTAGAAAATTTCTTGAGGCCTACCAGAATATCCGCTACTCTTTCATTTCTAGTCCTGAGCATAAAAAACGCTATAATTTGTTCGAAACGGATGTAATGCGATGTTATTTTCAAGTATCAAAATTATTTATTACGTTTGCTCTTTTTTCGTAAGGATAAGAAACGTTATGGTATAAGAGGGGAAAAAATCTATGCGTATCTTTCCACTTTTTCTGACACTTAAATATTATTTAGGAACAACACTAAAATTCAGATGCAGCGGCTAAGCCTATTTCTGGTCACGTATTCTTGGATAAAACTATTTCTATCAGCTATTTCTTAATTGAATAATCAGCTTTGTTTTTTTTTTCTTTGGTAAGTAGGGTAACACGGGGCAAGATGAAGACCTTAACAGTTTTCTGTTCTTCCCGACCGGAAAGAAATACAAATTTATATCTTTCATGATCTGAAATTCTTAAGTTAAATCTTAATTTAGAGAGTTATGTGGTTAACATAAAAATGTCTTTAAAACTTTATGAGATATCGAGTCATTTTTGAAAAATAAACTTTGTCATCTTGCCCCTGATACGGGGCAAGATGGCGATTGCATTTAGATAATATAAAAGAAATATATTTGTAATAATGCAGCATATTTATTGCACATAATTACAACATATACGTGATACATAACACAAAACCACAACAATCAAGTCTTTTTAAAAATGATCACAAACATTCCACCTTTATATTTTGAACAGGCTACATGCCACTATTAATTCCAGGATGAACACTGCATCCAATCTTCTTCTGGTCGATGAGTGTATAGTCCATTGCATGCTGGACAAATTATATTTTTTTTTTTTTTTGTAATTTCTATTAGAACAACCGAAATAGAGTTAATCTTCTTCACAACTTTTCCCCTAAATTTTACCGCTTTAGTGGCTCTTTCTTATCTCTTTCTATGTTTTTCCAGAGTGATTTCTTGCTTTTCTAATAATGTCATTTAGACAGGTCAACTTATGTTTAAAGAAGCAGTGATCATTTTACTTGCTCATTTTCGAGATGATCTATTGGCTTTCAGTGAAAGTTGAATTCAATAAATTCATAGAGAATTAAGTCGACTTAATGGGACTGAGCATCAGTCTGTTGTTTTATTTTATCAATTGTGACAGAAGGGCTACAAAAACATTCGCACAAGTAGAAAAATTTCCCTAAGGCTCAGACTTATCTTGCACATCTGGTTTTGAATTTTTATTCTCTGGAACTTAAAGTTGAGCTTTCACTGGTTCAGTTACTCTTTCAGTAACCTTTGCTGGAGCAAAATCTTCGTCTCCAAATACAAGTTTATTAAATGGTTCAATCCTTGTTGCTTGGAATTCTTTGACAGCATTGCCCATTGTAATTGATTTAAAATTAGCACCGCTAAGGAGCGGACAAATATCTTTATCCCTGACTGGTGGATTTGGATATGATACACGAAATTATCGAGTTACAATCACGTGGTAAATAAATCAGAACATGATTATTCTATCGATTTATTACATAAAGGTATTGTAAAGTTCAGTTAGCATAGTTCAAAATAATAGCGCGATATTTTTTTTAGCAAGCGCTATGACGAGTTCATCATCTTGCCCAAGAGACAAGCTCGTTATTTTGCCCCATGTTGCAGAGATTTACGAGCTGTCATAATAATTAATTAATTTAAAGTTTAGTCAGTTATGTATTACATCATATAAATAGGCTGTAGTAAGCATTATTGAAAGCAATTAACAAATATAAATGCGTCTCACTTGGAACTGATGAAACCTTATATACGATGAATAAAAATTAACTTTTCAGGGTCTTCAAACGAGAAACACTTGATCAACAATGCATGAACCGCATTATTTACGTTTTGATTTGTTTAGTAGGACGTCTCTCACTTGTTTTTTTACCAATACATAACTAGTAATGCCACATATTTTCTAAAAAAATAATAGGCTATTCCTCAACTTTTCTCGCACGTTATCTTGTCCAGTGCTTCCCTAAGTGTGTATCATTTTTGGTCTTCTGTGGATTGTTTAGATTTTTATTGGTAGTATATATAATATAATACAAAATAAAATATTAACTTTTGAATTAATCTAGTTTTACAAAAGTAATTCAGTTAAAATAGATGACATGTTATAAATTTAAAAAATGGCATATAATAAAAATATATGAAAATTTATATCAACAAAAGTTAGTTATTACATGTATGATACTGAAAGCCTCACAAGTAATATAGAAATCAGGATGCCACTCTAAAACCAGGTAGCTGCTCGACTGAGGTTGATATCTTCAATGTAGTATTGATAAGCATTATATCCTCTCAGAATGATAATAAAAACATTTCCCGTTAGATAACACAATTCTATATTTTATCTCTAAGAAAGACAGTTAAAAACTAAAAGGATTAAGATTTCTAATTTACAAACCGACAGCCAAATTCCTTACTCTTTGTGACCAAATTACGCCACTAATGATGATAATTTGCTCCTTTTGATAAAACTTACTATATATATATATATGTCGTAACAGAAATATGGGGGGTCCCAATTTGATGGGCATCTTTACGACCAACGGCGACAGTCCGTCTAGACCATCAATAGCGGAAAGCACTATTTCAACAAAGGCCCATCGGAGGGATAAAATAAATATGAATTTCATGGCACGAGATGGCTGCGGAGGCAACAACACCGTGGGAAGACGAGAGCACCAGAGGCATGACGCTCTGATTGCGTGGATCTGTACCGCCCCACTGATAAACTCGCCAGCCAACGGCCGACGGGAAGCGCCCTGGTTGGGAGAAATCTAAGAAAAGATGGGAGGTCAATTGAGCCTGAATTGGTCAAGACCTCCCATCAAATCAGCAAGAAGCTTTGGTTATTAAAAACCAAAATCTCGGCAAAAACATCATCAGATTTTGACAGATGAGTTTTCATCTGATCTTGACAGAGGAGATCAGTTTGTTTTCCTGAGACCAGTTCTTCTTCCCAATAGAGTCGCGAGAGACTCTTCCAAGGCAGAGATGGGCCCTTTTCGTACAATTCTTGATTGCTAACATCTGCCGTCTATAAAATAGGCGCGGCAGGCTTCTTCTACAAGCAAGACTATGATCGCCGTTTGTTTCCGGACGAGGAAAGATCGCCCACACACATTAATTTTCACAACAAGTGCTGCCCTTTGGATCCGGACATGGTTCGTTCCCTGCACATTTCCTTTTTCTTTTTAATAGTAATAGTCTCATGGACATAGGTTAATGTCTATATACGTATGAATAAATTAGTCTAGTTTTCCAGAAAAAATTGTGTATTCTTGTCTATACCACTTTGCGAATCACGCGCCCTTATGTCGTGAACCTGGCCGCGACAATATATATATATATATATATATGAGGAGCAAACAGTCGAACCGTGTTTTCTCCAAAAAAAAAAGTAAAAATTAAAGTTACTGATATTTGATAGTTTTATCCTCTTCTAAATCTACTTAGAAAATTGAGGTTTCAATCAAAAAGTGTTTTCTCCAGAGCCTGTTTTCAATCAAACACTGATTCCTCCAGCCAGCCAATCAGAGCAGTTCTTGCTCGTCACGTGACCCACTCACGTGTACCAGCAGAAATATTTTTTCATTAGTGCCACGGTCTGTTGATTTTAGAGCAATGTGGTTTCACCTCAGTTTTTAATTTTAATTTGAGAATGGAAGAAGTAATAGACGGTGTTCTAGTGAGTACTGCAAATTGTGGAACTAGAAAAAGACCGATAACTCGTGGGGAAAAGGCAGAAACAAACAAAAAAAAAAAAACGATATCCAGAACTCTCAGGACTCTACTACTCTGTCAGAGGACAAAGTTTCCTCCCAGCAGATCGTGAATTCGGTCGTGTTGAGAAAATCCCCAGAAAAAAATTAATAATAACTTCGAAGGAACAGTACTATGAGCTGTACAAAAAGGTTGGTGATGTAAAAATATTAGGAACTCTTAGATACGAAATCACTTAATGTTTATATTAAAAAATTACCATTCATATCAGACTTAAAAAGAATATTTTTAGAGAAAAGTATAGGAAGTGTCAAGGTCAAAGGCTTCAAAACAAACAATTTTTATATGATGGTGAACAGTCAGGTTCAACACTTCTTATTAAGGGGATTAATGCTGGGGAAATCCTTCTTATTAAGGGGATTAAAAATGTTAGGGTCCGTTGGGGTAATTGTAAACGCTTTTTCAATGTTTTAACTTTTGATCCTTCCCTACCTCTTGAATGGATTCAGAGATAAAATTGTGAGCATTGTAGCCAGTACTGTACTTCTTGTGAGTAAATGTGTACAGAAATGTTGACTTTATGACTATTTGTTAGCGAACAAGCTCGTATTTACAATTACCCCAGTGTGTTTACAATTACCCCAGAGATCTGGGGTAATTGTAAACAGTGATTTATTTTCGAATAAAGTTGGTGCAAATGGAAAATTGCTTCATACACAGTCTACTTGAAGGCTTAAGAAGTTCTGAAGCAATGGTTCTCATTCTGCGGCCAACAGGCTGCATGTGGTCCGCTGAGTTATGTTATGAGTCGGCTGAGATCATTTAACGAGAAATATCTTGCAAAAAATCAAGTAATGCGACAAATTTATGTAAAATTTGTCCCGCAGTGGATCAGTCGGTTAAGCTTGTATCCCACAGAGCACCGAAAGTGAAACACAACTGGCCGTGGTCAAAGCTTGCGAGGATGACCACCTCCCGCGACTGATTACTCGGAGACCGAGTGTGCTAAAGGGCGCTGTGCACGTAAAATACATCGTCGCTTCAAATGTCCACCAAGTTAGAAATAATTTCCGCTGAGGGATCAACCTAGGTGACGATCTCTCATCTGAGAACTGGTTCAAAATCATTTAGCCCCTCTGACCCAAGTGTACTTCATTCTAGCGGATCTCATTAATAATCAGTAGGAGCTTCCTTAATTCCCTGTCGCCCTGCAAGGGGGGTTTGGATTTCCAAGTGGCATTAGCAACAACAACAACAACAGTTACGTAAAATAGACACAAAAGTGTATTTTACATCAAAATATAATACTTATTGTCCCCCCAAAATATTGGAAATAGGATAATTTAAGTGTTTACAATTACCCCAGAGTACGAAATATATGGGGTAATTGTAAGCACCTAACTTGCACATGAAAAATAACAGGGAGGATTAAATTCATAACTAAATGTTTTTAGCAGCATTCCATATGACAAATAAAAATGGTTGAAACCGCTTACATCGCTTTTGTAGATGAGCTGGAGAGGAAAATGAAAGATCACGAAATTTTTTTAAACAACTTTTTTCACTGTGATATTTTCAAACAATAGTGACGCCTCCGCAGTTGTTTCAAAACTTATGAAACTGTTTCATTGTCTTCCCTATGCTGCCAGTATATCACTCACAAGCAGTTAAGTTTTCAAAACCACCACAAATGTAGTTATGAAGCTTGTTTACAATTACCCCATGTTTACAATTACCCCAACTGACCCTATCTCACAACCTGTTCCTCTTAATCATGCAACATCATTTGAAAATGAAAAGGATGTAGATAAACTTTTAAACTAATGTATGGCAAAGAGTGGCAAAATCAACCTGATTTTAATTGGTATAAAGAAATTATAAGTAATAATTTAACTGCAGGCAATGAGGAAATCCAAGAAGTATGTGATTCCTTGGATGAGGATATTGCCTTAAAATTTAAGAGTTAAGAGGATCTTTACAATTTGCAAAAACTATTTTTCATGTCCTTATTTTTTAACTTTATTTTATGATAATTATTGTGATAATATAACTTGAATTCAATTATAAAATATTAAAGAATATTTTTAATAAAATATGTGTGTTACATTATTTTCATTCAAAAATTGTTTTATCCACGTTGGAAACATTCAAACCTTGTTTCCTCCTCTGCGTTCGGTCAAAACGGGATTTCTCCAAATTTCAAATGCATATCTAATAATTAATTTCAAGTTCTTTAGGTAAATTCTGCTTACACATTTGCCTAGGGATCAGTAATATAAATAAGCAAACTTTAATTAGATTTTAAAATGAGTTATTTTTTAAGTTATTAGTTTTTTGTGTTTCCTGAATATTTGCATCCGAAGGAGAAAGCATGGTTTGACTGTTTGCTCCTCATATATATATATATATATGTATATTTATTTATTTATTTATTTATTTATTTATTTATTTATTTTTTCTTTAACATTGTGGCAGTCGAAGGTATGAAAAATGTTTTGACTGTACCAGGCACAACATTTAAAAACAGTGACACTAATACGAACATCTACATAAATTGACTAGCACCAGCCTAGCTGGGCCGTGTGTCGGTTGCTGGTCGTCACTTTTGCATTTTTACTATGTTTGTATTTCTTTTTTTCATGTTTTTTACCAATATTCAAAATAAAAACTGACCAGATTATCTTAGGAAGGCATCACCTATGGGTACTTCTTCGTTCGGACGTACAAGATTTTTTGTTGTTTGAAAATGCAATAATTTAGTAAATAAAATAGCAAAAGTTAGAAAAGGAAATAGGTAAATAAAGGTTATTAAAAAGTTCTCAATCACAAAAAATTGGACAATGTCTTTACGTAAGTCAAGTTTGTTTTTAAAATATGATACTTTAGTCTAATGGAAACGGTAATGTGCATTCTAATTCAAAAAATATTTTCTTTGCTGAAGCATCTGAATTTTAGCTTTTTTAAACAACCCTAAGCCATTCAATTTCTTCTTTATTAGTTGAAACTGGAAATTACCATCTAATCCGTATTGTTAAGGAACCATTACCTCGTACTAGGAAACATTTTGAACTGTCACAGGAGGTCTTCGGGACTACTGTAATTACAGGCATTATCGAGTCTATACTCAGCGTAGTTTCATGCTTGCCAATCTCATAAAGAGCGCCAGGGTAGCATAATTGTATTAATTGCAACTACGGGCAGGGTTTGTATGTGGCAAAGCAAGTGAAATTTAATTTTACCGTTTTGTTTTGCGTAGTTTAAACATTAGAATAAACTATGGTTAGAATAAGCTGTTGAATAAATCCAAGACGAATCCAGTAATCTTATCTGTTGAAATATGTTTACTGTTTCCTTTGGAATCATTTTATACAGAAAACGTTTAAAACTACTTAACATACATAAACACTAGGTTAAACTACTATATATAAAAAAGTCAAATAGATTATTTTTCAATGAAAGCAAAACATTAAGAGAATTATTTTTAAAAAATATAGTTACTAATTAAATATATATTTAACTCTTTCTTTTGGAAGTTTAAAAGCATTGCATGAGCATTTATGCTCACGTGAGATTTTAACAGGGAATACAAAACTGCAAGTTTTTTGACTCTTTTATGTATTACCAGGCTGGTTTGTTTCTGTAGTGTCATTTATATAAACTGTACAATATGTTGCAAATTCTCCACAACATAAAATACGAACTTGATTTACTTAGCAGAATTCACTTCACATGAAAACTATAAAAACAATTTTTAGTTCATCTGAAATATATCAAAATTAAAATCATTTGCAGTTAGGTATTTTGCACTTTACCCAGTACGAAATAGGAGCATATTAAAATGAGTGTTACAAAACCTGGAACCGAATAACATGAAGGGTTAAGCGGGGAGTTGCAAGAGTTGCCTAAGTTTTTTTTTTTCCCGAAAACTTCGTAAAACCTAATAACTCTTTTTGATGGGCAAAATTTTATGCTGATAAAAATAGAATACATCATGAGACAAAATTTTTTTAAAAAAAAAACGTGGTTAGCCCGATATTGTGCACAAAACAAACTACACTACTGAGAATTCAAACCATAAAGAATACTCAAATACAAAATATTTATGATTTGGACCGCTATTACTCTCCCCTACAGAAAAATTGAAAAATGTTTAGTATATTTTTAAGCGGAGTATAGAAAATATTGCATTAATTCTCTTTAGGCACACAAACAGCAATGGAAGCCAAACTTAACGTAGTTTTATTAACTGAAATCTGACTTACATCTAAGTAATTGGACTGTTTTGCTCTATAATATTTGGATATGCTTTTACCCCTTACGATATTATCTTCTTCAAAATAACTCTTTTATGCGTAGCTTTTTTTTAAAGCGTAGCATAGTGTTTTATTGTACGAAATGTAGATTTTTTTAAAGACAGTCACTACAGTCATAATTGCGGTGAACTAATACTAGACATTTTTCCTTTCTTTAAACCATTTTGACTTGATAAACTATCACTTGCCAGTACAGGAATGCACTTAGTAAGAAACATTATCCAGGGTTATTACTCTAATTATTAACGTCTATAATTTGTTAGATATACTTTTAACGTTCTTTAATATGATAAGTAGACTTGAGAAAACATAGAAAAAAAAATGCAATAATTTAGATGATGTAACAGAAAACAATTCATAGGCCAGCTCAGTTTCAATTTATACTATTGTAACTTTCAAAACATTAGAGAAAAGTAATTTTATTGCGTAAATCTTGACGCATGAAGTATAATAATATTGGCCATGAATTCTTAAGCTTTAGGAGACCTTTATTGTTCGTCTTATATTTTAATATTTCTGCGTGTTTTTTTTTTCTTTTGCAGAAATACAATATTGGTAGTATGTTTGCATCTGATTTATGTCAAAGCGAAAAGTATATTGGTCAGAATCAAGGCAGTCATGTCAATGTCTACTTTGTATGGCCTAAGGAGTTATTAATTTGTTTAGCTATGTAATTATGCTAGTTTTACCTAGGTACAACAAATGTGGATATTGTGATTACTTCATTAGTATTTTGTTGTTTTGTAAAAGGAAAAAAAATAGACAAAGACTTAACTGCAGAATAAAAATAGACAAAGACTTAACTGCAGAATAAAAATAGGGTTTTATGTGCTCTTCAATAATATAATTCACTAATACAAGAACAAAGAGCAAACTACGAATTAAAATAAAACGATAACTTTTTGATCAGAAAATTAAGTACCTATAAAATTACTCTGTTGAAAAATAGCACAGTGACCCGCAAAATGATCCTATAAATCATTTTGACGACCTGATGGAGAGCAAATATGTTTAAAAAACTTGGCTGTTATAATTACTATTGGAAAATGAAAAAGGAAGGTACATTAGTTTTAGCTTCGATAGATTGATTCAAATGTTCATAACCTGCAAAAAAAAAAAAAAAAGATAAAACCTTATGTGAAAAAATATGAGAAAGATAAAATGTAACGCATTGGAGAACTGGCGGATACCTTTTCTCTAAACTAAAACTATCGAAAACCAGGGAGGTTTGACCACTTTAAATGTATATTTCTACTTTTCAATTTACATGACTAAATTTCCTAATTGTTTTTATGCGTTAGCTTATGATGATGGACCTTACACCATTATTTTTTATTTTAAATTTAAACTACAAACTGCTCTTTCCATGAGGGATTCAAAAAAAAAGAAGGACCAGATAAACCAGAGCCTGATGAATTTTTTGACTCATAAAAAATTAAAAGTGACTGAACCTCTCCTATATTCGAAACTCCCTAGTTTCCCTCTGTATATAAAAAATGGGTTTCAGTAATTTATGGTAAAAATTAATTAAATTATTGATGACGAATATCTTATAAAAACGATTATACTTTTTATTAAATAAAAAATATCATCTAGCTTGTAAAATAATGTTAGGAAATATTCTTGAACCATTTAGATAAATAATGATAAATCGAAAGTTTTATGTAAGAAGACAATAATTTAATACCTACATGAGAAGTGGAAAAAGAGTGATTTCGGGTACAGTTTTAATGCTATTTTAAGAAAATCCAATAGCACCACACTTAAACTATTATTTTGCATAAAAGTGAACTCACGTTGAATTTTTCGAAATGGAATATATTAAAAAGAGAGTAAACACTATACCCACTTTGATATTTAATGTTTAATCGAAAGCGATATTATGACAAAGCCAGGCATAAACTTCTAAATCATGATTGCAGAAGCATTTTCCAGTCAAATATATTCCTGAACTGGTGAAGTAAATAAAACTACGATCTTCACAAGAATAAGCTTCTATATCTTTTCTTGTCCTATGAGGGATTTTTTTATTCTATAAAACACATTATGCATTTATTTATGATTTTATCAGACAAAAAGAAATGAATAGTGCTAATACTTTTATTATTTTTAGAGAGGAAGTATTAGGATCATTCATGTAAATACATAAGGAAATGCAAGATAAGGAATTTAAAATATTTTATTGTTTTAGAGTTAGACTTTAAAAATTAGAAAAAAAACTTAAAAGAAGTAAAAAAGCGGGATTTTCTAAAGAATTTTTTTTTATTAGTGTTACGCGGGGCGGTAAACGATTAAAAGATTCATTACAAACAGAACCATGAGACATCGAATTTTAAAATACTCACGAATCTTCGACTTTAAATATTTTCCGATTTATAAAGCAACAAGAAGTTTTTTGACGGATTTAGTTTGCACTATTTCCTTTCTTATGTGATTTTTGATGTAGTTACTTCGTTGGTATTGCTGAATTTGTATTTTAAGCAAATAAGGTTTTATTTTGAATATTTTATGATGATATTGTTATTGTACGTACAAATTTCAACAAAAAAGGTTCGACGCGCGTGTCATAAAATATAAATCAAGACTAACATTTTTTAAAACGGTTCTGTAAATATATTTTTTAAAACATAGATGAAGCATTTTAAAGCATACAGAATAATTTCATACTTATTTTTCATTAATTTGTTGTAAAGGTACTACATAACGATTCAAAAAATATTTTATTGTCAACAGCTAAACTATGTTCAAAAAGAACTGTTCAGGAAGGGTTCAAAAGTAGACGAAAATATTTTTTATGTATTCAGTAATCTAAACAGTTTAGAAGGTTTGCCCATCAATCAGTCAAAACCTTTTTTATTTTTTTATTATTATTACTTTTTTTATTGTTTGCATAGGTCATAGGTCATGGATCAGAGCGCAATTTTACTAGTCGCACGAGAGGAAACCCTGCGATATATACCATCATAGAATAACTGGCAAAAAATATTTTGAATATAGATGAAATGCTTCCCCCCCCCCAAAAAAAAAAAAAAAAGATAAGAAAAACTAGACAAATATTTCTTTTAAAGATAACAGCTCAATTCGGGAACTTGTTAAAAAAACATTAAAACTCAAAAATAAATTAATTTTTAAACAAATCGTGCCAAATAGAAATTTCTCAAGCTTTAAAAATGTAACTTTCAAGATAGACAACTCTAAAACAACTAACAGCAAGTCAACGTTTTTAGAATAGCAAGCCCAGATTTAATAACGATAAGACAATAAATATTTGCGTTGACAAGACTGCTATAATGATGGTTTACATGGAAAAATATTTATTAGTAAACACCAGTGAGCAGAAACCACGACAATTGCGTAAAATTATTCTAAAAATTATATAAAACTTCTTTAACTTTTGTCTCGTCAACAATTTTAATGGAGCATAGCTTTTTAACAACTCACAGCTGTAATGAATGTTTTTTGCATAAAAAAACACAAAAAATATTTCATTTTTTTAAGTACAATGACGGACAACTCTAAAACCAATAAACTAAATAAACTATTTTTTCTTTCGAATTAAGTTTTAAAATAACAGCCCTAGCTTTTATGCAAGTAACATAACAATAAACTTCTGTACATAGTTTTATTTACTACGTATGCGAGTAGAAACCACAATGTCAACCGTGTAAGATTAATCTTAAAATTGTAATCATATTTTCTTATCTTCGGCTTAATAACACTTTGATTGTAACATAGCTTTAAACATAGCCCACATCTGCAATGTCTGTCTTGTGCTTTGTTGAATTAAAACATAACCTACGGAACTCATTTACAATAGTTCCCACTTTCCAGAAAGAGAACATGCGCACATCTCCACCCCAAGGGGATTTCCACTAATCCCATTACAAGTGGAAGTGTCGGGAGTTAATGCCAGATCGATAACATCCCCCTTGGCCTCCCTGACTATGATTAGGAGCCAGTGTCCATTCCGAAATTCTCTTAGTGGACGAATAACAGTAATCCCGGACTACAGCCACAAAAAGGCACTACATAGCCCTAGCATACCCAAATTAAATTTCCGTCCAGCCTCCGTTTTATCGCCACTCGAATTCTTACCATGCTCGTCTTAATGCCACTTGCTTTCCCAGCTTCTTCTGTAATGTAGCATTTTTCTACCCACTGCGTTAAGTCACTCGCTTGAAAGAATTAAAGTACGGTTGGTTTAGTGTCTGTCGTTAATCTATCGAAAACATATCAGCACATAATATTTTTGGACAGCATAGTTCAGGATAATGTGTTCATCAATGCGTCATAAAACTGTTTTGACTGATAATTACATTAATTCATAAATATATGCCTCGAGAGAATGAACTCATAAAAGCAACAAGCCTGCAAAAATCTGTTTAAACCAGCGACCCTTAAGTCGCTGCCATGCGAAAGACCATTTAAAATACATACGATAAAAATAGTGGCTTTGATAGCAAAACCTCTTCCGGCATATTTTTTTCATACATATCCTTCTTTCCAAATAAAAATGAAATAAAAAGGATTTTTTAACTTGAACAATGTAATTAAATTCACATTTTGAATAAAAACTTGTTTTGTAGTAGTGGTGAATTTTAGTTTTTACACATGTAAGTAATGGATGTACATGTAAAAATCTAACTAAGGAAAAATGAAATCGATTATCTTATTGATTTATTTCTTATACTGAAAACGGATTCTTAAGCGCATGTATACCAATACACTTTCGGTTCATATGCAGTACACTTGTGTTTTTAGAAAGAGAAAAAACAACTTTTTCTTAGCAAAAGTTTGAATTGAAGAAAAATGTATCTTTATATCGTATTTTTAAAAATGATTTGTATAATTAGGCTAAACAATCTCAACTGACGATTTTTTTGAAAAATGAACAAGTTTTAATTAATATTATCTTATTAATTTTGAATGTTTATCATTATTGATTATGTTTTATTATAATTGATTTTTGAACAGATTATCTCAGTTTTGAACAAATAGAGAATACATAATTAAACAAATGAGCAAAAATATCTAAGGGAATATTTTATCATTTACAATGTTGTTATACTTCGTAAAAATATTACTAATGAATCAGTCGAATTAGTTACTGGTAATCTTTAGTAAACAATGCGTATCAATTTGTGATTCTCCTCGAATGGGTCATTTTCGCATAATGTATGGGAAAAAAAACGTCAGAAAGGTCTAATGTTTTTGTGGTCGTGTAAAAATCTACTAGAAAATTTACTTAAGGGGATATTCTAGTGTAGAGGAATGAATTTCGTCCGGTTTTTGAAGCGCCGTATAAAGGAAACAGAAAATATATTTACCATCCATTTTTTTTATCATTTGTATATTCATGTTTTATTATTACATACAAAAATTAACCAAAAAAAATAATTAAAATTGACAAAGTTATGAGCAGTCAAAGTGGGGGCACAAAAAAAAGAGGGTGTCCTGGCGTGCATTATTCCAACCTCCTGGTGATCTGAAAAATAAAAAAAACAGACGGATTCTTAATTATTATAGATGCCGCTATCGTATGACTCTTGTAAAAGTTTTTTTTTTTTTTGACAAAATGGCGGCTGTTTGAAGAAAATTATTTTTTGCATATTTTTTAAACAATTATGATTTTTTTTTAAATACTAAATGAAAAGTCACAGTTTTGGGCAAGGTTCACACGATAAAGGGATGTATAAAGAACATGCTCTCGAAATTTGAAGTAAATCGGTCCATTAGAGCTCGAGATATATTTACCGCCAGCTCGAAAAAAGTAGTTTCGAGAAAAACGCGTTCAAAGTTTTGCGACAAGTTTTCGGCAGTTTTACTTATAGAATGGTACGGAATACTTACATATTTTTGATCGGCGATTCCTGCTCCATATAAGAAACCTTTCTCTACTTCAAAATTTCCAAAATCATTCTCCGATGTTCTCTTGTGAAGACGAGCAGTTCTACCCTCCTTTGACGCTTTTGAAGTCCGGAGTTCCGAGAGCTCGATACGCGCTTTGTACCGTCTCGCTGCAAAAGCATTAGCTTCTGGGCCAATCGTGATTCCCATAACATCTAAGATTTTTAATATGGGTATAAAACCTTCATTAAAAATACTAACTGCGAAAGTTGGAACGAAGGTTAGCTCAAAACTAACTTAAAATGAAACTAAAAGGAGAATATTCCAACAAAACAAGATTTATGTCCTTCAATTAAATATAGATTTAAAAGGGATACTATACAATAAAGATTTTATAAGGGATATTCAACCGTAGGGATTTGGGAACGCCTACCGTCTTTTGTTGACTTGTAGCGGTCGGACCGGAACAGATGCCACGTCACTACAACGGCTATAACTCATGAAATAATAGGAATTTAACAAAAAATCCTTTTAATGGCATATTTCTTGAATGTCTAAACTTTGGAAATATGAAAAAAAAAATTATATTTTTCAAAATTCTACAGTAGGATACCCCCTTAAATAGAAAAAAAATAATGGTCACACACGCACTATTAAAAAACACTATATTAAATTTTAAACTTACATTAACACTGGCGAAAGGCTACGTTATCACCGTGTTTAAATGTCCAGTAGTGGGTGAATGAGATTTCCAGTTTTACAGAGGTGGGTTGCAGGGAGGGATGACACGTGTCATTTCTTTTTTTTAAGATTGTGTTTGATTAAATTAAAATGACAAGGCCAACCCCTACGCATAACGGGAATTCTCCATGGCCTGTCATCTAGTGCTGGACATTTAAGCATGGGTAATTCCAAAGCCTCTCGCCAATTTATGTGTTGAAAGGAGAGAAGGAGTTTTGTGATAAACATGATGATGATATTAAAAATCATAAGTTTAATGAGAGTTTTATTCAGGAAAAACAAAAATTTAAAGTATCAAACACAGGAGGTTCTTTTTTTTTTCTTTATTTTACAATGTCGCATATTTCTTCTCTTATTACTGTTCTGTTAGTCTGTTTCAGAGTTTTTTTCACACATATTGTACGATCCAGTGAAATTGAATTAGATTGGTTATTAAATGACAGAAACATCATTCTATCACAAATACGAATACATATAATTAAGAATAACACAATAGAATCATTGGCTATTTATTCAACTATCCAGCGCACAGAACCTGGTGGCTCAAGCAGAATCCTACCTCGTAATATCGTAATATTCTGATAGTGCTGAAAATTTCTATTTCAAGATACATATTCTTTTGAGAATTAAGATCCCCACCCCCTCCTCCTCCCAATATTTTTAATGCTTTCTTGATTCAAGTAACTTGGTTTTCCCGAGAGACGCTCTTTTCTTCTTTTGAATAAGAAAGTATATTTTTGAGACAAAACATCGAGGGATGTGGCGTGCGGATCTTAGGGGCTTTCATAAATAAATAAAGAAAACCGTGTTAATTTTCTAAGTATTTACCATATGTATTTTGCATTCACACATGCGTTACATAAAAATGTTAATTAGGTACTCTTACCCCACCGTTTTTCTCCTTTTTACTACTAAAGTTAGTGCAGGTGGAAAATTAATAAGACTTGAATTACAGGGCGTCTAATTTATCTTTTATTTTAGTAAAGAGCAGAACGTCTGTATCGAAACAGAAAATTACCAAAATTGAAAATGTATTTCGTATAATAAGTGATTATCTACACATGTATCCATTTTGTGGATAACCCATCCTAGCGTTCTTTTTTTTTTTATATTTGAAAAAAAAAAACCCTAACATTTTGTAGGTTTCTCATTTTTTAATTTTATTGCAATAAATATTTCTTTCTCGTATATTAAGAATCAGACGATATTTTTATTTCTGAAGCAAGTTTTTTTTTTTTTTTCTTTGTGAAAAATTTTCAATATATCGATTCCGAACTAATTAGATCAACTGAAGTACGTTTCGCATTCGTAATGAGGTATTGTTTTTAATATAATACTTTAATAAATTTCCTATTTCAAAACCTAATTAAATTAGAATTGGTTGATGAATGTTTTTTTAATCCATGGGGAAAATGTATGGTTGAATCATATATTCCCCATCCCTATTTTGTGATGTTTTTACTTAATATTAGTGCAATTACCTAACAGACTATTACTTGAAAATCTTACTTGGCTGTGTGCACGACTGTGTGAAAAGAATTCGTCTATTAGGCACGCTCATCCTGTTTAAAATTTGTATAGTACTTGTGAAAATATTTCATAAAAAATTTCATAATACACATAACTTTAAAACTAGTACCTAAGATGGAAAAATTAGTAAACACATTGAATAATTAAAGATTTAATGTACTATTATTGTTATTATTTTTGTTTTAATTTTAACGTTTTGCTCGTATTCAGGAAAAATCATATAAACAACTAAAAGGTTGGTAATAATATGTCACTAAAAACGCGCGAGCGTGTGGGATTTTTACAATGTTTATGCAATGATTCCCTGGAAGATTTCCGTTGCTCTTGGAATTATTGGAGTTATTATTTCTTTGTGGTTTAAAGTTTAGTAACTACTATTGTTATATTTTACCTTTTGTTAGCAGAAATGTTACTTTTTTTGGTTATGTCGTCACATATTTCTTTTTCTTTAAAGACCACTCCTTCGAAATTTACTGTGTAATTTTGCATTTTTTAGAACAAATATAAGGTGAGAAAGTTGACTCTTTTCAGAGTCCACAGTATTTTTTCATAATTAACAATGGAGTTCTAGTATATTCTCTTCCACATAAAATAAATCTTGATATTTCTAAATACTTCATAAAATACGTAGTATTCTTTTAAGAAATATGTTAAACACAAAATGTTGGCCATTTTTAAAAGATTAAAATCAGATAATCAATAAAAATAAAATAGTAAAATAATAAGAAAAATGTATATTTCTACATTGTCTTTAGTAGAACCAAATAAACGTGCAAAAATATTACCGTGCAAACGAAGTGTACTTAAACATACATTTTGGATCATGAATTTTGTTATCATGCTTAATATCTCCCTTTCTTTCACTTTAAAAATATAGTATTTCTTTAATGGCGTTAACTTTTACATTAAAATGTAGTGTTAAATTAATGGTAATATTAATTGTATACAATATATTATATGTTAAATTAATGGTAATATTAATTGTATACAACATATTAGTGGATTTGAAAGGAGTAGAACTAAATAAATTGCACACTGTTCAGCGTAATTTAAGAATACTTAAACTAGCTTTTTTTTAATTAAAAGTATTAAATAAGTTATAAAATATCAAATCAAACCAAAATAAAACCAGTATAAAAATATTACGCGTAAAAAATATATTAATGTAGAATACTAATATGTAGGATATGCAATGTAGGGCGACTATAATTGTGTACATCGTAGACTGTAAAATGTTTCCTATGGACCGACAATGCAATTTAAAAAAATCTAGCAAAATAAACTTCAATTTCAAATTTTTGACCACGTTAGATTTTTGAAATTGTATATTTTTGGATTATTAAGAAATTTTGTGCAAAATCTGAATTCGGTTTGACTAAAAAAGACATAATTATTTTGCTTTAGCTCTCTAAATCAGGCAAGAATTCCGTGTATCTTCGTCACGTGGATCTGAATTCTGGTGGAATGTATCGTTGCGAAATATCAGCCGAAGCGCCGTCCTTCGATACTGCTGAGGCTGAGAAGGAAATGAAAGTATTTGGTAAGACTTTTTATCACATTTCTCAATTGCTTAATCGCAAGGAAATATTTTCCATTGTAAGTCTTAAAGTAGGGTATTTTGAGTGCAACACAATTTGATAGCCTAATCTCAGTATATTCATTTGTTTTGCTTCAAAAAAAAAAAAAAATTAAATATTTATAACTTATGATAAATTTTGATGAATTATTATTTGTATGTCATAAATATGGCGGGCAGGTAGGAGTTACTAGAACTAAGTTAGAAGCGACCAAAAACGTAGTATGTTGCTGGAAAATTTAAATAGCATAGTACAAAAGTACGGATTTGTGTTGATGGATATGTTGATAAAAATTCACCAGGGCACTATTGTTCACAAGATGCTATATGTAATTTTTTTAATAAAAGCAACATTTTAGCTATCTTTAACATTATATGCGGCATGAGACATGTGACGCTTTTTACCTCACCGTAACAATACCATAAATTTTCAAATCACCCCTTCCAATCTTAAGCCAAATGGTTGACTCTGATGCACGGAAATGAAGGCCGTTTGCCACCCAATAATAACACACACCACAAGTTCTACTAAGGGATGAAAAACTTCAAAATAAAACAATTTTTGATAGATTAAAACTCTTTTCGTGTAAAAACTTTAAAACGAACGTTAACAGCATACACGCAATAACTTCTAGGCTTCGAAATAGTAATAGTGTTTTCATCATAGGGGTCATTTAGTATAATTGTCATGTTTGCATCGATGTAATGTTGCATCTTTTGGTCAGTGCTTTAACTCATGCAAAATTATCAGATGGTTAAACTATAATTTAAAAAAAATGAAAAAACTAATAATCATATTCGATAAAAAACATTTCCGTGAAACTGCAGATTCAGCGTATATATATCTTCACACAACTTACGGTAGAAAATTTAAAGTTTTGAATTATTTATATTTTTGCTTATTTTTTAACACAAGTAATATTTAGGATTTTAGGATATCTTGGTCTGGTAGTACGCACACAGTTTTAACGCCGTGTGTTTTTTTACTTAATTAGTTTAATTTTAAAAAAATAATACAGTCCTTTCTAATATTTTGTGTAAAGTGTTAAGGAGGCGTTGTTTCTATTTAAAACTAAAACTTAATTTTAAAAAAATATCACATAAATTACTTATTCAAATGCTTTTAGTAGAAGTACAAAAGGATATTACGTATGAATAACTTCAATTTCTCAAAATTACTGAAATGAAACTTGGTTTGTACTCAATTTTGACGACACATCAAATAAAATGACGCTTTGATACACTTTCATTGTTTTCTTACTTTTTCTGATATCTTGTTTTGCTATGATCATTTACTGACATTTCATTCAAAAATATATTTTCCCCATGTGATCATTTTATCAATTTTAGAATACATTTTTTATGCAAAATTATCATGACTTTCAAATGATTGTAGCTTGTAGTTTGTGAAGACAAATTACATCAAATACAGAAGAATTTCGAAGTACAATGAATAGTAGGCAGTTTCTCATATTATTGTTAAGGTAAGCTTTATTTTTTTAAAACAAAACCGATGGACGTTTAGTTTAAAACTCCATTGCAATATGGACAAATGACAGGTAAGGAGGTACTTCATAATTTATAAATACAATTCAGCTCTCCAGATAATTGCAAATTATCATATGTAAGTAGCCAGGTATATAATTATTGAATTTTATTATGTATGTTTAATATCCTTCATTGTACTTTTCCCAGCAAGATTAGTCGATGTACTTTTAGATAGAATTTACGTCTATATGAGCATTAGTTTTTTTTTTAATAGTCCAAATGTTACCTTTATTCTCCCCTTCCAGTAATATTTTATGTTTTTTTTTTTTTTTTTTGCATACATTTCGAAAAATTTAGAGTGGTACTATACTCTATAAAAAACAATTATTTAAAGACATAACATGGGGCTGGAGGAATTAGACGGTGTAATTAAACATAATGGATGCGGATTTTACTCGAGGAAAATATTTTGTCGTTAAAACGTGTTAAACGCATTCTACGTTTGATTTTTTCTCCCCTCTGATAAATTATTTCAGAGAAATGCATTACAAAAAATGTGTGACACATTACAAGATCTGCAAGTTTTTATTGCTTAAGCATAGCAAATACTTTTCAAATATATGCTGACCATGTTTGGAATAAATTTGTTTAGATAGATAGATCATTTGAATTAATTAGATTTTTGGATATTTTTTAATATTTCAACACTAAAAAATGCATTTGACATATTTTCCTTCCGAGGAGCTCCAATGAAAAAACAAAACCGATTTTGAAAATGTTCCTTAATTTGAAAAAAAAATAATCAGTAAGAAATATGTATAACTCATGTATTACACTCCTGTTTGTATTTTTAAGCTTAAACTTAAAATAAGAATTATTATTGAAAAAAATAAGCAAAGTTGCGATAAGAATTCATTGAAAACATTTTAAAGGACTGTATTGTTTAACAATAAATAATATTCCTGAAGAGGTTACCTTGTGGTATCAAGATTTCTTACAAAAGTAAAACCAATGATGACTTTGCTATTGATTAATAAAGGCTCTATAGGAGTCGCTTCTTATTTTTTTTTACAGTTCTCCCCTCTGAGGGCCCTACACTTACAGGAGGCAATCAAGAGTATCGTATTGGAGATACCGTAGTAGTGAACTGTACTTCAGCCAAGTCGAAGCCAGCTGCCACTTTGCGCTGGTACATTAACGATGAATTAGTGAGTAAATGTTTTTAAATTACCGTAACTTTTAGCGGATAAACAAACAACTGTTACATTTTAATGCGTTTAATACCCATTTCTAAAACACTTATAAAAATCATATAGCTGTAATGTTAATTTATGAAAATAAATCAGTTATTACTAAAGTTTATAAGTAAGGGAAAGGAGGGTAAGAGTACGCACCTAGTGGATTGTTCATTATAAAAATGAAAATTAAAAAGTGAGAACCTTGAAAATTGACTGAATCATAGTTTATTAACTTAGAAACTTAGGTACACAAAATGAAAGTTTTATCTTAAAAAAATATATGAAAGAAAGCAAGCGGAAAAAAAATTGCAAATGCGTACTCTTACCCGACCTGGTGGATAAGAGTACGCACCCAGGAAGAGTAAGAGTACGCATTCAGAAAATTTAGCATTTGTCTCATACGAATGCTCCAGTGCCTTCGTAACTGGAACATTCATCATGCCACCACTCCTTACATAATCCACACTGGATCCAAACTTCATCATATGCTTGCTCGCAGCCTGGGCATATGGTCGCCTCATTGTTTACTGAACTTGTTGAGGGATCTGGGTTGTCGATACAATGCAGAGCAAGATTTTTTCTTTGCTTTCATGGTTTTTCCTTTTTCAGTTTTGGCCCCATTTTTACTTTTCATAGCAGCTCCATTAGCCTTTGCTTCTTCTAATTCTCTCTACCTTTTCCTTATGCTCGTACTCTTACCCGCCGATGTATTGCTCTTCAAAAGCGTCCATAGATGGCTGTAGCATTCACAATAGTAAAATTCTGACATGCCCACGTTGTTTGGAAGGGAACAAAGCTCATAATGATATCTACTTAAAAAGCATCAATCCTTTATTGACAAAAAAATTAATATTTCTTCACAGAAAAATTACATGCCAAGATGCAGAAATCATATTTTACCTGATAAATAAACGACAGCAGGGATGAAAATAACAATGGCGGTCTCTTGAGCCCGCTGAAAACAAACGTGCTGAGTTGATCACACTCGCTTCTGCTTGCAGTGTTGCCAACAGGGAAAAAAGTCCCTGCGTACTCTTAACCGACTGCGTACTCTTACCCTCCTTTCCCTTACTCATTCAAATGCTTAAAAACACAATATGATAAATGACATGATATTTTTTAATGTATTCCATGTTTGCGTTTAACGATTTAAAATCAATCTATTTAAAAATTTTCTATTAAAGTTTATAATACACACCGTTCCCCAAAAACCAGTCGAAATAAGTTAAATTTTACAATATATATATAACTTTACGTTTCATATTCCTATATTTTCTGTTAGATATCATTACAGTTATCGTTAAACACCGAAAATGCGTTTATTTAACCTAAAACCTCTGATTTCGATTAAATAATGGTTACTTATAGTGAGTCATTCCATTTCAAATCAGGCAGGCAGGTCTAAAACATGTCACATGACATTCACAGATTTTTTAAAGAAAATTACAGTAGTTAAAACTAAGGGACATATAAATATCCCAAAAGGATTTTTCGAAAAATAAATATTTCTCTAGTTACAGACTTTGAAAATTTAGAACAAAATTGGCCGTTTTCAGAAAATCAGCAAAACACTCACTTTTAAAATGGCTACTGTTTGAAAAGTTTTTAACCGATTCGAATATTTTTTTCTATAAATAACTAAGGGATGGTATTTTATTTAGTCACTAATTTTCAAAATCTAGTTGGTTTTATTGATAAAGAAAAAAAAAAAAAAAGTTTTTGACGTGAAAAAATAGCATTTTTACCGAATTTACGTTTTTTTCTTATGAAAAAAATTATTTTTGACAAAACAGAGGTGGCAATCTAAAGTGCTGTTATGGAAGTTTTGTATCTTATTTTATTTTAAGCCTGAGCTACATATCCCTTCTGAATTTAAAGTTGAAATATCGAAAATGTTAAAAAATTACAATGTTTGAAGTCAATCAAACTCAACAAAACTGAAAACCAGTAACAATCAATAACTCAAAAAAGCCATTTTTTAAAAATCTGAAAATCTATTCATTTGATGCCCTTTAAGTGCCTTAACAAGCTGTTATCAATCATATTGTGTATTTTTTTCAAAGATATTTTATATGATTTTTCAAAAATGAGCTTTTGTGCGTTTCTCAAAAAACCGAAAATTCAAGATTTATTTATTCCTTTTAATTTAAGATTTAATCAATTTTTATTAAGAAATATACTTTGTATTATTACACAATTACTGCAGCTAGTGTACTTAACCTACTTAAAATTTAAAAGGCACCTTGCAGAAAGTGTAGCCACTGTGATTTAATGCATGTTATTCTGTTCATTCCAATTACTAGTTTTAAACTCACACGCTTTACATCAAATGCCATGTAACAGCGTACGTAAAATCTATTGCAGGAATACAATCAAAACATTATTTGCTATCTTAAAATAGTAATACTTATATGGGACGCACGATCAAACATCAAGTGAAAGCAATAACAAAACTTCCAGCCTACACAGGCTACAGAATCTCCAAACGAATGCTTTAACCCATTTTCTGCCAATGGTGCGTATACGTACCATTTCAAGAAATATTTTTTTATTGATACTGTGACGTATATTTTTCAGTAATTATATTTTTCTGCTATTTTTAAAGGTTTTGAAGACAAATAAAAAATATTAGTGACTTGGGTAGCGCAAGCTCTTTACGTTGAGAAATTTAAAAAAAAAAAAAACGCTAATTTTTCAACTCGATACGATCATTGACAATTTCTATTTTTTGAAAATGTATAACTTATCTATTTGAGTTTAATAATATGTTTTTTAATGGCCTTAAGTTGCAGGTTCTGTAAAAAAATAAAAATAAAATAAATATCATTAAAAAACTTTAAAATTTTTATTTAAATTTAATGGTGCGTTAACGCACCATTGGCCGAAAGCATGAACAAAAAGCAAGAATTGAAAACCCTTGTTTTTGTGCAAATTTTGGCGTTTTATGCCATATTTTGGCAGGTAATCAGAAACGTTTATAAAGAAGAAGCCGGTAAGGTTTAGATTCAAACTTTGGTGCTCGTGCTCATCTGACGGATACCCTTTCCAGGTGCGGAGACTAACAGTGATCTGCAAAATATGTCATTAGGAACAAGTGTTGTTTTGGAATTAGCGTGGTTCCAAAACCTGGAATGCACAGAATATATTTTGATAACATTTTCTCTTCTTACGCTTTATTCGTCATTTTAAAATAAAAAGTTCTTTTTTTATTTGGCACAGCTCTCGAAAATCGCATATCTGGTTGTATATTGGAGGATTCCAAAAATATGAAAAAAAAAAAAAAAAAACATCGTGATTCCTACGATTTTGCATTCAACAAAGACGCAGAAACATGTGCAATCAAATAAAACGACAATGCTGTGGTGAAGATTGTTACTAATAATGCGACTATTTTGCCTCTTATAAATACCAAACGATACAAAGAGAGAATGTTATGATTTCCCAACCGAACATTATTACGGATTACAAAACATTATTACGGATTACAATGAACATATGGGAGGTGTTGACCTTCATGGCAATAACACAGCATAAACACTGAAGGTAAAAAATGTTGGTGGCCATTATTTACAATTATCATTGATAGCGTTGTAGTCAATTCATGGAATCTGCATGGAATTTCTACTAACACAAAAAGGGCACTCATAGACCAGATATAGAAATTGCCCTGTTGAAATCTGAATGCAAGAAAAATCTTTCTGATGAAAATAAACTGCAAATGACTCATCCTAACAAGGGCGTCCGTCATCCGCAACGCTACCGAAAGAAATACGGACTGATAGTCGGCCATACCGTAAGTGAACATGAATAAAAAGTCCGTAGACGATGTAAGATGTGTAAAACCACATGATTTATCTGTGCCTCAAATGCCGAGTACATTTGCATCCAAAATGTTTTGAAAGTTTTCATAAGAATATCATATTTCATTAGAATACAATTAACAAATCTTCATTATAATACAATTAACCTCAAAATTCCATTTCCAATTTCAACTTTTTGTTCATTGGTTCGGCCAATGGTGCGTATACGCACCATTTCATTTCGCAAATAAAATATTATTTTTCATGCATGAAACTTTTTTTGTGTCTTAATGGATGTAATTTAAGCATATTTTAATAAAAATAATACCACATTTTATAAAATTTCTATGCTCGGCCGGAAATGGGTTAATAAGACATCAAAACTTAAAAAAGCATATCGAAGCGACGCACTCATCGAAATATAAATAGCAAATAAATTATTTTTGACTTAATAGAGTAATTAATACATAGTTTGACAACGACTCTAACAAGCTAAAATATTTTTTAAGTTATTTTAAACTTACTTTTCTCCACCAGACCCCTACATGTTAGCCGAGGCCTTAGGATTGCTTACGCACGGGGAGAGGTAGTGGGGTCTACGGATTTTACATGCACATATCCCCAAGTATACATGGTGGTCTTCAGTGGGTATCGAACGCGCGACCTTCCAGGTGGAAGTCCGACGTGCTAACCACTAGGCTACCACGGCCCCATTTTAAACTTACTGGCTCATACCCTATTAGGACTTCAAAAAAAAAAAAAAAAAAAGGTCATGGCAAGAAACATCCAAGCAAATAATAATGAAAAGCAACGGATGCTCAAGAACACATTAAGTGCACCCTTGCGAAAAATGCATATACCGAAAAGTTGTGCTAGATTAACTAAATGTAAAGAGCTTGTTCGAACAAATAAAAGAAGATTCTTAAAATTTGACGCTCCGTAACATATACAAAGCTTGCTAAAGTACGCACTGTATTTTTCGAGAGCGTCTGTTTTATTCCGAATGTGTTTTATGTGCTACATTTTTTTGTTTCATTTAAATTGTTTTCAAATCTAAGAATGTCCGTTAAATGATGAAAAATTAGTATCAACATCTGAATCACTTTGAGCGAGGCTGTATGGCATACCTTAAACAAGAAGTTCCGTCTAGAACTATACGAGCCTACTTTCCCGTATACACAGCTTCAAATTTATAATCTAGCTATCTCTCTCTCTATGTCTTTCTCGTTTAGCTTTAGTTCTTAATTGTTTCAAATATACTTTTTTCAACGGATAATACATATTCATTCAATAATTCATTTATTCAGTCAGTCATGTATTTATTCACTCATTTATTCATTCATTCTCTCACTTATTCATTTAATCATTCATTAATTCAAAAATATTCTTGAAAATCCCGATCAAAAAATTTCATAGGAAAATAGGCTCGTTAGTTCTGGATGAACTTTCTATTTGTACATGTTCTACGTCATAAGAGCTTTCCGATAAAGTTTGTTCCAAGTAAATCGGTCCGTTAGATCAGGATTTATATAGGATTGAAATTTCCCCGTAGGCGGTATGTAATTTTTTTTTTTTTTTGAATTGTTCAAAAATTAGCAAAAATTGTTCATATCAATAGTTCACGCCTAGAACTTCTACCACTGAGCTTGTTCATTGGAACTTGGATCTTGTACAAAGAGTTTACATAATTTGCTTCATTTTCGCCCATAGGCGCTAATGTTAAAAATTTTTGAACTGTTCAAAGTTGAACAAAATATTGTTCAATTGAAAAAGTAAACTATGGAAATGAGATGTCCTCGCCGAGATCTTTCGAATGCAAAAAGAATTTTTCGAATCGAACAATTCGTTCAAAAGTTATTAGGGGGGGACAGACCGACAGACAGACAAACAGACCGACAGACCGACAGACACACTTTTTCCCCATCTCAAAACCCTACTTTCAAATTTTTTATTTTTCAATCTTTATTTAATTGCTTCAATTATTTTTGACTTTTCTTGATTTCTAACGATATTTTCACGATACATTAAGCCTTCTTTCATGCTTTATTATTATTATTTTCACTTTTCCGGGAAAGTAGGCTAAAAAACACATGCTTTTTAACAATTAATGCAGAGCTACTGTATGTATTTTTCGTGCACGGATGTATGTATTTTTAGCAGCAGTGGTTAATGTTGCACGACAGTACTGCAAGAAGTGCGGGATCAGCTAGGCACGGGCGAGTTACGTGAAGAATTTGTTATGCCCTATCTTGTCGTGCAACCGCTGTGCTAAAGATTATGTTAAGAAATTGAAGATTATTTTGCCATTTGACTGACAAAACATTTTGCATCAAATCGAATACTCATGAATCAAACAACGTGTCTGAAACGGGTGGGTACTAAATCATTTTCAAAAAATGTGTGGTTTTCGCTGTACGTCCAGTTAAAATATATCCAGGGTAGAATAGGGAACTGTTTTGTTTCCAGAGATTTCTTTCAGTCTTTTTTTCTGTGATGAACGTATTTTGGTTCTGAGGGAACTAGGTGATATTTTGCATCCTAGTTGTTTCAATCTTTAGATGCACATAAGGACTGAGGACTGGCGATTTCTCATGGTAGCAACAGAACTCATTTCAATAACCTTGACGGCTATTGAGAAGATTGAAATGGTCATAGTATCATGTGCTATTGTTCACGCGCAGATTCCAAGACAGTATTTTCCAGTTGGTATTGGTCACTTCCTCTACCGATGCTGTGATCTCTCGTGGGCTTTTAAGACAATCAGCATGTTGTGTTGGCTTATGATCTCACTAGATTTCTCTCTGAACAAGCACTTGTCATACATAACTCAATGGGGAAAAAATCAATGGTTGATCCGAACGAGCAGTAGTCATTAAATTATTTGATGATTTGCATGGTATGGTTTGGAAGCATATTTCACATAATAGATATACGGCACATGTACGACAAATTGCTTGGCAGGTGCACTACAAAGTTATTTGTACATTTATTATTAGTTAGGCAGGCTACTTGTATATTTACTATTAATAAAGCTTTGCCATTTGAATGATTTAAATTACGCATCGAGACTTTTGCTCCTCCGTACTGACTTTCTCTGAGGGGGTGGGGGTAGGATCCAACTTGTGTATTGTGTGTAACATTTATAATAGTAAACAAAATATATACTTTAGTAAAATGCGACGCATAATCTGCAAGAAAAGTAAGATTATAAACGTTTGGTATGAGATTTACTGGCTATGAGGACAAAATTTAAACTTTAATGATGCAGGCTTCTTTACAATCCTTAGAATGAAAAGTTTTGGATGTGCTAATTCTATATGTTTACATTATTACTTGTGCATTTTTTATGGACTCCTACGTTTTTGTTTTATTTTTTCATTTTCATATCAGTAATTTTACTGAATTTTGGGTGTGCAAAATATACAGGGTGGGTCAAAAGAAATGAGCCGGATATGAAGGGTGATAAAAAAAACTATTAAAATTTGAGACTTATTTTTTTTTTATTTTGATCTGTATTTAGTACCATTTTTTTACATTAAGTTTTGAATACCACTTCAGAAAGATGACGACCTTCTGCAACAATAAACTGATGCGGTCTATTTTTCCACGCAAAGAGAATAGACTGCATCTTCGTGTGCATTTCAATATTGGGCGTAATGTTACGGTCCCTAAGCTTTTTTTTTTTTTTTTTGGGGGGGGGGGGGGTATTTGAAGGAGAAAGTTCCCCATACTTTAGAAGTGCTGAAGGACCGAATTATCGAGGAAATATCCGCCATACCCCTTGAAATATGCAGAAAAGTTTCCCAAAACTTCAGGAATGGACTGCATCAGTGCATTGGTGCTGAAGGCCGCTATCTTGCTGAAGTGGTATTCAAAACTTAATGTAAAAAAAGGGATTATAAGCAGATCAAAATTAATAAACTTTTAAGTCTCAAATTGCATTAGTTTTTTTTTAATACCCCGTCCAAAACAAAGTCATTGCTTTTTCTTTGTGTGCATTTCAATATCCCGCGTAATGTTACGGTCCCAAGCTTTTTTTGTGGGGTTATTTGAAAGAGACAGTATTAAACATCACCCGCATACTTTAGAAGAGCTGAAGGACCGAATCATCGAGGAAATATCCGCCATATCCCTTGAAATGTGCAGAAAAGTTTCCCAAAACTTCAGAAATGGACTGCATCAGTGTATTGATGCTGAAGGCCGCTATCTTGCTGAAGTGGTATTCAAAACTTAATGTAAAAAATGGTATTAAATACAGATCAAAATAAAAATAATAAGTCTCAAACTGTATTAGTTTTTTTTTAATATAACCCCTTAAAACCGGGTCATTACTTTTGCCCCACCATGTATCTTGGTGTTCAATGCTTTAATACAAAATTTAGAAAAAAAAAGAAAGTAAAATAAACAGGCGAATTTATGTTATATATTTAGGCAATTAATTAGAAACAAATTATGGGGCATTTTTTTGCCCATTTAGTGTTCAGTATTATTAATAAAATAACCGTGAACACTCAATTGCGCACATATGTTGCAGTACATTGTCAGACAGTTAGCCATTAAATGAACATCGTAGTGGGTTTTCAGACTATTTCATGGACGTCTTTAAAAGGGAATGTGACAAATATACGTTATTTTCCGATTTTGTGTGAATAATGCTAGGAGATTTAATCCACCAGATCAGTGTTTCCGAAAGTTTCGACACATGTGTACCCCTTACTATAATGTTCGAAATGCTGAGTACCCGTAGTCAAGAAAAAATCAATCAATAAATAAATGCATAAAATAAATATATAGTTTAATAGCAATAAAAATACAGGATTCCCATTTTTAATGAATAAACAAATTAATCATAAACGAAAAATATAATTGGTTCACAATAAAATATATGTAAAATGAATAAATTTTTACCATGTATCACATTTGTTACTGTCAATAAAAAGGATGAAGTTGTGTACATGGATAAATTTATCATTATAATTGTTCAAGACTTTCTTTGTGAAAACGGTATACGTATGTTCAAATTTCAATCACAATGATGTTAAAGTTCAAAATCTTATGCTGATTTTTCAAAGAATTCTCCTGAAACTAATTTTAACCTTATTTCCGTCCGCACATGATAAAGCTACTGGCATGTATAGTGTAATCAATGTAAAAATGGATAGCCATTCAATATTTTTGTTTAAATTAGGAGCTTAGTTTTTCGAGCCTACTTGCAAATTGTCTAAATGTTGTGTGGAAACATTTCGGAGGATCATCATGAGTTTAACGAGCCGAATTTATTATAAATTCGGAAGAGAAATAAGTAAACATCACCCATTACCAACTATCTCTTGCTATAAATTTAATTTTGTCACGGTTGCGTTCATTTTATCTCGAATGCGGATCAGTGAAGTTTCTTTGTGTAACGATAGGGCTAAGACATTTTGAAACATAGATGTTTACCCGATGTTTTCAGCCTCGTGCGTACCCCCACCAAGCTTTTGCTGTACTAATGAAGGGTACGCGTACTACACTTTGGGAAACACTACTATCTGTATAGAGAGTACAATAAATACCGCTTTATAAGCAGTAGATCATGTTTCAAAATGTTTTTAGACTATGTCCGCAAAAAACTCTATAATTACGTAAATAGCTGTAAAATATAGGTGGTTATGGTTAAGGTTAACTTGTTTAGACCTACGTAGAGCTCATTCTAATAAACAAATGTCACTGAAACTTGGTACATGAGCTAAATGGACCATAGTAAAATTAAATTAGTTTTAATTTTAGAAAATATCAGTTTAAAATTTAACCTTTAGATACGAAGGTGGTGCATGAAGAAACAAAAATGAGGGGGGAGGGTCATAGGATTTGCTTAAATATTCATTCCATTTGTGTCAGTCATTTGTTTAAAGCGTTCTACAGCGTGCTCAACACTTAAGTAAAGGGTTTTTCGATCAATTGCAGCAACTTGGAAATGAAAAATGCATTTGATAAAGAATCGAGTTTTGGATCGAGAAATATGCTATTGTTGAACACACTATAACACGTTTCGAACATATGATTGAAGGTAATAGAATGTACACTAACAAATGTTACGATAAAAAATATTGCTTTTTTAAAATTTGTGTTTGTATTTTTTAAATGTGTTATATATGCAGCTCCTTCTTATATGAGGTAAAATTTTGAGCATTTAAATTTTCTTTTTAAAGATTTCTTTTTACCACGGCCTATATAAAGATTATATCAAGTTTCAGTGACATGCGTCTATAAGAACGAGCTCTACGTTTGTCTAAGCATGGTAATTTCAATGACAACGAACACCTTATAACTGTTTTATGATGAAACCTATAATCGATTCACAAGTTGTTTTGCGATAAAAATAAAAAAACAAACTAACAACTACTCAAAAAAGTAAAATTTGTGCAGATTGTATGTACCTAAGCTTAAAAATAATGCAAAGTTGTAAAACAAAACCGATGTAACAGCTTCCATAAACTAAAAAAACAGTATCTTTATATATGTATTAAAGAATGCAATTAAAAAATGCCTCATTAATTATTACGATATGAACCTACACTGAGAAACTAAAAATGATTGTGCTCACCGCATTCCATTCGCCCTTTTCACCATTTTAATATTCAGATAAAATGGTACAATCAAAGTCTCATCAGCTCGCATCTATCAAAAATAAGATTTTTCTTAATGTTTTTTGTATCTTTCACGGTTTAAAATTTCCATCACGAAACGAGAATTCATGGGAAAAGTTTAAGATCTATTTACGCTAGACTATAAAATTTGGATAGTTACTTTTTTGTCTTTTTACATTTTTTTTTCTTTTTACGGAAGTACAAATTCCTTTATTAAAATATTAGTATGCTTTGTTTTTGACCATAAAGGCAATACATTTTGCTATTTAAAATCTAAAAAAATTATTCTAGAATCGTTTTCTCCCTAAATACGTACAATTGTGAAAAGGTAATAAATTTATTTAATCCAGCTATTAGTTAAAGTTGCACTTTGCAGGCAGCTCCATAACTACTGGTTGTTCATTTGACCCAAAACCAATTCGAAGTTTGATACTTTTCGACAATTAGTTCGGTAACAAAAGGTATAATTTAACGATGTTATTTAAAAAGAAAAGTGTTTTAATAAATTGTGCTTAGGTAAGACAAAGCCTAGCTATACGAATAAATACCTTTCCTGGTTTGAATACAAAAAGGATCTTTTTAAATAAATCGTACCAAAATAAACACTAGACAAGTCTTGGTGAAAAATATAATCTAACGTTATTATAGAGTAAACGCAGTGTAAGTGCAAAATATACGACTTAGCTATTTAAAAAAATAGTCATTATTAAACTAAAAATAAAATATCTATTTTTTCCCCACATTGCTCAAAATCTAAATCTATGTTTCACAACCAGGGTTTCGCTAAGCACTGTTAAGGATTCCGCTAGAAATCGAGAGTCTGATTTGTACTAGCCCTTAAGAAGAAGTAAATAATAACACTACTGATAATTTTTACTGGAAATAACAGTTTGGTTTTCTTATTTTTCATGGGGCCGATTTTTAACTATCCGTACATTTAAAAACCGTTTGGATACCGGATATTTAAAAATCGATCGGATAACGGAGATATGAAAATCGATCGGGTACCACATGTTTCAAAATCAGTCGCATACCGGTTACTCAAAAATCGGTCTGATAGCGGATGTGCGATGCCTTTTGGGTAGGGGAATGGTCCCGCTGGTCCCTAAACCACCCCTGTTCATTCACTAGAAACAGCAACAAAAAGCATCATTACCAGTGAAATGGATGTGTTTATTTATTGATTTTACCTCATTAAGGATGTCCAGTTACCTCTTACTTCCAAATATGCACATGCTACATTGATTGAAACAATTTGAATCATTTCCCAGAAGTGCATATTTCATTTTCCTTCTTAATTGAATCACAAAATAATATTAATAAAAACAATAGTAATAAAAATACAGTGGAATCCGCTTAATTGTACCGCCGGATAATCGGACCAGCCACTTATTCGGACCAAACTTTACAGAACCAAAGCATTTCCCATCACATAAACCTACTATTATTCACTTATTGGTACCAAAAATTCGTTTAATCAGACCAGAGCAAGCAAGTATAAAACAGGAGCCATAAGTTACGCATTTAGAACGGATTCAAAGTGGGTCAACGAACATAAAAATTAATTGATTAATTGATTACAACTCTAGTAACTTTCAAAAAAATCCAACAATATTTAAGGTGAGATATTTAACAAAATTCCCACTAGATGGCGGTACTATTAAAGCGAAGGTCAAAGTTCAAGTGAATTTTCGAATTTCCTCTGCTCAGCAGTCAGCACGTACAATTAAATTAAATTTTAATTCGAATAAAATTCTTTGATTGTAAACTAAGTAAGAGTTATGTTCTATTGGAAGTTTTATCAGCTCATGTGTAGCGATCTGAACACGTTATTAAACCAGAGCAGTAAGATGATGAACCCATGTAACAGCCATATTCACCGGCCGATTTGAACCTTCGATTTGCAGATCAAAGGCTTCCGCAACCAATTAGGAACGCTCAAATAGGCGGTTCGAGTGTTTGACAGAGGATCGCAACGGTTGGTGAAAAAGGCTGTAAAAGGCTTCTTTGACTTGTGTTTTCACCTGGATCGTAAACAGTATATTATTTCCTGTTTGTATGTTGGTTATAAATGATATATATGGCCAACATGCAAACACTTTAATATGTAACGTATAGTACAACCGGTCTTGTTACACAGGCCATATTCACGTAATTAGATCAGCCGCTTAATAGGACCAAAAATGATGGCGTCCCGATGTGGTCCGATTAACCGGAATCGACTGTAGTTGCATTCGCAAAAGTAACCTCATTATTTTCGAAGATAAACCAGGAGCTCCACAGATACATTCATTTCATATTTTTTTCAGGAGAAATGCATGTGATAAGGATAACCATTATTACATTAGATAGTTTGTAATTGAATGGAAGAAAGTTACTACTGATATATTCATTTAAAAAGAACAAGTGTTCATTCAGTGAGTGGTGTTCCTTCACTGGTTGAATTTCCCTATATTATGCGAAAAACGACTAATTTTTGTAGTTACATTCTATGAAATCTGGTGATTTTATGACCTAATGAATCGTTCTTTCGTCTATGTTTTCACAATATTTCACAATTGTTCTTCAGGGGTTTATATGTAAAACGGGTGTATGGTAAAACTTGGTGATATGTCGAAATTGAATTTTTGGAAAGAATTGGAAGTGTGAGTACACCGCGGTTCCAGGTAATTCCAACAGCAAAATCTACTTGAATTCATAAATTTGTTGTTCTGAAAGTGCATGATATAACGTCGTTTTTACTGCTTGCTTTCCAAATGTAAGGGCTTGAATTTTCATTGCTGTTCCTCTGATTTTCCATTGAGATTAGAGTACTCCGACACTTTTTATGGAAACGTTTTTTGAGCAAGCTATTATCCTTCAGTAACTGTGCAAACAGTTACAAGTCTTTGTAGAAATGCATATGTTAATAAATGTGCTGCGCAATTTTGCATATCTGGTACTAAGGAGAGATGGTGCATCGTTTACATTACCTCATATGGTTGACTAAGTAAGTTCAAGGTATTAGCAGAGCAAACAAAAGATATGAACAAAGAAAAAGTGAACCCTTGAAAATAAATCAAAAATAACGTATAAAGCTCATAATTGCATTAAAAATTGCAGACACGTGTTTCGGAGATTGTTTTCAAATTATTCAATAGTTATTTTTAAATGAACAAATTGACTTATTGTATGCATTAATAATATTTTTTTCCTGATTAATTGTTTGATTTCAGATATATTTTAATGAGATATTAATGATATGAGGGGGAAACATATTTAACTAAACTCATATGAAATTGTGATAGAAGGGGCACAACTGCTGGAGTTTGCAGCTTTTGGTTGTTAGTCTTGATTTGCACTTATGTGCTGGTATTTGACAAAGCAAGAAAATAAAAAACTATGTAGCTTACCCCTCCCCCTGAATAGGTTGTGGGTTACAAATAAAGTTGAAAAAAAGGAAGCATTATAAGAAAAAACAAAGCTATTTATTTTATCTACCTGTATATCCTAGCATTTCCACACCTCACGTCCAAAACATGAATAAAAAATAATATAAGAAAGAAGCAAATTTAAAGGAGCCGCAACACATATATTGCAGCTGCTGTGGAATGACATTTCTATGCTACAGATCATGGGAAAGGAGTATGTGTTGACTTGGGCGAGACAGTGAAACGTCTTACTGCTAAAGCTAGCCTTCAAAAACTGCATTGAGATCAAATTCTGACACCAGTTTAACTTTTCAATTGAAGTGTTATGAACATTCCTTTAATTCAGTTTTTTTATGTAACTGTTCAGGAATATTCAGAAGAAAATGAGTTATTAAAAGATAGATTTTTAAGAGCACTATCAGTCGAAGGAACACAGAAGTTTCACAGCTTTGTTCCATTCAGTGAACATAAAATTACTACAAAAGTGTGTTCACATAGTAATAACTTTCAGAAACAGAAATTCTTTGAAGAAAGCTCAAATGTATGACAAACCTTGAATAGGTACATTACATGTGAATATGATGAAAGGTGTTGACTGGCTGAAGTAATTTAAACAGATGTACTTTTTTTCCTCTCATATGATTAATATCTCATTAAAATATATCTGAAATCTGAGAATTAATCAGGAAAAATTATTATTAATTTATAAAATAAGTCAATTTGTTCATTAAAAAAAACTATTGAATAATTTGAAAACAATACTTTGAGACAGCTATGATAAGACAAAAATGTGAAGGCATTCGTTGCCCCCCTCCCTCAAATAAATTTTCAACTTGTTCATTTCATGCACAGACATGTCCGTGCTTGTTCACTCATGCATAGATGTGTTTAGAAGGCTAATTAAATCATCTCCTTTAAGAAACCATCATCTTAAAATAGCTTGAATCACAAAAATGTTCATTTTTTGGTAAATCAAATATTCTTGAAAATTCGGGAAAATATGATCCGATTGAGTCCCCAAGCTGAAATTTTGACAAAGATAAAAGGCACAGAAATATTTGAGAATTTTTTAAAAAAATTAATGATACGTTTTTCGAGAAATTTAAAATTAAAATTACAAGGTCATTTCTCAAAATTTAAAATTTTAATAAAATTTGTCATGATGCATATCATACAAAACTTCATTCAATATACTTCAAAATGCTTTTTACTAGAACTTTTTATCTCTATTTGTTGATAAGTTTTGGTATGTTTTGTGTTGAAGCATGCATGTAAAAATGCGAGTTTTTTACAAAATCAAAGCTTGATAACTAAAAAACTAAACAAGATAAAAATCTAAAAATTTGGATTTTTAATTACCTTGAGGGGTGCAGGTGATAAGCCAAATTTGAAAAAAATCAAAGAAGGTGAAGTAATTTTTTTCTCAAATTTTGGATCACTTGACATGGAATGACCCAGGCTTATAACTACAAAACATGTCTCTTGTCTGCTACCTTTATCGAACTGCTGTGCTTTGAACGTTGCTTTTGTTAAAATAATTGTATTTTTTTTTTTTTCGCACAAAACGTTTCGTACAAAACGTTCTACTTGCAAGTGAAACATTGTTTCAATCAATTCATATGAAAACTGCTCTTGATGATCCAGGGTGCACTTAAGTGCACCCTTGTTGTAGTTGGAACTGTGATGAATTGGAATTCAACTGAACACATTATGTCTGCTCAACTTGGTTGCTGCAAAGCACAGTAAAGATATTCACGTGGTCACTAATGCTGACAACGGTAACGCGTTAACCATTTTAACTTGCTGCAACGTGTAAAGGAAGTTCCTCTCAACTTTCTGAATTTTTATGGGAATTAAATCTACTCAATAATATATATATATATATCTATCATATATATATATATATCTATCATATATATATATATATGCCTACAAATATTTAAATATAAGATAAATTAAGTTTGATTATTATTGTTAACAACTGAAGAGAGGCAATTTTGACAATTTATTTGTTGTTATTATTAATGTAATCTACTTATAATCGAAAGCCATCTCTCCCACTCATGTGCGATGTGGTGGAGTTGTGATGTGATTTTGAGTACGTTTTTGTGATCAACAGGAAATGGCCGAAAATGAAAGAGATATTTTTTTTAGAGTTGTGTTAATTATGATATTTGAGAAATGACAACCCTTGACTCAGAATCCATTCCCAGCATCTCGGCTCCTGTGCGAGCAATTGATCGTAACGAATTTTGGAAATAGATCTCACGTGGTGATCTATTTCCAAATCATTTCGGTGAACATATATCATTCCGGTGAAAAACAAACAGTACCTGTACTATGCTCACAACATAACATTTATTTTATGCCGAAAAGGGGATCCGACCTGTAGGGTGAGGTAACGGTGTCAAGGGCTAGTGTTTGCAACTCCCTGGCATACTATTGAAGGTCCCATGCTCTGGATCAGTGGAGTGTCTCAAACAAATGACTTAGCATTCAAGGGGTCTGCTCTCACGACACCAGGAGCGAGTCTGGTTCTCTGGTCCATCCAGCAACATCATCGTCAGGGGCCGGTTGTGGAATTTGAAGCTAACTTGTATGCTAAAAGAGGATACTCGGATTGTATCAGCCAAGACTGGACGATTTCCGCGGAAGAAGTGCAGCAGGGTCAAGTACATATTTTCGGCAAAAGGGGAAGACGATGCGTTCGTCGGCGGGAACAGGGGCTCACTCAAGATTTCCTCCGATCGCATTTCCCACGTTTTAAACCGAAGGTAGCCACAGTCAATCAGCGGCTGCGCTTTAGTTGCCATTTTGTACCAACGGAAAATTTGAGTTTTTGCTGTTATTCTTTGCGATGGACCACGTGATATGCGGTAGAAGTGCAAGGGAGCATGGAACAGTCAGCAGGTGCATAAACACTTCGTCGGGCTTCACGACATGCGCAATCTCACCCACCTTGTAAAGAGAGAAGCGTAAAGTAACTGTCTTAAATTTATTCCAGCTGTCGTGTTAATTTACGGCATAACAACACTATAGCGATGGAAGTGCAGAAGAAATGTAGTCCATAATATTGACCAAAAATGTGACTCATTTTTTTTGGAAACTATGCGCCGACTCTACTGGTTTTACCTTTAACACATCTATTCTTATACAATGTCATACTGTTTTTCTTTCATCTTTCTTTTCTTCAGTTTTGAATTATTTAAGCTAGCATTGTAATAGATATTCGTAGATTTTGCAGCACGTGTTTCAATTTGAAACCCTGTCTTCCATTCATATAATTCAAAAGCCTTTATTTTTTTCGTATTCTTTAAAAACTTTTTTGAGAACCAATTATTTTTGCATCATTTTCGTAGGTTTTTGCGTATTTTTTTTTAAAGTACAATAACTAAGTGCAACCTTTTAGATAGTGTTTCTAGTGTTCTGTTTTGTTGCTTTTGTCAACTAACACCTTTTTCGTGCATTGAAAGATTAATTCCTTGTAATATCATCACAACATAACTGTCTAATTTTGTTGAGAATTTCAATCATACGAGGCTTATTTTTGTTCGTTCTACAAATTATTTATTTTTACAAAACCTACTGAAACATTATGAAATAGTTTTTGGCGCTAATCATGTAAAACACAGCACAGAAAGAATTTTGATCATTTATTTTTTACTTACTTTTATCCATTCGTCAACTGAAGTAATATATGGATCAATCAGCCCAAATCCGAAAAATAATTAAAAATCTGTATCAATGAGGCACTGTATATAAAGATTGTGGAATCTATTTATTTAATTCATATTTGTATTTGCACTTTAACATTGTATAAACAAAAATCCTTACATTCTGCATAACAATTTTCCTAAACTCAATATCTAAGGAAACAATTCAAGAATTACGTAGCTATCGTGTAAGAGAATATTTCATCAAGATTAACAAGAGGAGACGAAATGCTCTTATTCGATTGATGTTTCTTCTTTTAATCAAAACTAACAAGAAGAAAACGAATGCTCTTAGGTATAATGAAATAAACGTCTTTATTTCCGTGCAGTTAAAAAAACTGAAGTTAGAAAAGAAAAAGTGTGGAGTTGTTGTGATAGTGATAATGAAGCAAAAGATAATTTCTACAATAATGAACAGGCCGACAAAAATCACTGCGTTTGTTGACTCATTAGAGAGTAATAAAATATATTCAGTATAATGCACGAATAAAGATTTTAGTCATATTATTTATGACATATTGCTTTTTTATGCAACTAAATATTGCACAACTTATTGCTGTGATTTTTTTTGTCTTTCTCTTTGTTTTGTCTTAACTTCATATTTAATCAATTGCTAATTCATATTTATACAATTTTAATATAGCACTTCTATATTGAACTTAAATAAAAGCTATAATTTTTCAGTTTCTTTTAAACATAATAAATTCAAAATTATTTCCTCAACATCTTTTATGATTTCCTTATTAATATACATGTAACAAAAGTTCGGTTTATTTTTCTTTTGCTACATTTACTCATTAAAACAATAAATTATCGGTTATTCAAAACTCGCCTTATTCAAGACTAGAATAATATTAATTTCATTTTGAACGCTTAACTGTGGCTTGACTGTTTCTCCGTGACTGAACTTGTCACTCACTTTTAACGTAGGTTTGCGCGTCATGCCATTTTTTTTCACATGTGCTCATATTTATAATTTTCATTAAATTACGGGATTAATTTTTGCATGACATATATTTCAAAACACCTACAATTTTTATTAACGATTTGTTTTAAATCTTTTGGTCAGAAGAATTGAAATGACAGCAATTTTTTCATACGCACTATATTCTATGGCGTAAGCTTCCTGTCTTGGAATGCCTTTGCCGTGTGCATTTTTCGTCAGTTGGTAATTCGATAGCAGAAAACAACGACGCATACCAGCAACGCTCCCCAGCACTGGAGTTATTATTATGTCTCCTTTGTCTGGGGATGCAGTTTTCTTTCAAAGTTCGTTTATTTTTACCGTAATATGTATGATCAATTGATTATTCAAGAACTGTACGATTAATATTTGAAGGCAATCATCATCAAAAAATGCAGGAACTTGATTCCAAAGGAATTATTGTCATTTTGTTGTTTCTACAGAAATATTCCTCATCTGGCTACTCCAATATTCGTTATTAGTTGCAAATCATATAATATTCAGTTAATCCAGAAGAATTGTGCATTCTTCGAGGCTGGACAATTAAGCATCAATTAATGACATAATCTAAAAATTAAAGGATGTCAGTATGAACTGTTACAACTGATCAAATGAACTGCTTCAACGAATATTAAATTTGAAATCATCGAACGATATTAAGTAGTATCAACAAAGGAATGAATAATCAATTTGGATGCAACAATGTGGTACCACAGGTCGTATTTTATTTATTTTATTTTTGGTTAACCTTAAGTTTATAAATTGAGTAATGGATATATAAAAAGTCTTTGGTTGTTATAAGATCGTATCTGATAATATAAATAATCTAGAATTTGGTAATAAATTAAATTAGTCTTAATTCAGGGTTATGAATTTTTTCACATATATTATATTGTATTTATATTTCAGCAAATAAAGAATTAATAATCTTGAGTCGTTTTTAATATTGATATATTACACAATGCAATGTATTAAATTCACCTTATTCATAATTCGCATTAAATATTGATTTTGCAATTAAGTAACAAAAACTGATTTTTTAATTAACCAATCTGGTTAATATTTGATGCCACTATACTTAAATTAAACCAACACATTTTAATATTTTAATAGTGCAATAAATAACTCCAGAATTAAATGCCATCCCAGAAATGTACCGTAATATAAGAATAGTGTATGCCCGTAGGTATACCAATAAAAACTACGTACAAAAAGAAAATATAGTAGTAAACTAGTTTGCCTACAAGGATTGGCTTTTTATTACTGATTTTTAAATATTTTTAGGTACTTTGTTTATTTAAGTCATTCATATTAAAACATTCAGACCGTAAACCTATTTTTAAAAATACAGCCAGCTATGGATTTATATAAAATGGATAAATGAGTATTCGATTAATACCTTGTGAATTAGAGGCACATAAGGACTGCTACCCATTGCTGAATCGAGCAAAGTACAAGGGAGGTGAATCACGATAAGTAGAATGTAAATACCATTTTAAGCGATTCGAATATATACTTAAATTTTGAATTAAAAATAATTAAACGTACCATTTATTTACACTCGTAGTTCATTTAGATTATTTTAAGATTAATGTTGTCATGATAAAGGAGGGGGGGGGATGCTATTTAGCACCCTCAGGAAAATCTTTATTTGAAAGACCTTCGCTATATATATGAGATCATTAACCTGCAAAACTTATGCGCACGATTATCCTGTGTCCATTTTATTTCACTCCAAAAATCAGTTAAAGTTTGAATATCAATAACACAAATAAATAAAATACGTGACAAGTAAGTTTCGTACAAACGCAAAATAATCACGAACGAAGGTGAATTATTAACTATATTAAGATTTTTTTTGTGTTTTGTTTTTCTCTTCCCACTGAGGGAATAAAATCTAGTACAATAAAGCCCCCCCCCCCCCTTAAAAAAATCAAAACATATGATTCTTGGTAATAAAACAAGGTAGACATAAAATACAGTCATAATCGTAATGATGAATTATTTTGCAATTATTCTGTATGACATCGGTATGACCGATTTATACCGGAAGGACTGCATGAACGTTTGAGGAAAGTGATCAATATATATTTTTTTTTTTTACATTTAACGGCAAAATATTTAAACTAAGTCAACTACTAAATCTTGCGTGTTTAATATTTAAATATTTCAGCTTGCTGGCGTACTTCAAAAGACGAGAAACCTACCTTTTATTTTCTGTTTAAAATGCGTGTATTGCAACACCGCAATTAAATTACTTAAATTTCTTTATCACTTCTAGTAAGGGGCCGTTCATAAATGACGTCACGCTTTTTTCCCATATATTTGACCCCCCTCCCTCCCTTTGTCACAATATGTCACACTTCAGCGGACCCCCCTCCCCCCCTTTGTCACACGTCTCGCTATGTTGCATAATGCATGATGCCACACTTCTTGTTACCCCCTCCCCTCCCCTCCCCTTGTCACACTTTGTCACAATTTCACGCGACCCCCTCCTCCCCTCGAAGCGTGACATCATTTATGAATGATCACTAAGCCCCAAGAACATAATTTCTTAGCAATGAAAGATGCGGTATTTAAACTTAAGTTGTGTCCACAGATTTAAATTACTCCGACATTTATCTCTTAAAACAATCCAGGTTGAAAATTCCTTTTAAAAATCTTTGAGAGTTAAATATTGACTGAAGAGCCTGAAATGAATATTAATTGAAAAATTAAAATTCAGATTGTTTTGATTAGGTGCGTTCGGAGTAGTTAAATAGAACTTGCTATATTAAACATCGTTCGTAAATGGTGAATAGATTTTTCAAATCTTGTTTAAAAATAAGTTATCTTGCTAATTTGCTTTGTAAGTGGAATAGAAGTTTGTCATTGCTAATTCGAGTACTTGAAATAAAAGTCTTATATTGTCCTGGTTTGTGCAAGAACGAATGCATTTTTTTTTCTGTTGGAATTTCGGAATCAAAACTCATTAAATAACAGTTAATTTATTTATTTTAATTAAGCATTTTTCTATTTTTTCAACAAAAGAGTTTACACACTTTGCAAATTCAAGTGTCGATTAAATGTATTTTGTGCATTGAATTTCAAATAACACTTATTCGTCACTACATTTTCGAAAAGCAAAATCCAATGCCAATTTCGCTTTAAATACTTTTAGCATCTCTGATATTTTCTGAAACGAAGTAAAACAAAAGTTACGTAACCTGCTGCATTAGCTGTTTGCTTTTAAACTTTGTTAATATTTTTTTCAGGATTTTGAGAAGCAGATCATATTTAAAGCATATTAAAAACGAATTATTTTAAAAATATGGATTAAGAATATAAATTTTCTTGTAGTGAAAATATTTATTTTATCCCTTTATTTTTATTCCAATAAAATTTATGGGGAAAAAAGTACAAGCAAGCGTTCAATTACTTACTTGAAATAAGGCGTTTTAGATATTCTTATTTTCAAGCACAGACATTTCTTTATGAGTGTCAGGGAATTGTACATAAGTTGATAATAATGTATTTATAATATGTGCGTTGTAGTAATGTTGATTATTTTTTCTACATAACTAATATCAGTGAAAAATGTTTTCAGTTGATTTTCCATTGTCTTGCTTTCTTTAAGTAACAAATATTCCATCGTGTACCTAGGGCTATTTAAATAGTTAAACAGTTTTTCCTGCTTTCTACAGCATGGAGATATTATCTTGTGAAGTGGCTAAAAATAGTTAAAATATACCAAATTGCATGGTCACTCGACCGTGCGGAGTCGGACCCAATGGCTTACAGCCCTATTCACCAACCTCTGTCAAACACTCGAACGACCGATTGGAGCGCTCTGATTGGTTGAGGAAGCCTTTGATCTGCTGTTCGAAGATTCAAATAGGCTGGTGAATAAAGCCGTTAAACACAGATGTGTTAGATCAGACTCGTTCTTGTGTTATTCATTAGCTACTACAAGGTCAAAGTGAACACTGGCGTTTCTTCCATCTAAACCTTCTCAAGATGTCTACTACTATTTTTGTTTTACAATCGTAAATAGCAGAAGATATCGTAATTGTAATTTAACGCGATTGTAAACTAAAGCTACTAATACACAAAATATGAACAATTTGAATTTTAATAACGCTTACGAGGTTTAAAAAAAAAAGCTATTGACTACAATTACATCAAAATGCAGTTAATATCAATTGATTATGATTACGCATAAGCGATTACTCCAAGCCTGAAATGTGATCGGTTTTTCTTTTCAATGTAGGATAAAGCTACCAGTTATCAAAAATTATATTAATCCATTTTTTTCTTGAGTCTTTTTTGTCATAGATTTATCCTGAAGATGGATCTTTCTTTTAAGTAATTTTAAAGCGACGTCAAGTAGGAGTGGGGATTTTCATTTCTAACAAGAAGTTCTAAACACACTTACTTCTCTTTTACAAAGCATTGGATAGCTGTGTCTATCCCTCATTCAATATAGTATCCAAACTATTTCAAATGCGCATCTTAGCAATCAGAATAGTTAGCTAAAAACCAAATCGATCACGTTAGATTTCAGTAATTAATGCTTTTAACAGGAAATGAATTACAATAAAAACTCCTGCCCGTATAAAATTTCAAAATTTAAGAAAAAGGAAAAAAACCCTCTATAAATGAGTAACTATGTATATAGAAGTTAAAAAAAAAATTATCCATAAGAAGCAAAAAGTGCTTGTTTTTTTTTTCTTTTTCAATATAGGAAAAATGAAATATTCTTTAAAAAAGTGAAAATAGAGTTTTACCAATGTATATTTGGCATACTTTTTATACAAAAAGTGTGTAAAAGATAAATCATTTTTCAAAACTTTTCTCATATTTCTTAGGACTAAAAACTAAATATATATTATATAACTGTTTTAAATACTATTTACTAATATTGTAAATATTACAGGAAAATTTAAAAAGGACAATTCAGTAATTGAGGATTTTTTTTTTTTTTTTTTTTGAGGAAATGGATTATGCTTCAAAAATAAATAGGACGTTCCTGCATAGCCACTTGTGGGTATATTTAAATTGTGCATTTCTAAAGTGAGGTAGGTAAAAAACCACTTTTTAGGAACAATGAAAAAGACGCATTACAAATTCGTGAGTTCATATATCTTTTGAAACGAAAGATTTTGTAACACTGACCATATTTTGCTGATATATAGTAGAAAAGTAAAATTACCAACGCACAAAGTACGGAGACGAAAATTTGTTATTTAAGAAAAAAAATATCATATTAGATGCATGTTTTTTAAACAAATTGCCAAAATAATTACCAAATTTTGAAGATGAAAAATATAATTGCAATAAATATTTTATACACTAAAATATAACAAGAAGCATAAATAAATGTAGGAAACCAATCTTCAAAAAACAAATTCTAGAGCAAAACTATTATGGGTAACACACAATTAAAAAGTATGAATTTGAAATAATGCATAAGCAAATATTGCGTAATTAGGACTTACATAACTAAATATACCCTTTTAGGATAAGAATTTCATTTACTATTTTAAGCTATTCTTTGTGCATAAAAAATTAAGCGCTAGTTTTGTTTTCATGACTAGTAACATAATTAAAATAATTTTTAAAACAAATATGGACTTCACATTTTGGATAAAATATCCATAGTACATATCTCATTTCTTGGATCTGTTTTGAGATTTAATTGAGCCGGCTGAAGTCCATTTTCCAAAGCCTTTCTGGAAAAGTTTAATAAATTTATATGGAATATTTGTCTTTGTTTACGAAACCCAATATTTTTTAATTTTGGTTAATTTTTTATTGTTCAGATAACCACAGGGACCTTTGACCCGAAGGTTAACTCAAGGGTCGCGACCTCAAATATCGTGCAAAGTGAGAATCACAAAAAAGTGGACTTCAGCCCTTATACTTCGAAGGTAGATAATATTAATATATTTTCGATGTTTTGTTCGTTGGTGTTCATAAAAGATCCTTATTTTTTATGTATGTCTGTGTTGTTTTTCCTTTCATTTAAACTTAATATTTATTCGTTGTTGTCTTCAGTGTCTTTTTTGCCTGCTTAATGTTTTGTAAATATTTATCTGTAACCTTTATAGTCATATATTATTGGCTATAGCTAATAATATTATTTACTTTATTCTGAAAGATGTCCTGTTTTACGGTGTTTGGAAGAGAGTTTAGAAAATTAGGACGGTTAATTAATACGATGGTGTAAAACACCATTTTAATCCAGGCAAGATTTTAACCCAAACAAGACAAGCATTTAATTGTTCGTTAAATCGTTAGTCCACACTCGTTTCTGAAAAAAAAAACTAATGCAAATCTAAATTTACAGGGTCATACATGATCATTTAACACGAATCAAGTTACAATAGATTGCTTATTATATTAACTTCAATATCGTACAAGAAAAATTACAATTTATCAGGAAAAATACTTTTAAATATTTATACCAAAAAATTTGTTTAATTTACCGTTCTGCCCCAGGTAACGGAACAGAACGATATATGCCAATTATAACTGTAAAAAGATGATTTTTTCATTTAATCGGTAAAGTAAGACTGTTCACATAGTTCCCATATTAACGCTGCCTCATCATCATCGCTGTCCACACCGGCGCATGAGTTGTGGGCCCATTTAAGACAGTTTTGGCACGCCACCCAGCCTTCATTTGATCTGGAATGAAAATCTTCGCAATACAAACATTCATCATCTTCTACCGCTTCTTCTTCAGTTTTCGTGTCATTATTGCAGGTTTCTATTGCAGACGGGGTGGAACGGGATAGGACCCAGTTTCGCCCCAGAACCATGTGTACAATAAATATTTTTTTTCGCATCTCAACTGTGATCGAATTAAGGCTGTAGTAGACACTTAAAATATCGAAAAGTGGCCAAAATATAGATTTTTTATTACTTTTTTTTGTACTAAATGAATATTACATATCAAATTTATGTTTATAATACAAAACTTTTTTTTTTAAGAAAAACGTACTTTTATATAGTTACACCCTTTTAAAATGAAAAAAAGGCTTTTTTCTCAAAACCAAAAATTCATCTCAAAACAGAAATTCAAAACGTTCCACGTGCCGCAATTTTTATATTGCTACCAAACTTTCCAAAAATATTCCTATATTACGTAGTTATAGTTTAATGGATGAAATGTAACAGTAATAATTATTTGAAAGAAGATATTTAACTTATTTTTTGAAAAAAATAAATCACTACAGTTTCAGAAAATTTCATATACCTGTATAAGTACATTTGTGCCTATATTTTGTATAGTACCATATAAAATGTTTTATTTTATCCATTCATTTATAAAGGTATATCTAAGGATAAAGATATATCAGGAAAAAATTGAAATTAAAAAAAATTGCATCACGTGGTACTTTTTAAAAAGTTCAACTTTTTTTTAAATTTTAAATTTAAAAAAAACCTACCCATTTTTCACGCCATATTTACAAACAATTTACAAATTAACAAAATTTACAAATCCAAAGTACAAACTGACAGAATTTTAAGTTTAAACATAAATAATTTAAAAAAAAACTTAAGTGTCCACTGTAGCCTAAAGCAAACAATGTCATAAAACAACAACTGACAACAAGCATTTTAAGTGTGCACAAGTGTTACAATTTTATACGTAATAGTACTTACTTTAGCTTTACCGGAATTTTATGAAAAATGTAATTTTATCGAAAAAACTCTTCACTGAACAACAAATAATAACTGAACAATAATGGCTGTATGTTTTACTTTACTATAGTCGACGTTGTTGCACTGCTTTTTGATAGGTTTCACTAACTTCAATCACTAAAACAACCGTTTCCCGTTCTGCCCCGGTATCCCCCCTCCCCGGTTTCCCTGACACGGTCAATCACATATGTGAGATTTTCTATTGTTTAACATAAGCACAGGATACATATATATTTACACAGTGGATACGTTGTGTCGTGTATACGACGTTTTTCAGTAGTGGCTGTTGCGTCGTATAAACGATACTTCACTGTATATACAGTGGCATTCCTAGGTGTCATCGAGGCGGTATATTGTGGTAGTGCCCCCTCTCCCCAAATAAGAAAAAAATTAAAAAAAACTTTATTGCGTTTTATAAAGTAGTACTTTTGTAGTTTATATTATTTTCAGTTGTGAAAAAAAAATCTTAAGAAAGTATGTTTTATTTGTTCTATTTTCTTTGGCGTAACTTTCAGTAAACTTCAGTTATAGTTAGTATAAGTTGAAATAGCACCAGTAAAATTGTTTTATTCACACACACACAAGGTAATGTATTTTTCAAAAAGGCCTACTCATTTTGGGTGTCCCCCTGGGCGGACCCTCCCCTCCGCTCCCCCAACGGGGCATTCAGTCTGGCTAGAACTTCACCTTCCTCTTTTTAAAACCGGTTTCAATTCAAAACATGAAACTATTGCGACGGCTGGCTATCCAGACAATGACGACTGTTCCTTGAAAGATAAAAAAGTTTTACATTTTGACGTGAAAAGGAAAACGCCATGGTGCACTATCATACACTCGGCGGTTTAACCACTGATATTTTACCAGTTCGCCCTATATTCATTGTTTCCTGCCTGAACTTATCATGCATAAAATCCGATTAAAGAAAAATGGATTAAAAAACATGCACAGGGCACGTGGACTCATCAGGAAGAAATTTAGAGAGAATTGTGCGCAAAACCCTCGAAAGGGCTGCACTTGCCCCTTCAGAATTTCAAGGTGTCTTAGTTTTTAAATTTGTAATCAAAACAATCAAAGTAGAACAGCGGGATTATTTTTACTAATTATACTGAATTTGGTAGATAAAATATTAATGTGACTTCACTATATAAATTTTTCTGGTGTCAGTTTTACAAAACAGAAACCAAAAAGTAACTAAATGGAGCATTGATCACTAAGAGCAGTATAGCATTCACTTGTGCGATGAATAACTTTATAATCATTACTACCCGTGCAATAGGTACAATCTTGGTTGTAAGAGACCTGGCAACTGGTTGATATAATTAGTGAGTTCTTTATAAAATGTTTTTTACTTTCAGAAAGAAAAAAAAAAGGCAATTAAGGTTAAAAAAAAGAAATGCCATCAAACTAATGTGATATTTTAAGGCATGTATATGTAAACCTCATCATAGACATTTCAATGAAAGACCACTCTAAAATAACTAGGAATATTTCCTAGATGCGACCTTATCTGATATTCTCCCCATTGCAGCAATTTGGATGGTCGCAGGAAATGATATTCAGAAGATAAATGGATTGCACGAGATTGAGTTCAATGAGTTCGTGATACAATCAAGAGAATGGTACAAACCAATTAGTTCGGGAACCTTAGATGTCGGAAATTTACGTAACCTCCAATTTAATTATACACATCTATTAATTTCAAATTAGCTCAAATATAGCATTTCAGTGTTGTTTCGTTTTGAATATTATGCGATGTCATTGTATCTGGACAAACATGTTGCTCAGACACACATGGATTATATGTTACTTTCAAATACACACATACATTATATATATATATGAAATCTAGGGAAATATTTGTACAAGTAAAAACCCTAAACAGTATTATATCAAAACTGAACGTTTGAATATGATTAACCAGAATGAGCTGTTAATAGTACAAAATTTCACAACTGGAACATTTTACGAAATAGTCTAGTACGAATAATACATTCGTTCATATTTTTTAAAGGTTATTTTTTCCTGAGTAAGGTAATAGGTATAGTAGATGCATATAATATACGAAAATGATTGCACTCTAATGAGGCTTCATAAATTGACAAAAAATACTACTTCACTATTAGAAATTTCAACATGAAATTACGGTTAAATGACCGGCAGCGGTCTGTCCATCTAATTCACCGTTAAATTTACGATTTGGAACACTTTTCTATCTTTACGGGAAATAACCATTTCCAATCAGCTTGGTTAAAAAGCCGTAAATACAAAAGTTTACGGTTTTATAACCATTTAAAAATGGTTTCAAAACAAAATTTTCAGCGTTTTTGAATTATTTCGAGGCGTAGAACCTTCAAGGCATAGAAACGGTAAACGCAGCTTGTGGGAATCGAACCCGGTTGTTTGCCATAACAACGTTGCTCGCTAACCACTCGGCCATCGGCACCACACAAAGCGGTCGTTTATTTATCAATAAATCTTCCTTTTCAACAGGAAAACTGCATTAAAATTGAGATTTCAGTTTTTGATTGGATCTAAAGTCATTTTTAGTCTTAATTTACTCTATATTGACGAAAATCATTTTATTTGCTGCAAAAATTAAAATACAAACAAGCTTCAGCAGCTCAAATAATGGGTTCGCTCATTCGCAAACAGTTCGGAAATCCGATGGCTCCAATTTTTGATTTACGTGTGTTGTGTATGTGTTTCTATTTAGTATCCACTGCTTAAGATACTTTTTTTTAATCTTCTTTTTTATATACACATGCAGATTTTAACTAACAAATCTTTATTCATATTTTAACAACAACGTACGACCAGTAAGGTTTCACAACCAAGATGGATGCCCGATTCTTTTTGAGCGCTTGAAAATTACGGTTAGTTAAACGTTCTTTAGGATAAACAGAGATTAAACGACTTTTTTCGCAATCAGCGGTTTGAGTACCATCTTTTTAATGGTTATTCAGCTGCTGTAGTTAAATATGGTAAAATAACAATCAAATAAATAGTTATTTTACTATTTTTTTTACGGAAATTTTTAAGTGTTGCTTTAATTTATACATTATTACAACTTCCTTTCTTGAAATGCTTGCTAGATGCTGTTGCGTAGCTCATTACAAGGGGATGGTTCCAAAGCTTTGTTCCGAATCCTGGTCAGCCTAGGGGTCATAGTTAGAGCATCGGACTTCCACCTGGAAGGTCACGTGCTCGATACCCGCTGAAGACCCATAATGTACACTTGGGGATACGTGCATGTAAAATCCGTGGACCCGACTACCTCTCCCTGTGCGCAAGCAATTCTAAGGCCTTGGATAACATGAAGGGGTCTGGTGGAGAAAAGTTACCATTATGCGACGGTTACCAGCTCCGCCCGAAAGCATGCCTAAAGCTTCGGCTGAAATGTAGGAGTCTGGTGAAGATAAGTGACCATCATGCGTTGGAGCAATAAGGAACGTGCCTTTTCCGTTGAGGTTTAGTTTTTGAACGGATATTCAGTGATTTTGAGTGACTGACCCAATCTCCCGATTTGGACTCCTTGTGTTTTTTTAAATCTTGTGTGGGTTTTTTAAAATCCAGCGCATATATCATCCTTCCAAGGACCCCACATTAGGGTGGGAAGAAAAAACTTATTTTTTATGTCGAAGTTGTAATAGCGTGGAAAACTTGCGGGTGTTGTGGGGCACACAGCACGTAAAGGCCAACATCCCGGCTGAAATTGCCCGTTTCTATGCTGGTATGGATCATGACAAACGTCAGAAATGGGGTCTCGTTAAATGGAGAATAGGCGTTTCTTACCTGATTTGATTTTCAAAACCGTGTAAAACAAAACTTTACATATACACCTAGTATGTGCATATCTAAAGTTTTTTTTTTTTTTCATTTTGAAAGTACTACCTACATTATAAAAATATAACAAAATTTTATGATTCATAAATCGGTTTTCATTGCGTTTCAAAAAAAGGCAGTTATGTTTCTGCTATCCTTTTAAAGCAGCTATTAGATCGTATTTGCCTTAAATATGAAAATATTGAACGAAACTTGTAATTATTACTATTATTAAATTGATATAAATTTCAAAATATGAAAATGATAAAAAAAACTCTTTGAAGAGTGAAAGAGAATTATGCGAATGGATAAATTAGTTCAATGTTCTCGAAATCGATTTTTTTGGTTTTTGTCACATAACTTCTTATGCAATGAAAACAAATTTATAGTTATAACAGTAAAAATTACTGTTAAAGAGGAACAATTAAGTGAGCAATATTCTTCAGCCAAACTTTAAAAAAAAAGTAATAAAATAAAGAAAGCTTTTTCGAAAGGCCGTATTGAGAACCATATTACGTTTCTCCACTACTCTAATTGATATTGAACGATTTAGCGGAAAAGCTCAAATTCGGATTTTAACTTAAGACGTTTATAAGCTGAAAATTATACAGTAATACAGTAATACTTTAAACTTTACCACACGTCAAACCACTACTAGGCCGGCACGGTGGCGTCGTGGTAAAGCGCGAGACTCGTACGCCCCAGTTCAAAGGATCGAGTCTGGCAGTATCGGTGGATATTCAGGATGCAGGAAATCGCTAACGCCCATGGTGTATTAGACTAAGAAAAATTTCATGTGACATGTAAAAGATTCCTTGAGTAAACATTTGGCTTAGATACTCTTCACCGAATTAAATTCCTAGTGCAATTTCGCATCAACACAGACACCCCTAGAGCTCCCCCCCCCCACGCCTGCCATTAACTGGCCTATCAGTGTGATTAGATGGTCCCGAGGGCTAGCCCTCTTGACCAACTTTGGTTTCGGGGAAGGTCCAGCCAACGACCCCCAAGGGGCCCGTGAACGTCCCGGTGGGACCATACCTAGAAATACAAATACAATTACAAACATAAATTGAAAATAGAAACAGCAAGTACTGTTGCTAATACTGCACACAGTGCATAAAACATGAATTGCATTGACCACATATTGGGTATTGTGCATGCATTACACAGTATTACACAGTTCTGTAAGGCTTAGTTTCGCTCCTCATTGCCGTTAAGTGCCAAATATTGAGCGTTATATATTGTATAACGTGGAGGTTGATTTCACAGTCTACACATTGAACATACAGTTGGGATGTTTCGTAAGGAGGTGTGCGCAAAACATATATACATTTGTGAAGATGTAAATAGTATTTTTATATACATATATATATATATTACTCGCGAGGAGACACAAATAAAGACATATAAGACAAAGTACACACTCAAAAACAGAAAAGGGAGTAAATAACACTCCAAAAATTTTATACAATGAGTAATCTATTAAAGCAATTGCAAAGCAATACAAGACAATAAAAAAAACCTTATGTGCTCTGCAGCATGTGGCCCTCACGCGAAAGAAACAGAAACAGTGAGGCCAAAAGAGAGCGGGTATGAGGATGACCAAAAAAATTTAGAATTGCACGAACCTGATCCTGAGATCTGTCGACGCGAATATGAAAATTCGAAGTGAGCGGGCAATCAAATAAATAATGCTCCGGTGTACCCATCGCATCACACGAGCATTGAGGCATGGCTGCCTGCGATCATATAGCGGCTGTCCAAACGGGCGAAAAAGTGCGTGCAAACAGTACTTATATTTTTTGCCACTTCAGTCAATTGGCGCTGTTAGCATGTACTTAAAAGCGAGGATTTAAAGGTCTAACCATTGCAATATCATCGCGTTAAAGGCTTGAATTTCAAGAAAGATAAACATTTAAGTGTTGAGGGCAAAAGTAACTATCAAAATACGTGGCAGGGTTATGTATTTGCCATTAAAACGTTTTTAATACACAAGAAAAAATAAAAAGATCGCTTTTTTTGGTAGTAACACATGCAGACTTTGAAGCTGCTCGTTAAGATACAACTTTTCATACATACGTATACTTTTATATATAATGAACACAGAGAAAATTGTCTTCTCAGTTGGCTGATCATATTATGCTTTCAGATTTATTTTTATTTTGAACGACAATGATTGCGCATAATTTTTGAAATACATTTATCCTTTCACATTGTGTAGCACAAATAAATTGGCTAGCAGGTTTCTGTAAGTCGTATTGAACAGTCTAATAAATGGTTATGAGTTACTTTATTATTAAGCAATTTTCGATACATTCATGTTAATACTATTAAATAACAGCAGTTAAAAGAAAAATGACATAGATTATGATTAATAAAGTTATTTTGAATATTTGTGTTAATTGAATTATTCCAATTCCATTTATTGTAAATTTAATTATTACACGAAAGTGGAACAGTTAGGTTGTGAAGTGACTTAACAAATAAATATTAGTTGAACAATTATGTAATTAAGTAAATGATTAATGCAACAATTTTTTATTGTTATTGACAGACTAATAGCAAAATACTAATAACTAATATTGCTTTGTATAGTACAGCTGACTTCAGTTAACTTCAACAGATGGATTATCATATAAGAGTAGCGACTTTTTTTTTTGCCGGTCTCATCTAAAGCAATTACACTAGTTAAATATTTAGAATAAAATCCTCAAATATTAAGTAAGAAAGGTAAAAGATTAGGCCTTTGTAAAAGAAAACGATTCAATAAAATAAACAATCAAGGGGGAATATTTTCAAATATTACAATTAAGTACAATAAATGAGAAATTAAAAATAATTACTTAAAACGCTTCATTATAGGCAGTTTAGAGTTATCATGATTATTTTTAAAACTTGTAACGGACAATACATGGGTGCCAACCCCCTAAGCAAGATGGTGCATACTAATAGGTACGAAGTCCCCCAAAAAAGACAACCACCCAAAAGGGCTAAAACTCGATGAAAGCATGCCCCACTGTCCAGGGGGTGTCAAAAATTTCATCAAAAAATTTAATGGCGCAGTCTACGCCATGAACTTCCCTCGTGGACACCCTTGGATAAGAGCAATTTTTCTTTAAATATCCCTATAAACCTTTTTATTTAGATGACATACTCCTTGACAACAAAAAGCAATGAGTATTCTCAGTCGGGGGAAGGGGGGGGGCAGGACCGTCCGAAAACTTTTTTATTTTACACGATCGTCCCTCCACTTTTCAAAAGCCCCCTCCCACACCACTATTTCATTACAAACACTTATGCTCTTATCTGTAAGCCTCTCCCTTAGCTCTCACCTTTTTTTTCTTTTTTTTCTGGATTACACTGAATATTCTCAATTTTTAATGCCGAGACTTGGCAACCGGCATTTCTTCGATGAAATCTACTAAAAGCTTTCGGATTTTCTGATTTTCTGTAACCTGATTTTCTTTAAATCCTTTCTTAAATTAATGTTTCCCCAATTTTAAATTAGAAATCAGAAATACGCTTTAGAGAGCATTCATAAATGATGTCACGCTTCGAGGGGGGAGGGGGGTTCGTTAAATTGTGACAAAGTGTGATAAGGGGAGGAGAGGGGGTAACAAGAAGTGTGACATCAGGATTATACAACATACCGTGACATGTGACAAAGGGGGGAAGGGGGTCCGTTGAATTGTGATTTTGTGACAAAGGGGGGAGGGAGTCAAATATATCGGAAAAGAGCTTGACATCATTTATGAACGGTGCCTTATATAGTTTATTTACTTTTCTATGTTTTAAGACTCTATGGTGTACAAAATGGGTGTACTCATGAACGCGTGGATAATCAACAACAAATCTTAGAGGGAAGTCTCCCTTCCTTTTAGGTATTTCAATTGTAACCCTTGTTCATGTGGCGCGAGTTTAATTTTAAAAAGGTACATTACTAGATTTATAATATAGATTCTCTCTCACTCATTCCACTTTTAACTTTATCATTCTATACAAGCATAAGAAATTTAAATGTCTCAGAGCAAAAAAAAAATATTTAAAAGCATAATCTAGACATAATATGAAGTTCAAAGTTTACTTTTTAGTGGTAAAAAATTAATGAGCGGACCAACGTTCTTATAGCGCAAGTTGCAAAAATTACTCCATACACATGTTTTGGAATTAAAAGGAACCCCTTTACCAATGCGTAAAGATTTGACCTAAAAAATGTTAGTAATCCAAGTGAGTGTAAATCACTCGAATTACTTGCATCCAGATGCGTACAACTCTATTCATTGATAAAAGGATTCCTCTTGTCCCGAAATATGTTTTCTGAAATTTGGGCTATAATGACGTTTGTTTTCTTATTAATAACCTGAAGTACAAATAAATAAAACCAATGCATAAATAAATAAAACCAGTAAAGTTCGAGACATAAGGGGAAAATGCTAATGTCAGCCCTCACTGGTTTAAAATATCATCTAAAGCATCAAACTCGCGATTTCTATTTGCAGAATAATTGAATAGGTGACATGGAGTGAAAAAACATATATATGCATATAAACCAAACGTGAATGTAGTAAATCCCTAAAATTATAAAATGTATGCATTCACTAATTTAATGCTTAGAAAAAACACTCTACTGCTGTCTGTGGTTTTATTTTATTTACGATGAAAAATTTCTTTAAAATAAATATATATAGGTTAGACACAATTAAACATCGGGAGACATATTTCCGATCAGTAATGCATCATGAACTAAAAATTTACCAAAAAGGAATCTTCATGATGCATGCTGCAAACCCGGCAAAAATAATGCTTTCGTAATTTATTTCCATACAAAACTAGTACATGCTTGCAGCGCACCAGTGAGGAAAAAAATAACTATCGTTTGAACGCTTATTCCTTTATTCTGGCGCCGCGTCTGGACAGCCGCTAATGATCGCAGGCAGCCATGATTGAGGAGACGAGGAAAGAGAAAAGCGATGAAGATAGCTCAGGAAAAGGGCATGACCAGAAACAAAGATAGTTTCAAAACGTTGGCTGACCCTTGGAGAAAAGCGAAGAGGAGGGAAAAAATCAAAGGCCAGTATCCGCTTCATTCCAGCGGAACTGTCCAGGCGCTCACTCACTCAGGTGAAGAAACTGGACGTCAAAATTATCATGCGGCGATGGTCCACATTCATTGTGGTGCCGCTGAAAGAGATAGTACCAACAGCAGCCCATTAGAAATTAAAAAAAAAAAAAAAAACTACTAGAAATTTAGAATATTAAATATGCATTAAAAGATATTTTTGAATAATTAAAACATCAAGTTTAGCTAAACACGATTAAAAACACAGGTATCTATATAACTCGTGAATTTTTCCGAACATATGCGATCCGTGGATTGCTTTCAATCAAATTGCGAACTGCGAAAGTGTAAGTACTAATAAAGATTTTTTTATTAACCACTTAAATTTTCTCACGCCGTAAAAGGATTTAATGAAAGGTTATAAAACTTTCATAAAGGCTTATTACCGTGCTTACTTTTTGATTAAATAATTGAATAATGCTGTTTACTTAAGTACGTTCTGTAGTTTTCTTATAATTATATTTATTTTTCAAACTTTAAAACAAAAATTACGTTTTGCTATAGTGAAGTCCTTTTAGCTTTTTGGATAATTCCTTTTCCTATTACAGTCATTTTCTGAAGTAAATGAATACTTATTTTTTAAAATATTTCATACTTCCAAAGTTCAGTGATTTTTAGAATCAAATTTTAACAATCACCTTATTTAAAAGTGATTTTCAGTAAAGACGTAAGTAAAAAAGTGTAAAGTAAAATTTGAACGAAAGATTGGACATTGTTATTATTTGAAATTTATATACGTAATAATTTCAGTTTACTCTTGATTTTGTGGATTGATTTATAAAGGGTTGAACATGATGGTATCATTTAAATTTTATCGAAGTAATATTTGCAATTTACCTTTGCTTCAGTTGAATGATTAATAAATTTTCGTAAGAGGATCTCTTCATTTTTGAAAGTGCTATGAGGCACTTCATAGTTGTTACAATGAAGTACCAGAATTTTGGCAGTACTGCCTTTGGTATTAACAGGGGTTCGGTCTTTGGCCATCTAAATTGCAGCTGTGCTTAGCATCTGAAAGATCAAACATATGCATCCATTGTTTTCTACACAATAGATGCATATGTTTGATTGATGTATGTACCTTTTAGCGATGCTTAAATATGCTTTCGTCGAAACTGAATTCCTGGATCATGAAATAATGGATCTAAGAAATTCCTGGATCTAAGAAATGATGCGAGCTAATAATCTCACTCATTTCTTAGAATGTAAAACTGAAAAAAAAAAAATTAAATTACCTCTATGGAACTGTATTGCTATAGGAATAATGTAACGTAATAATTTAAATTAACTCTACTGAAAAATTCAGTACAACGCATACATAGATTGTAACGCATTATAACGCGAATGTTTAAAACAAACAAAGAAAGTTCGGTTTCAGCTACTTGCCACATTGATCCAACCTTTTTTTGTATAAATTTTAACAGGTTGTTTCACACAACACTAATGATTTGTTAAAACTCATCATATAAGGGTTATTCTAATTTCTCAAGTTGTTTCTTAACACATTTAGGAGCCTTAAAAGCCGTAAAAAACGTAATTAGTTATGAGACCCCCTATGTCTCCTCGTAAAGAAAAATTTTGAACTGTAAGAAAAAGAAACTTATAACTTTTTTTCTAGTTAAATTAGAGAGGTTTTGAATTTAGGCATGAAGAGCAAAACTGTTTCTGGGGCAGTTTTTTACGGGCTTCCCAATGGTACCCAATTCGAGACGATGTGGTAAATTCTTCGTATAAAAAAGCAATTTTTGGGTTTTGAAAATTAAATATCTAATGGCTTGATACTTTTTAAACGTCCGAAAGCCCCCTACTGACTTCCCCGGCGCCAAATTTGGTGAAAATCCTACTTAAACCGTAGATTTGTATATGGAACATACATACAAACATAGGTACCTACACACATATCCTCTTTTTTATTATATTTATATCGATGAGCACTCCTTTTAGAGCCCCTCGTACAACGCAGGTTTGCATATTTAAGATAAACATGTTGCAAGCTTTCCTGCCCAGGTCACTTTCAAATCTTCCTTCCCCCTTTGAATGGTGTATTTAATATATATATATATATTTAATATATATATATATATATACATGTGTGTGTACTATGGTCAATGTAAATTTGGTTATTATTAGAAATACCAAATTGTTTAGAAAAATACTAGCGGTTATTATTTATAAAACCGGTTAATTTATGCAACAATTTTTGAAAAGAAAATTCAAATGACATTATGGAAACATTTCCTGCCCCTTAGAAGTTTCCTGCAGAGGGAAAGGGCAGCGGGTGACCGTGCGGTAGTTAGGGAGCAACAAAATCAGGCACTCCTACGGTCAGCGGAGCTAAACTCAGTCCTACTTTAAATGATTAAATTTTGTAATAATTACTGTATTTAGTAAAAGGATATTTTGTATGTAAGTCTTACTTTACTGAGCATGTTGCCTTATGCCTGAACTCCCAGGATCAGCACAACTAATTTTGCACGTTGTTTGCATGATCGTCGAAGTTGATGTTATTTTTTCTTGAATGTTTTTGTTTTCTTTCGTTTTCCTTGCTTGATTTGTTTGAATTGTTCATTTTACTTTTAGAAAGTAAAACCAGCAAAGAATGAGGAGAAACAGAAAGTGCAAATAGTGCATTTATCGAATTTTTTATTTTTTGTGGGGGCAGTGTAGTCATGAAAATGTCTAACTTTTTGACCTCCCAGTTTTTGTTCCCTTTTATTATTTTGAAATGTCAAGACCATACATCCACACACCTATATAGTGCGTGTGGATACTGTATAAAAACGAATTTGATAACTTTGTACTTATTCATTTTTGTATTAACTTTTAAGATTTTTTAAACTAAATTTTTAACATTATTTTTATTTATTTATTTATTTACTTATTCTTATTATTGTTTGGTTATTGCTTCATGCAATGCGTAAGTATATTTTGTGTTGATGCTCCAAAGCGGTTGTCTACTACCGGTATTTTACTCGTCACACCGCTTCAAAACCTCTAGAATAAAGAAAATCAATGTTTCTGCTTCATTTGGGAAAACATAAAATTCAAGACGCGTAATTTACCACTAGGTCGATTAGGTCGATGAAGTATGTGATACTATAAAAGCAGCAAAGAAATTTTGCTTGTCTAGACTATGGAAAATAAAGTACGTTAGCGTTGCCAGTTATATGTTACTGGTTTTTATTTTTCTCTACTAATAATAAAGCAGTAAGTATGTGTGTGTGTCTGTGTACGGCGTAGGGCCCAGACCGTCCAGCGGATTTTCATGAAATTTGGCACGAAATTAGTTTGGAACATGGGGGTGTGCACCTCGGAGAGTTTTTTCTGAAATTCGAATTTGTTCTTCTTTTATTCCAATTTATAGCCGAAAGTTTCATAAAATAGTCATTTTCTATAGGAAGGAATTATCGCATCGTTTCGAGCTTGATACCGTTGAAAAGCGCGTGAAAAACTACCCCGGAGAGAGTTTCGCTCTACGTGCGAAAATTCGAAGCCTCTAAATTAACTAGAAAAGAAGTTATAAGCATTTTTCTCTGCAGTTCGAAAATATTTTTTCACGGTAATTAACTTTAATTTTAATTGTTGCCATGCCGACTGACTATTGATCCTTTTTTTCTTTTAACGAATTAAAATTTATTGCTTGCGGTTTTTAGCATTTTGAGAAGCAGCCGATTTTTAATTTATTTATTTCTTTTTTTGGATTTTGATTATTATTTTTTTAAAACGAATTAAAATTTATTTCCTGCGTCTCACAGGCGATTGATAGCTTTGTTTTGATTTCCTTATTTTGACATGTATTTTACGGGACTATTTTCCATACTGCACAGGGGTTTTTAAAAGAAATGTTATCCTTTATAGCGATTTTTGTTATTCCAGCTTATTATTACTATTTATACTTTCATTTATTTACTTTTTTTTCTCCAGTGAATTAGCACATATGTTATTTTCCTATTTGAGCTCGGATGAAAGGTTTATTCCGCTTTCAAATCTTTGCTTGCTGCTGTTTGTTTCTGCAGGCTACAAAATTTCGTCTTTCTGTTTTAAGCCGGGTCCAGACGCTACGTTTTGCACAACCTTTTTTCTGCGCAGTTCAACACATTGCAGATAAAACGTTGCGTGTAGATTGGAAAAGTGCGCAGTTTTGAGTCCGCTGCGAAGACTGTACAGTTGCAGCGATAACTGAGCTAGAAAGCATATGTCTTTGAACTGTGCAGACAAATCGGCACATGTAGACGGTAGCACCCCTTTCCGATTCATTTTGTTTCTCAGTTTCAATTCGTCAGGCGACGATGGCCGACTTTCGGCAATGTTCTCGGGAGTTTCTCACAAAATTTATTGCATTATGCGAAAGTTTCCCACGCGTTTGGCATGTAAAATCCAAGGAGTATAGTGACAAGGATAAAAAGGGGGAGGCTTATGAGAGTTTAGTGGAAAAATCAAAGACATTGATGCAACCGCAAACAGAGAAACATTTGTAAATAATTAATTCTTTGAGAAGTGTTTACCGGAAATAATTGGCAAAAGTTAATAAATCGATTCGATCTGGGGTTGGAGACGAAATTTACAAGCCATCTTTCTGGTACTTTGATTTGTTACATTTCCTAAATGATCAGGAGACACCAAGGCAGTCTAGGAATACCATGGATGAAAATAAAGAGATTGCAGTTGTCGAACCACCAGAACAGGCAACAAAAAAATATTTATTTTATGTAATCATTTGACCACTTTGAACGCCGGGTTCTTCTGAGACGTTCCAGTCTTTTTTTTTAACATGACACCATGTCATAATTGACCAGAGTAGTATCTCCTTCATGACGATATCGCACAAAACTGAGTGAAATATACAGATATCTCTGCACTATGTAGAAGCATAAAAAACTGCAACGTTTTCATTTAGTCTTAAGACTGCGCAGACAAAAGGTTGTACAAAACGTAGCGTCTGGACCCGGCTTTGTCAATAAATAATAGATAAAAATTAATTGCACTAAAAATTTATTAATTAAAACTATTCTAATTTATTATAATCTTCCTTTTTGTGTGGGTACTTGAACAAAACAAACAAAATGCGTTTTTTTTTCAAATGTTTTCTTTTTTGTTTTATTTCGTTTCTTTCTTTCCTTTTTCCTTTTTTATTGTGTGTGTTTTGTAAAAAAAAAATGCTTAAATGTGTAGGATCTCCGGCTGATTGCCATGGGCAGCTAATCTTTAATTATATGGAATGCTATACATTTTAATAAAATAACATAATTTGCACCTAAAAAAGTTATCACTATATACACAATGGCAAACCGACTGGTCTTTTCATTTTTTAACACGGGCATAGACGTGCGGGTACCGCTAGTGTAAAATAAATCAAACAATGGAAAGTTTCATACATTTTGTGTCAGTGGTATATTAACTATTCTTAGTTACGTCTATGCGATAATAAAGTAATATAGCAGGGACCACCGTGAATATAAAATGCTTTCAAATTAACACATACGTATATGAGTGTGTGTGTTTACCGCCAAAGGGAATGGGAAAAAAAATCTTTTTTACAATCAATGATTGTAGTTAGGGCAGTGTTTCTTTTATTTTATGTTTAACCTTCTGACTACGGGATACCTATAATGATTTTAATGCATTTTCATCACATCTTTCTGCTATTATATATTAGTTAATGGACAAATTAGTGCTATATTTTTACGGTAAAACAAAATTTATACTGGTTTATGTATTGTACTACGGGTAAAATCTAGTCAGAATATCATATTTATACTCATAATATTAAAGCAAAAAGTGAATTATCTCTGTCACTACTGTAGCCCAACCCCATAGTGAACAGGTTAAGGATTAAAGGTAAAATTTTGATTGGCAATAAAATATTGACTTACAGTACTGGCAAGTAAAAACCTTATTAAAAAATAACTAAAGTGTAATAATAATTTAACGTTGTGCAAGTAAACATTTTTAGAAATATAATTTCACGTTAAATTAAAGCACAAATGAGCATTAAAACGCAGACATATGTTTCGGGATTGCTTGGAATCCCTTTTTCAATGCGACAGGGAGCTTCTAGATGCAAAACATCCAAATGAAGCAGACAAAACAACAAAAACAAAGCTTATATAGCCTAAGAATTAACTTAAACCAATGAGAATAAAGGCAGTGTGAAGTGGAAGTAGAAGTAGCTGTGAAGGCACCAATAAGAGAGCTACAAACGAGTGCAGTTGAAAGTACAGGAAATAAAAAGGAATATCAATAAAAACAAAACAAAAAAGACAACAGCATGCATAAAAATGTGAAAATACATGAAAGTTGCAAAATAATAAAATAAAATACAAAGCATAAAATGAAAATAAAATAAGTACAGAAAATACCAAAAAAAAAAGCAAAACAAAGTACACATGTAAAGGAGGGGGAGGGGGGGATAAAAAAAATTGACATAAAAAGGGAAAACTAACAAGAAAGCCAAGAAAGAACAAACAAAGGAACTTATGCGAGACCTGTGAAAAATAAGCAGTTGATGAAGAATCATTAACCAAATTAGAACTATTCCTGTTAATATGATAAGCTTCCCAAAAGTCAAGCTCTAATGGGGAAGAACATTTTTGAATAATTTTCCCAGAATTGAAATCAAAAGAGTGGTTGGAATTCCAACAATGTTGAGCAATGCTAGACTTATTTAACTCTTGCTTTCGTACATAACCTTTATGCTCATTTAACCGAATTTTCAGAGCACGTTTTGTCTGTCCAATGTAAGAAAGGCCGCAACGGCAACTAATTTGGTAAATACCCCAAGTGTTAAGTTGATCGACAGGATCTTTAAGAGAAGAGAAGGAAAGTTTGTTGCTAGGAGCAAAAACAACTTGAAATTGAAACCTTTTTAGGATTTTAGCAATACGAAAACTGACAGAATGAAAGAATGGTAACACAACCAAATTCTTTCTAGAAACCACATGATTGATACCAGAAGTTTTTTTAGAAAGTTTGTTATGAATAGAATCAATTAAAGAGTGAGAAAATCCTCTATCAACAGCTACAGCTTTCAGATAGTTGAGTTCAATCTTGAGAAGCTCAGGAGAAGAGCAAATATTAATAGCACGATGGACAAGAGCATTAAAAGCCGAATATTTTTGGTTGGGAGGATGAGACGACAGTCTGTGAGGAGGTAAAGAAACAGCGAAAGGTTTACGATAGACCAGGGTTTCTCAACCTTTTTTGACTGATGGCCCCCTTTAATAAATAAATTGTTCCTGTGGCTCCCCACCACTATATATATATATATATGTGCGTGTGTGTGTGTGTGTTTCTGTGATTGTAAGCGCAATTGTCAGATACACACAAGGACATATTTCTTATTTATAAATTATACAATAACAACATATATTATTTTTAAATTATTTACAAGTATGTCCATAATGTTCAATGCGAACCTTGCACTTGATGCAGTGTTACTAAGTTTTCAATATCAGGTGTAAAACTGGTTAAAGCTAATCGTAAATCCTCTCTTTTAACAATATCCAAACGATTTCGCTCCTTAGTTTTCGCATGAAGAAGTCGGCTGAAGGCTGATTCGACAAGGTAAGAAGTGGGAAAAGCAATAAAATATAATGCAGCCTTTTCCCAAAGCTGGGGGTACTTCTCTCTAATTTCATTGTGTAGCCAGAAATTAACAAGACCGCTTTTAAATCTTATTTGTGCACTTACATCACTTTGTAATTCTATGATGATTCTTGAAAAATGGGATCAATATCTGTTTGAAAGGGATTAATTACCCATTGAGTAATCTTCATATTTAGTATATCAGAGAATCTTAACTTCATATCGTCATATAATCTGTGTATACAAAAATGTCACTATCTTCTAGTTTGGTAGATATCAAACTCAGGGATGAAAAGTGAATCAAATTGCTACGCGAAATATTATTCTTGTACAATTCTAGCTTTTTAAGAAACGCAGTTATCACTTCTTTGCAGTGAATAAGGTTGCAATTAATCCCTTGCAAATCTTTCATTAGCAGATTTATTTTTCAAACATGTCTGCCGAATAAAATATATCACATTTCGCTTCTATTACCTTTTCTTTTAACTCATCGTCATTTAAGAATGTTACTATACAATCCCACAATGCAACAAAACGACGAAGGCATTTTCCCTTTGATAGCCATCGAACAGTTGTGTGCAAAACAAGATGTTTATAAACTTCATCATTATCAATACATAGCTGTTTAAATAGACGATCTCGTAAAGAATGAGATTTTATCAAGTTAACGACTTTAATTGCTGTATCAAGAGAGCAATGCAATCTTCCTCCTAGTTTCTAGGCCACTAGATGCTGCCTGTGAATCACACAATGAATGCAAAATATATGGGGAACAATCGGAAGAGGCTCTATCCGTAGCGCAAGCTATGATATTTGTCAAAGGAATATTATTGTTTTCAAAATACTCAGCCGTTTCTCTGAAAATTGAATCACCCTTTGTATCAATTTTAAGTTCTTTAACAAAGAGCATTTCTTCAACTAATATATCTTCTTTTAAGAATCTTACATAGGCCATTAAAATTGCACAGCTGTCACTCAGTGTAGTTTCATCTATTTGCATTGCAAATTTCTTTTCGCGTAAATTGTAGTTAATTGGTTTTCTATGTCTTTTGCCATTTCATCAATGCGCCTTGATACGCTAGAGTTAGTTAAAATAATAGCTTGAATAACGTCTTCAGCATTTTGATTCATTACATTTGAAATTATTATTCGTACGGATGGCAAAATTAAAGTTTCACCAATAGTGTGGGGTTTACAAGTTTTAGCGATTAATTTGGAAATCTCATACGACGCTTGTAACCCCCTTTCTTGCTTTCTATGTTTTTTTTTTTTCAAAAAGGTTTGAGATGGTTTTTCGAGACACATACTCATTTTTCATATTTTTGAAAAATGATAATGGTTTTTCCTTCAATTCTTTATGCACAGTTTGCAGATGATGCTTAAGTTTACTGGGTCGCATACTATCATTAGATAGGGTATTCGCACATATTAAGCACAGGGGGGTATTTTCTTTCCAGGGGGCTGCAGTGAAGCCAAATGCCAAGTAATCAACAGAGTACTTTTCTACTTCACTCCTTTACAATGTTAGCACGTGGCCTTAGGGCTGCCCTCCCCCGGGCAATCAACAGAGTACTGCCGACATTTTTTTTTCGCTTTAGCAGTTGCCATAATTAAGCTGAAACAATGTAAATACAATAAATAAAAACGAAGAAAATAAATGGCAAGAAATAACGTTGAACGAGCAGGAAATTGCAAGATGCATTTTTAACAGTGGTTCTTGTTTCTTTCATTCTTTTGGTTTTTAAAGCGCAATAATCAAGTGCTATACACTATTTTGATATTTTAAAAATGAATTACGGAAAAGTTATGAATCAAAAAGTTATGAAAGAAACTAGAAATATGTCAAAAAAGCTTCATACCTTAAAACAATAGAAAAAATTGTGGATTTTTTCAATTTGTGGTAGTTTGCATATAAAAACCGTTAAAGATTTTAATAAATCACTTAGTCACATTAGTTAAACTCTTTGATTAATAGAACCTTAGAAATGTGCCTCTGTTTTAAAACACAAATACTTGTTAACGCCAAACACTAACATGGATACCAGATGAAAACACAGCTTCTAAAAATAAATGCTCCTGTTTATAAAGAAAGGTTATAATATAAAGTAACAGTAGTAAGAAGCTTTTAGCAATCATTCTGCAGATTAAAATATTTGCTTAGGATTGAATTTAGCTTACCATATAGGAAATAATGCTGGGAATTAATGTAAAAAGTCGACATGCCAGCTCTAACTTTGATCTATATTTAAAGGTACACTAAGTAAAAAATAACATATAAATATTTATTTGGATTACAATAACGTTTTTCAAGCCAAAGAAATCGCCTATCAAATGAATTATTAGAAACTTTATGAAAAAAAGAAAACTATTGAACGTATTCAAAATCTTGAGTGACACATTGGTCACATGACAATTTAATTCTTCTCCATTTGAAAAATATAAAGTTTTTAATTAATTTATGAAAATATTTTGCACAGCCAATTAATAAACGACTTGTTATGTAAATATTCATAATGTGCTAAAGTAAAATCGGAGCAATTCCAGAGTATAAAGAATTAAATATTTACGTATTTTGGAAAAATTTTAATGTTGACAGTTTTAGATTCACAAAAAGTAAAATAAATGTAACAACCAACAATTGATAATAAATACATGAATGCTTGAAATAATTTTCCTTATGAAAAAGCCTTTTTACGTTTAATAAACGAGTCTTTTTAGCCGAAAAATTTATACTGTCAAAAGTTACTACAGGAAGTACATAATTTTTAGAACTTTAAGGTAAGTTCGATAATAATTCTAAAAGAAAAATAAAGAAGTAATTGAAAAAAAGGAAGAACAAAAACCAATTTTAAAATGCAACTTCATTACTCAGCTATGAATTTTACTTACCTTTCATCCAAAATTAGAAATACTACTGCTTTTTTTTTCAATATCGCAAAGAGAGTTCGTCCTTTTATTTTTCGTTTTTTGTGTGTGTGTGTGTTAGATAATTTATTATTATTTTTTTTTTACTCAACCACACTATGGGATTCTCATAACGACGACTATAAGACTCGTCACTTGCCTTGGCGCAGATACTATAATAACCTTTCACCCCATCTATTTTTTCATTTCCTGAAACTAAACATGTATTGTAATACAATGTAGGCAGAATGTCTCGCATACATCAAGGTCTCCAGCTCAAACAAGCACGTATCTGGAGACTATATGGCACTATTTGAGTGATTTACGTTTCGTAAAGAGCATTAAGGAAACTTATGTGGTATCAATGGAATTTTATTTGTAACATTTGTAGTATTTTAATCTTAGTAGTACTATCAGCCATCAAGTATAATTACACTGTGCAACAAATTTGAACTTTTTTTTTTGTCCTTTAGATGACACCAGATGATTCTTTATAAACAAAAGGTGCTCGATTCAAATATCCAAACCAAAATGGTACATCACGTACCCTTTTTGCTGGAGCCCCACTTCTCATATTTATAGAATTTGGTTATAGAAGAATGGTAACTGAGGCTTACTTATTGAAAACGCAAGCACGAAAATAATTTTTTTGGCCATTTTATCTTGTGGGCATCTGTTGGTGTGCCCTGATAACAGATTAGCAATATTCAATTCGTATACTTCCATTCTATCGACCGGTGAAACGCTTTTTAAACACAGAAATGTCCGGATGAAACCATTCCCCATGCTCATCATTAATTGTGCCAAGGTTTTGAGAAAAGAAGTCCATATGGGAGTCCAAAACGTGTAGTTTTAATGAAATATAGCAACCTAATAATACAAAAGCATTTTATCATGTCACCAACAAGATTTTCGTAATTTTCAGTTTTCTCATTTCCAAGGAAACTAGAGCACTCTGATTTAAAGGCCAGCCAAGCCGATTTTTCGGCTTCTAAATGTTTGTTTTTATACTCTTCATCATGAAAGAACTTCCTTAAGTTGTGGGACAGTAAAAATCCTTTCTTTTACTTTTGCTTCACTTAAAGATTTGAATTTGTTCCAGAGATGCAAGAAAGCCACTCCTTCTCTGTGCACAGCTTTTAGAAATATTTCAATAAAGGAAATTTAATGTGCAATTGTGGAAAAAAGCACAGTGTAGATTTACATGTGGCTCATTTGATATGTGTTAGTCACTCATAATCATTTGATATGTGTTAGTCACTCATAATCATTTGATATGTGTTAGTCACTCATAATTTTGAAAATTCCTTTGTGTTTGCAGAATATGATACAGGAATGAATAGGAAAAAATACTTAGATGGAGTAGCACTGATAAACACACGCCACTCTGCTGAATTGTGCTCATGTCCTAATGCTTGAAATAGTACATTCACATCACAGCAGCATACTATTTTTTCTTTCTCCGCAAAACAGTTGTCTTGTAAAAGACTCGAAATTTCGAGAATTAGATAAAGCTTTTGTGGCCAAAAATGTCACTAAAGTAACCCAAGTTCATTAAAAAGGTCGCTAGAATGCCAACGATCTCACTGTTAATAACAAATATATAATTTATAATAAATTAAGTCAAAAAGTTACGAAAATATCCACATTTATCCCGAAAATACGTAAAAAGCTAAAATGTGGAATTTTGGGAAAATGATACGTGATGGGCAAAAAATAATTGCAGATTCGTAACTTTCAGCCAAATATACATAAGAAACAGACATTTTCATCCAAAGGACATTTTTTGTGTTGCACAGTGTTATTCGAGAAATTTTCAGTGCTGTATTTATAATGCTAGTTAGGAAAAATGTCGTGGCACACGCTAGGATGTCTGTGGCTCCCCTAAATTTCATTTTATTTCTGTGACCCCCCCTAGATTTTTCTGTGGCCCCCTGGGGGGGCCATATGGCCAACGTTGAGAAACACTGCGATAGACAGAAGTAGTGAAACCAGACTCACTCCTAGAAATCAAAACATCAAGAAACGCGAGGCTACTATTAAGTTCTTTCTCACAAGAAAACTGGATATTAGGATCAATGGAGTTCATAATCGAAAGAACATCATCAATACCTAACAAATTACTGTCCGTTAGGACAAAACAATCATCCACATAACGAACATAAAATTGAAATTGCAATTTCTGGAATAGTTTTTCCTCAAAATAGTGCATATATAAATCACTTAAAATAGGACTAAGAGGACTTCCCATGGCCAGGCCATCTACCATAGCATAGAATTTACCATTAAATACAAAAATGCTCTGTTGCAAGCACACACGAGTAAGAAAAACTAAATCCTCAATTTCCACAGAAGTAAAATGGAATTCAGAAAGCCTTTTCCTGAGGCAAGTCAAAGCGCCATCAACAGGAACATTAGTAAACAAAGAATTAACATCAAAAGAGGCCATTATTCGGAACGAAGTTATGAAGTTTCTTGACAAAATCGGTGGAATTTTTAACAGTAAAAACATTCCGACTCCTAAGTAGAGAAAACACAGAAACTAAATACTTGGAAAGCAGTGCCAATATTGGAAACAATTGGTCTGAAAGGAATACCTGCCTTGTGTACCTTCGGTAAAGCATAGAAACGCGCACAATTAGCAACAGAAGGAATCACAGACCGTTTAGCAATCAAAGGAATAGAATGAACAGACTTAACAGCAGAAGAAATAGCTTTTAACTCCTTGTCGCTAGGATCTTTACAAATTTCAGAATAAGAACCAGAAGCAACTAAGTCATCAGTTTTTTCAACATAAGATGATTTATTAAGAACAATAATCTGACCACCCTTGTCAGCTTTGGTAATGACCAAATCAGTATTTGAAACTAAATTATTGACACAGCGTTTCACAGAATGGGTAAAACCAATATTAGCAACTTTTGAATTGAAATCAACATTGGAAGCAATAAGATTCCGAACCGACTCTTTTTGAGTGGAAGTTAAGGCACTAAATTTGAAAGCTTTTTCAACCGGAGCAATAACTTCAGAAAAAGAAGGCTTTTTAGCCAAAGCAAAATTGTTATTACATTTCAAAGCATTAATTTCATTACTATTCAAAGGAAATTTCGAAAGATTTACAACCGCATTCCTATTAACAAGAGGCAAATCAGCCGGAACAGGAACATTTGAATCGTTACACAACTTGGTAAATTTCTTATTTAAAGTAATTTTATGAATGTCAGATGAACGAAGAGCTCTTGCCCATGACATTCTATCAATAGAATCAAAATCGAAATCAGAATTAGATACAGAAAGATGTAAATCATAAAGTTCACGTTCTATGAGCGAAATTTTTTTCCTAGTTTCCTGGATCGAAGCTCTAAGTAAAGCTAATTTAGAACGAAAAATTACCTTATCAACCCTAACCGAACGCAGTAAATTACATAAGCTTTGTTTTTGTTGTTTTGTCTGCTTCATTTGGATGTTTTGCATCTAGAAGCTCCCGGTCGCATTGAAAAAGGGATTCCAAGCAATCCCGAAACATATTTCTGCGTTTTAATGCTCATTTGTGCTTTAATTTAACGTGAAATTATATTTCTATTATTGATAACTAAAATTTATTAAAATCTCACCTCAGAGTGTTGATTAGAACAATTTTAGTGCCTACTTCAGCATGTTGCATTCCTTAACTTAAAAATATGGGGCAATAGGTATTAATACTTATGTAGCAATAGATATTAACAATTACATAAAACTTAAAACAGATTTAATGTTTGTGTTGGCATCATCGGAAATATCAAAGAGGAATTTCGACGCCAGTTTTCAACGTCTCCATTCCGTATCATATAGAAAAAACCTTTTCAATCCGTTCTTTTAACGGTGCCAATGTACAGTCTGACCACGGAGTTTTGACACTTGGGCGCGTCTGCGCGTGGCAGAAAAGGATAAATCCATTTGAGTTTTCGGGAAGATCGTTTTTCAGGTACGTTTCATAACATTTGCTTTTTTGGGTTATATCGTCTTGCATTGCAGGTGAGGTTTAAAGGCTGTTTAGCATTGGACTCCATTTGAATATCGCTATCGACAAACTGACACTGGATTTGACATCATGGAGGTAGGAATACAGGAGGGAACACGGCCTATCTAACAACATTGTCGCGATTGAAGTAACTGTTATGGTGTGACCAATATGACCGCCACTGCCTGAAAACGAAAGGCTTTTAGTGTGGATGAAGATCTTCCCAGTTTTACTTTTCTCTCTTTTACTGATAGTTTTGCCGTATTTATTTTCTATCTAGGAAACTTAAAAATGCAGCTTAAAACATTTTTTTTTATATTAAGTTCTTGATTTTTGAAAATTAACAAATATAGATTTTTATAGCACACGGTCATTTCAGTATTTATGAAAATAAAATTACTTATGAGGTTTTTACAAACTTGTACAAGTAATGCTTCACCGGGGGACGAGGCAGGATCCTGATATTCCGGATATTGAATTTGTGGGATATCTATCGGACATTTGGTGCCCCTTGTTTGACGATCCATATTGGAATTAAGGTGATTAAATCCTAATACTTGGTAAATGAAAGTAAAGTATATACTCTAAATAGTTACTCTCAATATACCATTATTTTCTGTCACTTACACCCCTTTCAATTACAAGTTTTATACAACTGCAAATCGTTTTTTTTACGCTCCTGTAAAATTGAAGTTTTTGCATTTACGTCGCTGTTCTTCCGGAACAACGTAAAACATATATTAACATTAGTTTTGCCATTGGCGTAGAAACATTGGTTAAGATGACATGAAAACATGAATCAACTACAAATATAAATGGGCCTATAGATTGAAAAGAATTCTACTTCAGTAAAATAATTTTTGCATACCTTGCGTATTTAACAACATACTACTCCAATGTATACTTCTTACGTAATTTTCGTTTAATTAAAATGAAATTAACCCGTTATCCTCAGCGCACGAATGGCATTGCTTGGTGTGACCAAGATGACGGCGCGGTTACAGTAAATGCTTGAAGAAGTTATTCCCATGTTCCATCCTGTTATTCTTACATCCATGTTTGACATATCATTTTGGGGTTAATTTGGCGACACTTTTGGCACCATATTTTGGGACGACAATTTCTCAATATGTTCGCAAGTTTCCGCTAAATTGTCTTTAATTTATGACATCAGAACTTAAGCCTGAAGAATTTGAAGACGCGTAGTACCGAAACCATCAATAAGCATTCTCCTTGTTGTTTAAGAATAACATTCGTAAAAAGCACTGATAAGTTGAAATAACGATATACTGAAGAGAAAATAAACAAACATATAGCAAAAATATGCAAACTATGTGTAAATATTTTTAAAATTTGTTAACTGTTTGAAAAACTTATGCGGATATTAAAAAAAAAAAAACACTACGTACTGCTTTACACTGCTAATATGTTTCTTAAATAGTAGCCTAAATTACCTTTACTTTCTCAAATATTCCATGATATCTCCCTTTCAGAAAAATTTGATTTTCCATGGTGTCTTTTCATTAGTGGTACATGTTTTGTGGTATCAAAATACGATTTCTTGTAGGACTTCGTCAAAAAGAGTAGATAAAAATATGGCTTTAAATTCTTCACACAGTGGTAGTTGAAAGTAATTTCCATTGTTGACACGATAATCTGTTCTAGCAATCTTGCAACCATAAGAAGAAGGAAACGTCAGAAAAGCCTGAATAGGAAAAGTGGCTTAAGAGTTTATCAATATGGTTGACTCATGATAGAGATTCCACACATATTTCTGACGGTGATGAAGATTAAAGTAATGATTTGTACATCAAATAATTTTTTTTGTTAAGAGGACTTATATGTAGAATTAAATTTTATCCAAAGTATTTATTTTAAGTTAACTCATATGATGTGACGCTGCGTGCAGTTCTGTTTCAAATATTGAAGCTAAATAAAGCGGTTTTTTTAAGTCACGCAAAGAATTATGTACATTTGTCATTTTCAAAATATGCATAGTGAAAAAAATGAGTACACCCAGTATAAATTTAATTCAATTGAGTATAAATATTGAATATCTTTAGGGTACACTACACAACATATTTCTAATACAAAAAATATATTTTACATATTTTTTACCTCAAATACAGACTTTTGTACCTACCAGTTACAAGGTAATGGACTTGACCAATTAACATGAAAATATGTTCCAAAATCTACATGATAATGAATATCATTAAGAAACAAGTCAAAATCTTTAAAAAAATGATTAGCAAATAATATCCATGCAAAATAAAGCACTGAATTTATATTTTCAACATAAAAATCTAAATAACAGACTTGGCATTGAATGAGAGTACTCAACTTATAAGAAATGGCTTATACCACTACTGTTGTTTTTCAACAGCAAAAAAAGGCTACAGGCAAATATTTAATTAGTATAAGTGCTATTATTGAAAATGCGTTGAAATATGTTAATAAAATTTTCAACCCTTTTTTCATGACAGTACGTGGGTAACGGGCTTGGCAAAACCCTTTGCAGATATCCTTGAAAAACATTTTTTTTTGCAGAACTAATCACGTGTATTAAAAATAGTGATGATTTACCTGATGAAATGTCCTTTTTTTTCCCTTTTATCGTGAAGACAGTGAAAAAATGTTACTAAAATATGAAATACACTGTTAGAAATTTCATCATGAAATTACGGTTAAATGACCGGCAGCAGTCTATCCATCTAATTCACCGTTAAATTTACGGTTTGGAACATTTTTCTATCTTTACGGGATCTAACCATTTCCAATTAACTTGGTTAAAAAGCCGTAAATACAAAAGTTTACGGTTTTATAACCATTTAAAAATGGTTTCAAAACAAAATTTTCACCATTTTTGAACCATTTCGAGACGTAGAATCTTCGAGGCGTAGAAACCGTAAACGAAGCTTGCAGGACTCGAACCCAGAATGCGTGGTGTACAAGTCTTGCTCTCTATCCACTCGGCCATCGTCATCCCGTAAAACGGACGTTTATTTATCAATAAATTTTCTTTTCCAACAGGCAAACAGCCTTAAAATTGAGATTTCAGTTTTTGACTGGATCTAAATTTATTTTTGGTCCAAGTTTACTGTATATTTACGAAAATCATTTTATTTGCTGCAAAAATTAAAATACAAACAATCTTTAGCATCTCAAATTATAGGTTCGCTCATTCGCAAACAGTTCGGGAATCCGATGTCTCCAATTTTTGATTTACGTGTGTATGTGCTTCTATTTAGTAACCACTGCTTAAGCCACTTTTTCTTCTTCTTTTTTTATATACACATGCAGATTTGAACTGATAAATCTTTATTCATATTTTAAAACAACGTACCACCGGTAAGGTTTCGCAACCAAGATGGATGCCCGATTCTTATTGAGCGCTTGAAAATTACGGTTAGTTAAACGTTCTTTAGGATAAACAGAGAATAAACGATTTTTTTCGCAATCAGCGGTTTGAGTACCATCTTTTTAATGGTTATTTAACTGTTAAAATTAAATATGGTAAAATAACAATCAAATAAATGGTTATTTTACTATTTTCTTACGGAAATTTTTAACAGTGTATAGAAGAGGGATAGCTATTTTTTTCATTATTAGTTTGCATCTTTGAGGTAAAACTATATAAATGCTATTTTTTTGTATTGGAAATATGATGTGTAGTGTATTCTAAACAAATGCAATATTTATAGTCAGTTTATATTAAGATATTTTGAGTATAATCACTTTTTTCAATGTGGGACAGTATATGAATTCATGTTTCGAAAATGACCATATATATGTTTACAGTTAAACTATTTGGAATATTTCTTGTTTTACAATTCGATCAAATCGATTATTTTTTCGTTTTAGGTTGGCCCCGAGTATGAAACAGAATACTCGACAACATTGCACGCGGACGGATTGGAAACTTCCAGTTTGGGACTCAAGTTTATAGTGAATAGCCAGCACTTTCGAAACGGGAATATGAAGCTCAAATGCACGGCCACTATTTCCCGTATATACACCATGAGTAATGAGGAAATGGTTTTTGGTGGAAGGCAACAAACATCTGGACTTCATATAAGCGAAAACATGAGCCGAAGTAAGCAGAAAATAGAATAATATATATAGCAATAGTGTAGTAAATATATATGTGTAACATAATAGTAAAGTTTAATACGAAAAAATGCAATACTGAAAATAAACGTATGAAGCTGTTTTACTTGTAATTGAATTTACAGAAAACAAATACAGAGGTATTAATCAAAAAATCGTTCTGATGAAAAGTTTCATTTTGGCAACCGTGTTTTTGGAAAACACTCCATCAAGGAATCCAATATTTGCTTTTATGGTATCTCCCCCGGTTCGCCGACACAAAATTTCCTTCCCCCCTTTTCCTCGTTCCAACTTCCCTTTTGAAATATTTTGGGATTTCTAGGGATTTAAAGTCGGAAGTGGGGACTGGTTCGGGGTCACTGTCCACCCCTTCTTATCAGTATGACTCGCCGCAGGTGCACAAGCACGTGGTGACTTGGAATTTTATTTTGCATCGATTTCTTTGGTTTTGTGACGAATTTATATGACTTTGAGCTACAATGAGCAACATAATTTCTTTCATTATGTAGATTCTGTTTTGCATTTGCTGCATTTAGAGAGCTCAGACGCGAAACAAAACTATAACATTTGAAAATAATTAAAATATGTTTGATCCAGTGCCTGATTACCGCAAAGGCTAACTAGGCTGCGGCCTTGGGCCCCCAAATTTTAGGGGCCCCCAAATTGTAAGAAATATTTCTGTCTGAAAATATCTCTTAAAAGATTTTTTTTTTTTTTTACAAAATGAAAATATTTTAACTCATTTAAATGGGGAACCTAAAGTATTTACTTAAACTATGCACAATCAGATCAATATCTTCATTGGCTATCATGCTAAATACAGAGATATACCGGCAGACGTCAAACAATGTAGAAGTTAGGAGGGTTATCAGGTAAAAATGTAGTCTATATTGGAGGAAAATGCATTTGAACACATGAGCAATTTATATTAGTTCAATAATTTTTCAAACAGTTACTCTTTACGTTATAAGGGACCGGAATACATTGTCACGTATGAATTAAGGCGTTTGCCACTAAAAACAGTCAAAATCACAAAACAAAGTTTTTTTTGCAACCTTAAACTGGAAACTTTAATGGAATTTAGTTCACACGTCGAAGCGGAAGCCATGTTGCGAAATCCATGTTCCAGGCTCATCATTCAGTTATTATTCAGCTTTACAAAATGCAAATCTGATCTCATTCTTGAAAAATGGGACCGAGTATTGGATTATGGGAATGATTGAACGTTTAAAACTTGTTGCTATGCATATTTGCTACGCCTCTGAAATGACTGTCAGTAATGTACCCAATGAGTGTCTTACATGCTGAAAGAATTGATTATAGCTATTCAGTACGTTTTCGACCATCAGTTGCCCCTTCAAAACAAGCTCGCGCATCGATCTGAAATGAAAGTTTTTCCTTTCTGAATTTGAACACTCTTAATGTTCAACTCTTTCGATAACGTCGTTTGGTGTCTAGTAAGTTAAATAAGCTTGATTGAAAATATCAAGTTACATAGAAATTGATCATATGTGGCAACTTTCATTTTTCTGAAATACAGACTACATTTTTACCTAAAAACCCTCCTAACTTCTACATCGTTTGATGCCTGCCAGTATAATTACACATTTGTACAATTCAGGTGGTGTAGATTCAGACCATATAAACCATGTTCAGATCCCCGATTGTTGGAAGAGAACGTTTTCTTGTTAGTGTTTACTTTAGAAACACTGCTGAAACATCGGTATGAGTAGAAATATGAATGTACCACATGCACACGTATTATTAGAGCCGAATATTCGGCCTAACCGAATAGTCATTTCATGACCTCTCCGAATATTAAAGAACTATTCGGCCGAATAGTGCTGCTACAGTAGAAATGTAAAAAAATAAGAAATTAGTAGTTTTTAAACATTTAAAATTGTATTATAGTTATTGCAAAAGAACACATTAGTATAGGGGAGGATGGGGTAAAATAGGTAATGGGGTAAAATGGGTCACTTTATAAAAAACCCAAAATAATAGAACTTGAAATCGAAACTTTTAAGCCAATATTTTTAATGTTATTTTTCAATGTGTTGGCAACATTTTTCATTCTAAAAAAAAGTTAGTTTCTTAAATATGGCAACACAAAAATATTTCTTTTGTAAACTTTGGATGATAGTGTGCTAAACACATGGTTTACCAACTTCTGAAAAGCTCTACATTTTATGAAATAACAGCCCCAATTTAAAGGCTTTCCTCACTAAGACACTTTGGAAAATAATTCCAGATGAGCAGGAAAGAAAAATATTAAATATATTCTTTTTTACATCACTTTTTCTTGGATGGGGTAAAATGGGTCATGTTTAGGCTTACTTACTTCTATTCTAAACTTTATTTTTTTTTTTTTTTTTTAAATTCTGTTGCATATAACTGATACAAGGTCCTAAATTTAAACAATGTATGTTGCTTATTTTATTGAAATTAAATTAAAAAATTTTAATGTTGACTTGATAGAGAGAAGTGATGTTGTTGAAGTGTTATGTGAGTCAATATGTAACAATCGAGAACAATATTATTTTAACATTTCAATGTAATCATAATTCAAAATCTTGCTAAATGTGTTACACTTACACAATTGTTTTTCAATTTCAAAGAAATAAATAACTGTTTTCAGCATTATTTTGCATTTTGATTCATTTTACTCCAAGGTGACCCGTTTTATCCCACAATGAGGTAAAATAGGTCACAACGTTATAAGCTCAGTTGAAATATTTCATAATTAAAAAACAAACATTGAAAATACATAAAATTGATCTAAAGGAATTCAATGTTAAGATGAAATTGAAAAAAAATGGGAAATGTTTCTGGTTGTGTTGCTATGAAACTTTGAATATGAAAATAGCTTAAAACTGACCCATTTTCCCCCACCCGACCCTATAGTTTTAAAAAATAAAAATAAGTTAGAAAAATCTACTTTTTTTTAACATTGTTTTTAGGTTTGACTAGACAAAAACTGATTTTGAATTTATAGTATTGTATTTTATAATTAGCATTTGCTAACAAAAGCTGGCAATAGTTAATGATGGAGAATATAAGACTTTTATTTTGTTATTATTAACAAAGTGGAAGTCAGACTTTGTTTGGGTAGATTGATTTATTGTGAATATTAGGCAAGAGAGAAATGTGAAAGACCAAGAATGAATATTAAGATAGCATAAGTTATTGTGGTTTTTGCTAATAAAAATATATTCCAGTTAAATACATTAAGTTTCAATAACTCTTTTTAAAATAGGTATGTAAAAAACCCCATAAAATAGAAGTATTAACCTTTATAACTTTTAAATAGCTACATAGAACTATTTTGCGCAAGGTTCATTTTGCAAGAGTATTTCTTTCATTTGAATTAAATAATTAGTAAAATAATGCTAATGCTTACATAAAAATCTGTCATTTCTATTCCCCTCGCGGGTGAAATTCTCTGTTTTATTGCTTTCAAAACGATACAGAAAATACATTAATTTTAGATTGTTTTAGTAAAAAACAGAATTAAAATCATACATCATAGGTTAAATTTACGGAATTGGTGTATGACTTTGTGAATACTTTTAAATCTGACAGATACTTTCGATTACAACGATATTCTAGAATATTTGGTATTCGGCCTACAACATTGGCCGAATATTCGGTATTCGACCTACAACATTGGCCGACTATTCGGATTCGGCTTGGAAGTAATAACCGAATATTCGGTATTCGGCCAAATCATTACTTCGTTATATCCCTAATTATATATATATATATATATATATAGAAAGAAAATTTTTTGTTTTCCAATTTTTCTATTTTGGGTAAATATATTTATATTCAGCATGAATATTATTATTTTTCAAATGACAATAAATATATATAAAATCGTTGGAAAGACTTATTCAATAGACACATTTCCAATTTTAAGCAAGCATTAATTAATATTTTTAAATATTGAAAGTGGAAGAAAACGTATTAAAACAATTAAGTGTGCTCCTTTTTTCTTCCTAAAACAAAAACATTGCTAGAAATAAAGATTAACACTAGCTTACTTTTCTCACTAGATAAATCTTTTTTTCTCACCAGATAAATCTCTAGACTCTTTTATCTTCGATTAATTTTCAGGCTGATATTTTCCAATTACTAGAAGGAAATAAATGCTCTAAAAATTACTTGCTTTCTTATGGGAAAGAATTAGAATTCAAAATTGTTCAAAAAAATCTCTTTTTTTTTTTTTTTTTTTTTACAGTAGTTCTTGAAGAAAGACAATAGAATAATTAAACTTCTGAAATGAGATTTTTTTAAATCTTTCCTTTGTTACACTAGGGTAACCATTAAAGCTCATCCACTACATCTTGATAACCTTGCTCAGAAAATACATATAGTGCGAGTTGTTTTAAGTGCTCTAGGGAGCTTAGAAGGCTGTGAGAAGATTGTGTTCGTTGATTCGTTCCTCTTGTTCTCCGGGGAGAGGATCTCCCGATAAGGTTAACAGGAAGAGCAAATGTTTTAAAAATAAAACATATCCATGCCCAGTTAATATGGTCTTTTAAAAGATTGCTGCAATTCCAGTGTTGTTTCCATTTTTTCTTATACCATAAAGCGTGACTTGAATAAAACTATGAGTAAAACAAGAATAAGGCAAATATCTTCGGCCGTAAAATATCAGATAGTATTGACTGAATGGCTAGGGATTTCCCCTTAATTCGAAGCAGCAGCCTTGATTTTGTTTTATTATGAAGAGATTACTTGTAGGTAATTAGAAATAAAAAGGATAAAGTACTTCATTATCGCCTCTCAAAAGGCGGATATTTAGCATTTATTGCTAGATTTTTATAATGTAAAAGTTTTACATACCAATAAGAATAATTATTATTATTATTCTATTTGCATTTTGCTTACCTTATTAATTATTACATTTCCATGCAGAGTAGCACGAATAGCATCCAACAGTGCGAAATTATTTCACAATGTGAGAAAAAAATATGTTTATGATTTTTTTTAAATATTATATATAGGGTAAATGTGGGATAGTTACCAAATTTTTGAAATGGGCGATTAACATAGAGAAGATGATAATTTAAAAATCTTTAACTTTTGTGATGGTTGGTGTACTTATTAATAAACAAAATAATTTGCATAATTTAAAACTCTTTGCATTATTTATAGTTAATTACAAATAAAATAAATAACCTTATGAATGAGGATAGATGCCTACTATGTGGGTTAGACGCCGCTATGATATTTTGCCTTGTGGGATAGTTGCCCTAAGGAATAAATGAAAGAATATTATGATTTTCTTAACTGTATTTAACATTTGATAAACAATACAATCAACTGAATTTAAATATTTTGTATTAATTATAATAATCATAATTTTCTGATAAAAAATATGTCCTAACTTTACGTTAGACGGCAAAATCATCTTTGGTGTTAAATTAAAAATAATTGTCATAAATTCCTATTGAGCAGTGCCATGCCAAAAATCTTAACTATATCTTTTTCTTTTACATATTTTTTATGTCTTTTTTTATTTATATGTTTTTTTACGCAATTTCAGTTTTGTATTCTTTTTTTTTTTTTTGACGTAGTTTTAAATGCTTACATTGATTACAATAATCGCCGTACATTGTGCAGGTTTCGTGCAGCCAATTTCTACACATGATGCATTGAATCCAGTCCACCTTCGATTTTGTCGTTTCAAAATCTTCGAAACATTCCACACACTCAGTTGTCTCACTCTGAGAAAAGTCTGACTCATTTAAAAGCGTTTCGTCGTTTTCATTGGAAATTTTGCCAATTTTTGTTGCAGTCTGAACATTGCGAACAGGACGCTGAATTGTATTATTCACACTTTTATTTTGATTTCTTCCTGTAAACCACTGTTTCTTTAGATATTTGTTCTTTTGCCTTTTTCTTAACATGATCATTCATTTTCTATTAGTAGAGAATCACCAGAATCATAAGTCTCCTCTAAAGCTGATCTCGACCTTTTTTTAGTCATTTTTTTGGCTTGTTTACTGCTTTTACATGGTATGTTAGGAGTAGCTTTACCTTTATTTTTCTTAGCAGCAATGTTCTCCTTGGAAGTCAGAACTGTAGCAGACTGTTTTCCTCTTTTGTAGAATGGTACCGGAATTTTCGGTACAGGAGAACATTCTTGCAAATACTTGCAAGGCGTCTCCTTCTGTATACCTGCACTAGGATGCTGAAAAAGAAAATATGGAGAACTGCGAAGATCCCGTTCCGCTGTGTTAGAGCTACCAGAAGACTCGTGAATTAGATCTGTATTTGGTGGTGAAGAACTTCGAGTTCGAACCAAAAAATGACCTAACGTGCACATCGTTGTCGTCTAAACTTTGCAATGTCTTATTACTGCATGAGGGACCAGGTCATTAAGAGAACATTTGTTTTTTCTCATCTCTTCAAAAGCGCTTTTAAGAGCGTCTTCGGTCCACACGCGTCGGGGCCGTGCTCCTTATTTGCGCACGTACTTGCGTGGCATATCTTGAAAGCAAGAAAATAATTATAATTCAGTTCATGATACGGTGTGGGATAGATGCCTCTAAGGGCGTATATACTCACAAAAACTGGGGAATCTATCCTTATTGCGTGGGGTAGACGCCCTCTAATTTAACTAATAAATCGTGTTGAAAAATACTGATGTAACATTTAAATGTTTGTATTTGATACATAAATAGATTATAAATACAAAAAAATAGACACTTACTTTATAGCATTAAAAGTTCCAGGCGCACAAAGATTATACGTAACCTAAATCCACCAATGTCTCGTCATTTAATTCGCTTTTCGCTGCATAACTCACGACACGTTCGTTCCAACAAAGTGCGAGGCATCGACTGGCGGAAACGAGGGGGCAAGCTTACATTGAAACAAAACATTGCGGGTGTAATTCTCATACAGATCGCTACGCGTTTACTTAGGCATCTATACCCCTATGGCGTCTATCCCTCATTTACCCTATATATATATGTACAGTATAGCCCTAATTTGACGATTATCTATAGACTCTGTTAAACGTTATCGTTAATTTGAGGGAATCATTAAATCGAGTATTGTTAAATTAAACTAATTAAATATTATATATATATATAATTAAGTCTGTGTTCAGAGTGTATACCGGTCACGAAAGTAACGAAAAGACCACGAAAAATACGTATAGGTCACGAACATTTTCAATTCAATGGGACTGCTCCCACCCCCAAAAGAGATCGAATATCCGAATGGACCACTGCACGAAACGGTTATCTGGCACGTGAAATCGAATTTTAAAAATTTAATTAATTTATATGTTTATGATAGCCCATTTACTACATATTTGGAAGCTGTGTGATGTTTAAAAATACGTATAAAATTTACAGGTTGCGAACATCAAAGCAGGATATCCGGTACGTATCTGTCATACATGGAATATCGGATACCCGCTATCCGGTGAAATCAATATTTCACACTATCTTTTAGAGCCATGAATATTTTCGAAAGGTCACGAAAAGGTCCCGAAAAGCTCACGAAATTCCATTTTGAAATTATGTATACACGTGGGTGTGAATAAGTCTGCCTGTCACGGCATCTTCTCTGGACTACTAGTCTATCAGTGGTAGCAACACACACCGAGTAGTCAATTTATCATGACCACGCGAAATGAAAGCAAATAAGCCGTTTTTTCAGTGTTGCGAGAGGACGAGATGCAAATAAAAAGGGTATACAAATACAAAAGTGACAACCAGAAATAAGCATAGGGCCCAGCTCATAGAGGAAGGAATACAGGAGGGAACACGGCCTATCTAACAGCATTGTCGCGATTGAAGTAACTGTTATGGTGTGACCAATATGGCCGCCACTGCCGAAAGGCTTTTGGTGTGGATGAAGATCTTCTCCGTTTACTTTTCTCTCTTTTACTGATAGTATAGCTGTATTCATTTTCTATCTAGGAAACTTAAAAATACAGCTTAAAACGATTTTGTTTTATATTAAGTTCTTGATTTATGAAAATTAACAAATATTTCTGTGCTTCGTATTATAGATACAGAATGTTATAGCCCACGGTCATTTCAGTATTTATGAAAATTTATTACTTATGAAGGTTTCTAAACACTTGTACACGTAATTCTCCACCGGGGGACGAAGTCAGGATCCAGATATTCCGGATATTGATTTTGTGGGATATCGGACATTTGGTGCCACTTGTTTGACGATCCATATTGGATATCCGGATATGATATTTAAAACCTGCAAATTCTACACATATTTTTAAGCATTCCACAGGTTCCAAATGCGTAGTAACTTTAATTTACATATATTCTCAAAACATGCTCATTATTTTAGTTTAAAAAGAGGATTTTTACATGCCGGCCAACCGGATCTTTCGTGCAGTGGCCAGAATCGTTTCTAGATATTTAATAAACGGTCGGATACCAGATATCCGACGCATTCTGGGAGAGTTCGGTCCCGTTGGTCACGACCCCCCCCCCCCCCGTCGATGCGCCCCTGTTTGTGCCTATTTTAAAACAACCATCATTTAAAACAAATGCTACTGTCGGGGAGGCTGGGTACGGTTGTGACAATTTCCCTTTTATCGCCCATAATTTTGTTACTATGCCAGTTTTCTAGAACATGTTTATAACATATCGCCGTTACGGAAGAGCAATGACGTGACTGCAAAAATGTGTCAAATGCAAATAATTCCAAGACAATATCAGAAACACATTCCTTACACAGGAGAACATGGCCGTAACTGTAGAACGACCGTTTGTGTGTTCTAGAACAACGAACAATTTTTAGAGAAACAATGATGTAACTGCACTGAGGGGTTGGAATTAAGGTGATTAAATCCTAATACCTGGTAAATGAAAGTAAAATATATATTCTACATAGTTACTCTCAAGATACCATATTTTTATGTCACTTACACCCTTTTCAATTATAAGTTTTATACAACTGCAAATCGTTTTTCTACGCTCCTGTAGCATTCACGTCGCTGTTCTTCCGAAACAACGTATAACATATATTAACATTAGTTTTTCCATTGGCGTAGAAACACACAAGAGCACAAGATTACATGAAAACATGAATCAACTACAAATACAAATGGCCTATAGATTGAAAAGAATCCTACTTCAGTAAAATAAGTTTTGCATACCTTGCGTAGTTAATAACATACCACTCCAATATATACTTCTTACGCAATTTTCGTTTAATTAAAATGAAATTAACCCGTTATCCTCAGCACACGAATAGCATTGCTTGGTGTGACCAAGAAGGCGGCGCGGTTACAGTAAAAGCTTCAAGAAGTTATTCCCACGTTAAATCCTGTTATTCTTACATCCATGGCCCAGCTAAGCTGGTTCTGGTCAATTTAACAATCCCTATTGAGCATCAAGAGCCTTCTTAAAGGTTTTAACCGCACAGCAAGTAACAGTCGCTTCTGGTAAACTATTCCAACTGTGAAATTTCCAGGACGTGAACAATTAATTGTCCTGTTCTGCTTGAGAAGATATGGGCAAAACACGTGATTTACCTGAGTTTGAATGCGGGATAATTATAGGTGCTTGAAGCATTGTAATCAGTATTAGCAAAACTCCTGCACTTGTGAAGCGTTGGAGAGCAACCATTTCTAATGTTTACAGAGTGGACTACCAAGAAGAAAACAGGGTCTAAAAGTCTAACAAAAGAGCAGCAGCGCGCAAATAGCCGCGAATTTTAATGAAAGAGCAACTGTGAACTTCTCTGAACAAGCAGTTTTCCGCCAACTACACCACATAGGCTATGGAAATGGACGACCTGTTCAAAACCTCTACTTTTAGCATTGAATAAAGGCATAAACTTCTAGTTTGAAAAAGAGCACAGTGGATGACTGGAAAAGAGTCATGTAGTCACATAGTTTTTTGCAAAATATGCGAAAATCGTCCACCCAAGCCCCCTTTTCCCCCCTATATAGTATTATACTTGGAATAACCTGGGAAAGTCATAACGCTCGCTCCCACTCCTAAGGAGTTTTACCTAGGGGAGATATCACTTGAACAGAAGAGACATTCAAAACCCAAGTACAATCAGCTGCAGAAGACATCAGTCGAGAGCGGTGAGAGGGGCCCTCCCCCTTGTATATATATTAGGCAGGGTCGAAAAAAAGTAATGTTTTTATTTCGAAACGCTATACCGCGGAAAACTTGCCTCTGGGGTAGGTAAGTAACATGCAAATTAAAAAACAGATTTTTATTGAACCCCTAGTTAGTGCATTGAACTTGAAATTTCCATTTTTTTCGAAAATCAAGTCATTTTACAAGTTTTTTCGCAGAAGTCAGCAATTATTATTTTTAACTGCTATAGTGAAAATCGTTTATTAAAAAGGTTGAAAAGCACACAAAAAAATTAAAACCGTCAAAATCTTCCAATTTGTGGTAGCGCAAAAGACTCAAAAGTCGGTAAATTATCACATTTTTGGTACATACTAATACCTTATGTGAAAGGCATAGTCCAGCATCCTGAGCTATGCGTTTATAGCCCATTTCTTTTTTTTTAATTATATAATTTACACTTCATTTCGTTGTAATAGAACAGCGGTAATTGTAATTTCCCAACCGGTGGTTCGCGAACCTCCAGTCTTTCCCGTGGTGTACGAAGGGGATTCGCGAATATAATATTGCAATGGCGGAATTTTTAATTGCTATCGTACAAGAAAAAAAACTAAATAATAAATTTACATACGTATTAGGACGGAGTGTAAAACTGATTTTTTAAAATAACTTGTTTTCCCAATAATGCATAACAGCTGTGGACTGGCATAGAAAGCATTCGTACAAAATTTGAAATGCGTTTATTTTTACCATTGTCTGATTTCGTAAACTTGAATCACAAAGTGGTATCGGAAGAAATTTCTTCATTAATTTAAAATTTTGTACGTTTGTTTCACCTACCATTTCCCCCCTTTTTCCTCGCTAACGCAAAGAAAAATTTTCCTAAATGTAAAATTTTGCATTATTTTTGGCTATCTTCTCCCATACAGGCCGTGAAGTTTAACCGAAGATATTTAATCATTTATTTTTTTAAATTTTGTATTCGCATTCATCAAAAAGTATTCAATCTGTTCTGCATGTTCGCAATGAAAAGTTTGAATACAAATGAATTTTAATATTGTAATTTTCCAACTTTTGCGAATTTTGAGCAGTAAGATATTTATTGATAGAGTCAAAATTGTGTACCTATGGTTAGTTCTTATGATATGGTTAGTTCTCATGACACTCTGCTAACATTTTTTTCGCACTAACGGTAAAATAATTTTTAATTAAGATTTTTTTTGCTGCTCTATTAATAGTTCAAAAAGAACATCTAATAAAAAGTAATAATTAAAAAAACATATGTATTATCTTGTAGCTGTATTTTTGCTTTGGCTCAAACTTTACAATAATTTGCAATTCCACTCTTTTTGTGATGAACTATTGTACTAAAAGCAAAATAAACTTGCCAGCAAATTTTGAATTTTTGTTACCCGTTATTAAGGACTACAGAAAGGGGATCGCCGTTTTCTTTCGGATCTTAATAGGGGTTTGCAAAAAAAAAAAAAAAAAAAAACAGGCTGGGAACCACGCTACTGAATGAAATTTATTTTACAGTGGTTCGCAACCATTTTTGTAAAGCATCTAGGTTTACATTTTCTTCGCGTCGGGAAATAGGGAAGCGAGGAAAAAGGTGGGAAATGATAGGAGATTAGAAATTTTAAATTTATCAAGGAATTTCTTCCGATACCACTTTGTGATTCAAGTTTTCGAAATCAGACAATAGTAGAAATAAGTGCATTTCAAATTTTGTATGCATGCTTTCCATGCCAGTCCACAACTTTTGTGCTTTGTCGGGAAAACAATTTATTTAAAAGAAATCATTTTTACACTCCTCCCTAATACGTATGTAAATTTATTTAGTTTTTTTTCTAGTGCGTTAGCAGTTAAAAATTCCGCTATTGCAACATTATTTTCGCAAACCCCCTTCCGACACCACGCGAACCACTGGTTGGGAAACGCTGTTCTATTACAATGAAATGAAGTGTAAAGTATATATATAAAAAAAAAGAAATGGGCTATTAACACATAGCTCAGGATGCTGGACTATGCCTTTCACATAAGGTGTTAGTATGTACCAAAAATGCGATAATTTACCGATGTTTGAGTCTTTTGCGCTACCACAAATAGGAAGATTTTGACGATTTTAATTTTTTTGTGTGCTTTTCCACCCTTTTAATAAACGATTTTCACTATAGCAGTTAAAAATAATAATTGCTGTTTTCTGCGAAAAAACTTATAAAATGACTTGATTTCCGAAAAAAATCGAAACTTCAAGTTCAATGCGCTAACTAGGGGTTCAATAAAAATCTGTTTTTTAATTTGCATGTTACTCACCTACCCCAGAGGCAAGTTTTCCGCTATATAGCGTTTCGAAAAAAAAACATTACTTTTTTTCGACCCACCCTAATATATATTCTTGACAAATAATTCTATAACATTTTCTATTCATGGAATTATACCAATAGTATTGTACGTATCCATGATTTTTAGCTTTGTTTAAAAATATTACTGTCAGCATTACTTTACTTCATACCGTAACATTGTGATAATTCAAAAACGTTTTTTTTTTTCTATTTCATACTACTTCTTTTGTTTATTGCCTCCTAGTACAAAAAAAATCAGCATATATGTTTCTAATCTAAGCACATAGGATTATTTTTCAGCCCTACGGTCATTCGCCATTATAACTTTGCTTTTAAATACCTGTTCCTAGTACACTGTAAAAAAAAAAACAGTCCAACGTTGCACCATAAATATGGTGAAAGCTGAAGGGCTGCTGATAATTAAACCAAAATCATGGTTCAAGCAGAAGTGCGAAATCTAAAGTTACGCCTTTAACCATAATTTCGGTTCAACCTTGAACGAAAAAGACGAACCCGGCACAAGGCCGGAAACAGAGAGCCGCCATCTTGTCAAGCTGTGACCTGAAGCATTTATTTTTCACAACAGTAAAAGGTAAGTAAACTTCGATGTATATATCTAATTTTTTGCTTGATACTTCTTGTTTTCTGTGTTTTTATCTCTTAATATGCACAAAATAGGTTGTAAAGCCTATTTCAAAAATGTTATTATCATATAAAGATCCTGACACCTTTAGCGTTAAATTGACTAATTAACTTTATTTAAAATTTTAAACCAGTGTATATTTATTTAATTTTGCTTCAATATTAAACTATTTTTTTTACCTGATTTATCATTCACCCCCATATATTTTACTTTTGGTTCCCCTGATCTACATTTAAAGTTGTAACGTTGACTTGTTTACATTTTAAAAATTGCATCTATTATCGGGAATTTTACTTTAAACCATTTATTTTTTTCATTTTTATTTCCAAGAATACTTTTCAACGGCGTTACCTTTCTAGCTCCACCTCTTAATTTTTATTTAATTGCCTGTTGCTGTCTTTTTAAATTTATTAAACTTATTTGTTGTTCGACCCATTTTGCACAATTTTTACCGTAGTTTTTATCAAAGGCGTAGCCGGTGGAGAGGGGGGTGGGCGAAGGTTCGAACCCATCTCCACTCCCGAAATTTTTTGAAGTTTCACATGCTATAAATGACAGTTTGAATATTCTGATAAGAAAATTTGAATATTCTGTTAAGTATAAAATTCAGTTCTTATGTTTATTTCCGATCCCGTACCCGAAGAGGTGAAAATTTCTAAAATTGTGCATGCTATAAGTGAAAATTTGAAAATTAGTGAGTAAAAGATAGTCTGATAAGAAAACACTCATTTATATAAATGTAGTTGGCTGAATTTTGCTTCCAAGGCCACAGCCAGGAAGTGGGGAGGGGGTGTTTGATCCCTCCAGCCCTGAAATTTTTAAATGCTCTGAAGGACAATTTGAAAATCAAAAATATTCTGATAAATAAAGCACTTTCATCAACTTGACCTCCGCCCCCCCCCCCCTCGAAAACCAATACAGGTTGTAGCTTGGATTTGTAATGATTTTTACTTCCTAATCATTCGAACTAACTATTCCACCAAGAGCAGGTAAAACCAGTTTTGTATTCAAAACATGTCTACTATAGGAAATTTTTGAGAAATTGGGTCAATTTTGCGTGATTTTTGAAATAGCAGTTTCGTTGCCTTTAACTTAAAATTAACTTTTTTTCCAAATTTTCAACCTGTGCGTGTTTACTTTATTTTGCTTTAATATATGCTTTCTTATTACGTTATTTAATACTTCCCCCATGTATTTTACATTTTGCTCCGGCTCTACACTTACAGTTGTAACAATGATTTGTTTACGTTCTGAAAATTGCACGTTTTCTTATTACAGTTATTGCAACATAATTTTTCTCTCGTTACTACTAAACCACTTTTCCGAGCTGTTACCTTTCTCTTTTCTGCTCTTTATATATATATATATATATATTTAATTAACTACTACTAGTGATGGATTTTAGACTACTTTTTACTTCCTGGTGTTCTCTCAAGAAATTATTCCTGTATCCGACCCTGACTACTGTTGTATTATCAAAATCTTTCATTTTTCGACCACGACTGCCATTTTACAGAATTTTCACCCATAATTAATTCTAAAATTTTGTCCCAATCATTCTAACAAAATTAAACAAATGAACCTATTTCAGTAATAGAGTTTTAGAAATTAGGGAAAAAGTTGCAATCGGATATTTCAGATCTCCAAATGCAAAATAGATGTTTGCACTACACGGTTGATGTCAACAGAACCTTGAATAGATGGCATACAAATCAGATACGCTGTACTGTCAGTTATTTTATATCTTTACAGGGTGAAGTCTTAGACTCATCTGGGCGGTCTTAGCCTGAAGTGCCACGAACTACTGCACGTTTTAGCCTTGGAGTAACACCTTTGCCGGAACCCCCCAATAATTTTTAATTATTGTTATTTGTGCATTTCATGGTTTTTCAATTTCACTTCTAGACATATGTTTTCAGTCATCTGTGTATGCATATAAATAAATTTAATATTTTTGATTCTAAAGAGTGTTGAAATATATTTTTTAAAAAAGTTACATAATTTAGAAATTTAAAATGTTCGCTATCAATTAATTACACTTATAAGCAAATTTTCAAACGCCATTTTTGTTAAAACTATCTGTTGACGAACATAAAAAAGTGTACATATATTTTCAAGGCCTTCCTTATGGGAGGGGGCTTAAAAATTTTAACAGTGACTTACATTGCAATTTTGAAGAATATAACAAAGTAACATAGTTACTTAAAAAATACAATTAGTTTTTGATACAGTGCATTGGGATGTTCAGATATATAAATATATAAATAAATACATTTTTTATGGAACATTGAATCAATTATTGAAACGCATGAATCTGTTCTTAGAATTAAATCAAATAATTAGCAGAAACTTAAGTTAAACTTACGTATTAAAAAACAGAAAATTCGCTTTGAAAATTAAAATTGGTAATAAGCTTGTTTCCTGTCTTACGCTTGAACATAATAAAATTATTTATGTTAAACGTCACCATTGCAACATAAAATGGGGCAGTTCAAACTTCACTTTCATGCTACAACTCTGAGCTATGACAGTGGTTAGTAGAAAGTCCATCGTTATGGTTCAGAGTTGAACCAAGACACCAGTTAAAATAAAATCTATGGTTAAGGTTCAAGGTTGAACCATAATACTGGTTAGAAAAAAATTTGATATTATGGTTCAAAGTTGAACCGTAATACTAGTTAGAAAAAAATCCGTAATCATGGTTTAAAGTTGAACCGCAGTATTGGTTAGAAAAAACTCCGTAATAATGGTTCGAAGTTGAACCGCAATACTGGTTAGAAAAAATCCGTAATCATGGTTCAGTGCTGAACCGCATTCATGGTGAAACTAGTAAACCATCATAATGGTTCAAATTAGTACCAACTGTTGGCTTCAGCTGCATTTCACCAACTTTTAGTGAAAGGTTGAACCAGAATTTTTTACAGTGTACATTTAAGTATCCATGGAATCCAAATATTTATATAGAATTTTCCAAGGCTTAAGGCCATTCTTCAGAGTATATCTTGTTATAACAACCTATTTCCGATACATTTATGTATCTATGAGTTTCAAGTATATATGTTAGCTTTTACTGCACCAGAAGATTTTTTTCAGAATAGATTACCGATGTTTCATTTATTTTTTCATTATGTCATATTCGATGTTTCATTATATCATTTATTTTTCCAACTGAAAAGCTATTTTTTGCGCTAATGCTTACTTCTTATTATCTCACTATAAATATCATGTTATTTGACACCATATAAACACGTTACTAAAGAACAACTAAATCTAACGAATGTTTAATCATTAGCTTATTTAAGAGGTATTGTGCAGAAAGGGTGTAACCTACAAATAACAACCTTGGGGTATTGTGGTATTTTTTTGTCACTCTATTACTTTATTTTGCTTTTTCCAAATAATATTACGTTGAGAGTTACACCATTTCTACTCTAACGCCCCATTAATGCTATTATCGCAAACAGTCCACATGTTGCTCCAGTAATTAAATATGCTTTTTGGAGATTGTGGGTCATAAAAAAAATATTTTTACACAGTCCTAATCGAGTAATTTGAAAAAAAAGGAAAACCTTTAGATTACTAATATGGCTCATCATTATGTTAGTCACAATATGAGACACCCATTAGTACATTTCCCCCCTTTATAATTTGCGGTTTTTGCATTTTTTTTCTAAAATAAACTCAGTTGACATTATTCACTATATGAACTATTATACATACACGTTTAATAGTGATTCATTGTTGACGATATACAATTGCTCGGAGGGCCACCATTGCCCCGTACACCCAAGCTATTTTTACGAGACTTTTAAATTTTAAACTAAACAATATACTAAATGTTGAAAGGTAGAAAATGTAGGTGCATGAAATTAAATATTCCAATTAAGCAGAAAACTTAGGTTTTAGTATCAATGTCTTTTAATTTTTGAAAATATTTTAAACAATATCTTCATTCTAGTCTTAAAATGAATTGTTTTAAAAGATTTAAAAAAAACATTCTTCTGTTATTTTAAGTACATATACTACACGAATCGTGTTCTAATAAGTAATAATTTTTGTTTGTATTCAATGAATATTGAAAATGATATCGAAATTAACTGCTAATTCAACCTTAGTTAACAATGGATTTCATTTTGTAAAATTATTCTTCTTGATGTTCTCATTGGTTTTTAAGTTAATAAAGTACTGATGTCTGAAAGAAAATTTTCTTTAAGCCACCTTATATTTTCTTTAGCACCACATGAGAAATACGATTATGTAAAGTTTTGTACATTTCTTCAATTTTATCGGAGCATCAAGTAAGTGATTTCAGCCAATTTGCGTCGCAATCAAGACATGTTGGCCTAAAAAGGCTAGATATCAATTAAAGTTTATTTAAATTAAAACTAGTAACTAATATTTTACAATGAAAACTTCTTCCTAAAGATACAGTGGAAGTCTTAGCTTTTAATATGTTTCGAAATGGTTAATTATAATTGAATCGGTGAATGGAAAAACAATACTAGTTCAAAATCAGCCATTTTTAGAGATCTGTCAAAAGTGACACTAAAAACACAGAGCTACACATTGGAATGAATAAGAAGACTTGTCAAGACCTTGCACGTTATAACAACCTGGCGTTAAATGAGTGTAAAAACAGTATCTGCCCTGGACTAATACTTTTTTTCCTCTCACATGAAATCAGACAACTAGATGGCGCAAACCGAAATCAGACACGTGTGATTTTATAAATGGCTTTGTAGACAAGCAAATGTTTCTACCCGATGGTATCATTTTTTCCCTGTTTGACGATATTCTTACCTACCATGAGACAGGGATTTTGGAGGGATTAAAAGGAACATACAGAAACATACTAGAGTGTATCTTCCCCAGGAATACAAAGACATGTTCACTACTAGTAGGGAAACAATCTTTTACAGTGAAAACAGTAACTCATTAACATATAAGTTAACTTTAAGGATCGGTAACCTTCTGTTTATAAGAACTAAATCAATAAACACGAACAATTAGGATACATTTACTATATCTGAATACAGCATGTTTGTATTGGACAGTGATGTGCTAGGATATGTTAAAACATACAGTTCTATCAATGGGTGTAAAACTAGAACATTGAGGATGATCAAAATTAAAGCCAACTAAAGTTTACCGACAAACTTAGCCTAATCGGTACCTGTTGCAATGAATGAAAAAACGAAACAAAAACAAGTTGATGAAATATGCTTAACGAAACATTAGCATTCTACAATTGTAATATCTGTTAGGAAAACCGCCGGGGAAGATAAAGACGTCGATTTGTAACATTTTGTGTTTACTGAATTTCTGAAGTTTTCCACATCTTGAAGTTCCCGATATTGATTTGCTTTTTTTCTACAGGTTTTTTTAACATTAAGGATGTTTAATGTATTTTTATAAATGTATGAAATGCGTTGTTGATATATTGTAATCTTATTGGTAACAGTGAAAAGTAACTTAAGCGAATTTGAGTGAAAAATGAATAATTAATATTGTATTTAAAAAGTTTGGAAAATGAAAAAAATATAGGGGGATAAGGACATTCTTATGGGTCAGGCAAACAATTTTAAAAAGGTTACATTATCTTATTGTCGACTGCAATGTACTTCCGATTAATTCCGATTTATTACTCCGATTTAACAGAAGAGTTATTATAGATCTTTTAAAAAGAAGTTTTTGCCATTTACTTTACAAAAACGTTTTTTTTTAATATTTCAATTTATTGAATAACTTTACATCGAAGATTATATCTAGCCTGCATTTTCTGTTAAGTTATCATTTTTTAACGCGAAAGAAAACCAAATTCGTCCTTCAAGTAACAAAATTGCTGTCCTTTATTTATAACATTTCTTTATCAAGTAATTCTGCCTGATGTACTCAAAAAGCCATTTTTTATCATGAAAAAAATGTACACAAGATTGGCAAAAAGTTGAAAACACAGCGCCATATTTTCAACTTTTTGTCAAGTTCATGTCTTAGCATTTTACATGAACATAATTCATTTTTTTGGGTCAAGTAATATATAATGCGTAATTATGTTAAATCTATTAAGAACTGCATAGAAAGTTTAAGTTAAGGTTTCATTACTTTATTTTATACTTCTTTCTTAGTTATTTAAATATTTCCTCTGAAAAATTAATTTATAGTATGGTTTTGCTGTAAAAATTATATAAAAAATTATGCACAAACTGTTAAAACACATAATAACGATTCAGATTAATGTTGTTTAGAAGAAAAAAATAAATGTCCAATATTATAAATCATCTATTGCAAAAATATGTTTCCATTACTTTTAAATGTTGCTTCACGTAAGGCTTACATGCAAACTCATTATCCAGAGCTATAAAAACAATTAAATAAATTAAATTATTATTGAAACAGAGCTTAAGTAGTATTATGCTTCAACATATGTACAATTCTTAAACAGACGAAAGTCTCAACTCGAAAAGAGTGAAAATTAAACTCCCAAAAAAATGTCCCTTTAGACATCATTAAAAGCGTAATATCTAATAGAAAGTTTGCTGATAATTGACGTTTCTATTCTCAGATGATTTCGCTAAGCGTTAATTTATTGAAAACAGTTTCCAGTTAATTGGTTACCGTTGTTTGACGAAATTTAAACGCAAATGAAGCTATTCATATTCTGACAATGTAAGAATATCTTTAACAGCCGAAGTTTAAAGTTTTAACTCCTGCTTTTCGCAGCGGAGCGACTAAAAGGACGCTTATAAATGTTGAATATGTAAAAGAATTTTATGATATATGTCATGTTATTACGGCTTTTTTTTCCATATATTTAGGTCTTGAGTACTAAGTGACTTTAATTACGTAAAAGAAATGGTAGAAGTTTAATACAAACGGATTTTTATTATTAAATTAATTGAAAATAACAATTATTTTAATAATAAAAATCGTTGTGGTAATGAGACATCATAATTATTAAGTTCAAAATTTCTTATTACATTTTAATCCTAATTTTTAAAACTGAACCACAAATTTTATTAACTGTGCTATAATAACCCACTATGCCTTAACGAAAGACGCCTATTTAATTAAATTATTTTAATGTATGTACGTTTCAATCTCAAAAATTAAATAATGATACGTTTTCCTTAACGAAGCAACCTGCTTCATGAATTTTAGGTAACTTATATCCTATTTGACATTGTCTTTATGTTTAGGTGTGGTTAAAACGTGTTTAAAAAAATATCAGTGAGAAAATTTTGAACTGGAAGTTTTTTGAACGGATTACGTTAACTTAAGCTATCCTGCACAAAATTGTTCATTAGAGAAATAGTTAAAACGAATAAATAAGACAGCATCAATGTAACTGATGTTAAACAATGATATACGATTTCAATTATTAGCATGAATTGCTTTAATTCACATGTTAAATCCTGTAATGTTTCCTTGAAATAGCAATTAAGGGGAGGGGGAAGCGCGATTCTAACAATAAGAAGAATGTCCCACATAAAGAAGTAGTCCTAGTACTCATATCAACGATTGGGTTTTCCGCAGTCCATCGTCGGAGAATTAGCTCAGCAGATGAATTGAACTGCTACTCTTTTAATGAGGCTAAGAACTGAAGCTCCAAAGCTATCAACAACGAACGGATATTTCTACCTGGTTTCTTGGATAGAGTAAAGCAGACACCACATTTCCTGCGATTATTTGGTTCATAGGTGAGGCAAATTTCAGATAACAAATATAACGTTCGTTTCTCGGCGTTTGAGATAATCATAATGCGGGAACGCGTGCAATACCATGACTGTAAACCCCGTATACGATTTCACATCTTCGTCAGGGCATTTTGAAGTATTAGGTATTTTTAAAGTTAAGTCTTACTGTAACCTATCTTGCTATACTAAATTGATACTTAATTTTCATTTTATTCATGATAATCTTATTAGAATATTCTATTAATGTTATAACTATTATTGTTATTTTTACTTATTAATGATATTATTACTGTTATTACTATTATTGTTTTTTCCAAATCTTACTGTGTTAATCACACAAGAATCGACACAGACCGCCCGTTTAGGATTGCAATTTCATCCCGTCTCCAAGCACGTGTCGAGTGGCAGCCAACGAAAAATCTTCAAAGCGGAATGCTTGAAAAATGAACAATGATGACGATTAGTGGTGAATCTTTACTTCCAATGAACGTTTATTCGTAGATGTGTGTCGGATCGGTCATTTCAAACTGTTACAGAGTGGGCAAACGACCCTGTTCATCTTACATATTATATTTTAAAAAAAGAAAAAAGCATACGCATTAAAAAGTACAATACACTCTCACCGCAAGGAAGTCAAAAGCTCCCTCCTTACCCCCACCCCCTCTCCCTAAACGATAGGCTTGTTGATATAACTGCTTTTCACAAGTAATTTTTATTTTGATCCATCTTTCGAAAATTATTCATCAAACAACTTATTAAAGGAATTGCTGACGCTAATTAGTCTTGACACGTTGTTTTTGAGCATGCATGCCTGGCTATACTTTTAAATATAGATTACTTTTAAATATGAATATTTGATAACATTGTTTAATGATCGCTACTACATGTCGTGTAGATAACAATTTACAATTTTAATCTTGCAAAAATACATTAAGAGAACAATATTGTCACTATCTGAAACTGATCGAAACTGCTTTGTGCTAAAATATGAGAAAAACGGGAAAAAACGCAAAGAAGTCACAACTTGTCAAATCAATACTGCTTATAGCTATTTCAAGGCTACAATGGAGACTTTTCATCGAAACAAAAAAGACAAGTACTCAGCACACAATAACAAAGTTGTGAGTGAAAAGTTGCTGCCACTCATAACTTTCTTGTTCTCTGTTGAGCACTTTTTATTAGCTATTTTAAGTAGTTATTGTTCGAAACGGGCTGTTTAAAAAAAAATAATATCAGTTATTACAACCGATTTATTCCTGTCTTCCCCGAACTTCGATGAAACGGTAGTCAATAAATGTTTATCAAACCTTATTTTTATTGTATTATACCTAATGCCCTCATTATTAGGGCCTAATAAAACTATTTAACTGTGTCTGTGTGATGGAAAAAAAAACAAACGAAATAAGTTCGGAAGATAAGGTTTTTTTCTTTTTTTGTTTTTTTAAACACAAACTAAATTGCAGTTTGATATTTTTGTTCATGCATTAAATATGATGTAAAAAAATAATAATTTAACTATAACAAAATAGTCTAGTCTCAAATTTTTCATTTCATACTCTATTTCTAATTTTCTGGAAAACGAAAAAAAAAACTACTTGCAACAAATACGGCAGCGAGATATAATAGGAAACAGAAGCAAACGTCTTGTTTGATATCCTTGTTAATACATTTATATCTGCTAAGTGCGATATAAACAAACTCCTTCGCAACCCAAGACGCGTGGAAATTCTTGTTGTATCTCAGACACCCTAATGTATAGACGACCTCGACTTGCTCCTTTTTCACCGCTTTTATGTTCCCGGCAGGGACAATTTTAGTGCTCTCTGCCATTGTTAAACTTCTTTTTTTCCGTTTTCATTCCATTATGTCTGCGGGAAATAAAAGCATTTAAGCGAAACTGCTGGACGCTTGCACGCCCTCCTGAAATGATAAAAAGGTTATGTGGAGAAGATGAAAATATCAGCTTCCTGCTCAATGATGGCTGGAAGGAAAAGAAAGTGAGAATGTGTTGAGGAAAAGTTAGATTTAATGAAAATCGAGGTGGAGTCTTAAAAGCACTGGGTATTTCAAGTGAAAGAAAAAATTATATTCAAGAAAACTGACATCGTGATTTCTTCTTTGAAATATTTAAAATTCATTAAAAGGATAATGTCAAGTTTTTTTTTTCTGTTGACCAGAAAAAAAATATATAACTTGGAGCAAATTTAGCGAAATTAGCTAACGAGTTAAAGATTTTTTTAAATTTGTAATGTGTACTGCATTACCTTTTATTTTTGTATTATGTTTTTAAAATAAAAATTGCTCATGTAAAAATGTTTCTTTTTATAATAATTATAATCTGAAATATATTTATAATTATATTTGCTGTTCTTTTGCGTTAAAATGTATTCGTACAATTAGGATTGTAAAATATAATTAATTTATATTCATTAGAAATCAAGCACTTGAAAAAATATTATAATTAAGAGTCAAAACAAAATATGACTTGCGTAAAAATTATGTGCAAATAACCTTTCACTTCCTTTTTATTTTAATAGCATCGTAAAAATGAAGAGGGCTTTAAAAGTTTAACACTGAACTTCTCTGATTTTTTTTCATTGTTCTGGAAATTTGCATACTTGCTAATAACTTGATGTAATTTAATAGAGCGAATAATAAAAAATGTATTAAAAATCTCAGAAGTTTCAAGTTCTTTTTATTTCAAAATTGTGTTTCAATGTTAAAGATTTTTCGGCTGTTCAAACTGTCACTTAGACGCAAATGTTTAAACAGCTTTCAACTGACGAAACCGGAAAACAAGTTTTTGATTATGTTCCAAGTCAAAATTTCTATTTAATAACGTTTGCCATAATCAAATATTAATGCATGGTCAAGAGTAATGAAAATTGTAATTTTTCTAGTAGAAACTATATTATTTTCCAAACTGTTCATAAATTAGTAAAATCTTAATAAAGGAAAAAAAGGAAACATGATATTAAGGTGTCGTAGCGAAGAATTTTGTACAAAAACTTTGTTATTGAATCGATTAATATCCTTGAAAGAAATTAGGCGTGAGAAAGAAACATTTGGAAAAATATTATATTCAGCCTTTACAGAAATGTCATGTACAAAGCATAAATATGTACGTCTGTTTAATTGCTGCATATCTTGTCTTAAAGTACTCCTTTCAGTAATCTTGCTATGTTAAGATAAGGAAGGAGAACGCGATAGCTTTGTGTTATATCACACATCTCCCCACATGTATTCAAATATTCAAACTTATCATTCGGAATCAAAACTATAAACGAGTAGCTATAAAACAAATGAATTTGGACTTCCAACTCGGATACTCTGTTTTTTGTTTGTTTTTTTTTTTAAATTATTGTTATAATATTTTATATTGTATACGGGAAGAAAATCACCCATTTTCTGCGTCAAGTTTTCGAGAAAAATATTTTGCCCTACCAAGTGTACCCGCACAAGACATAAGTAATCTTTACAGTGAAGAAAGTTATTTAGCCTTTGTGTTTCAAAGAAAAATTAATAAGCGTAAAAAGCGGCATCAACTACACTGTTAGAAATTTCATCATGAAATTAAAGTTAAATGACCGGCAGCAGTCTGTCCATTTAATTCACCGTTAAATTTACGGTTTGGAACATTTTTCTATCTTTACGGGAGCTAACCATTTATAATCAGCTTGGTTAAAAAGCCATAAATACAAAAGTTTACGGTTTTATAACCATTTAAAAATGGTTTCAAAACAAAATTTTTTACCGTTTTTGAACCATTTCGAGGTGTAGAAAACGTAAACGAAGCTTGCGGGAATCGAACCCAGGTGTATGGCATACCAACCTTGCGCGATAGCCATTCGGCCATCTACACCACGTGAATCGGCCGTTTATTTATCAATAAATCTGCTTTCCCAACAAGCAAACTGCCTTAAAATTGAGATTTCAGTTTTTGATTTCATCCAAAGTCATTTTTAGTCTAAATTTACTGTATATTGACGAGAATCATTTTATTTAATGCAAAAATTAAAATACAAGCAATCTTTAGCATCTCAAATTATAGGTTCGCTCATTCGCAAACAGTTCGGGAGTCCGATGTCTCCAATTTTCGATATACGTGTGTATATGCTTCTATTTAGTAACCACTGCTTAAGCCACTTTTTCTTCTTCTTTTTTTATATACACATGCAGATTTGAACTGATAAATCTTTATTCATATTTTAAAACAACGTACCACCGGTAAGGTTTCGCAACCAAGATGGACGGACGCCCGATACTTATTGAGCGCTTGAAAATTACGGTTAGTTAAACCTTCTTTAGGATAAACAGAGAATAAACAATTTTTTTCGCAATCAGCGGTTTGAGTACCATCTGTTTAATGGTTATTCAACTGTTGTAATTAAACATGGTAAAATAACAATCAAATAAATGGTTATTTTACTATTTTCTTACGGAAATTTTTAACAGTGTAGCAACATGGGTAATAACTGTCTGCTAGACTAAACTATGTTTCACTTATTTCCTTTTTTGAAGGAAGCTTGCGACTTCTTGAAACAGCTGCTTGCTTCTTACCTTTTCTTTCTTAAGCATTACGTTCAGTTTGTTTTGTAGTTAAATCATAAAACTTCTTATGAGAAATATCAACCTTATTCTTATACACCTCGGATTAACTTCGCTATAACTTTGAAGCCGGTCACAAGACGATGTTGACATCTGATTGGATAAGGGAATGTGATTTTATCACGTAACTAGTCAAAAACTATAACGAGCTATCCCGATTCGGAAGAAAATCAGAATGAGTTTATGATATGCTTTCCTACTGACCAATGCATGTTTTAAACACATATGGAATTAGTTTTGAAAATATAAGGTTTAATGACTTATCTTTTTCTCAATTTCAGTATGTTGCTGGAAAACATCATAGTAGATTTTGAGTGTTTTTGTAATTTTCAAAATGCGTTACCCTCAAAATCCATCGATAAGGTATTGCTACAGTTATGGGTACTTTTCTCCTTCTTCCCTGTAGGAGGAAGCCTACGGATATGCCTTACGGATGCCCTACCCCGAGGGCAAGTGGGGTCCACGGATTTTACATGCATTTATCCCCAAGTGTACATGTTGGGGTATCGAATACGCGACCTTCCGATTGGAAATCCGACATTCTAACCACTAGGCTACCACGGTCGACAGTTATGGGTACTGATTACGAACAACTGAGGTTTTCATAAAATGTACGTTATTTTAGAAGGTTAACAGTGAGCAATTTAATCAAAATGTAACCCAGCTAAAAAAGCAGCACTGTTTTTACCAAGTTCATAATAAATGCTGCAATTTAGGAAATGGGTGAAACTTTTCTGGAACATGAAATACGTTTAAATAAAACCAAAAAACTCACTAGTTTAACAAGATGTAACACTTTTACTTAACTCTATGATTGTTGTTTTTTAGGCGTACACATTTATTTTCTATATTTTGTCGTTCTTCACGATGGACTACTTATTAAACTGTCCTAATATCCACTTAAAAAAATTTTAGCTGCTAAACAGACCATTTTTCAATGCAAGAAAAATATATAAATAAATATAGCAAACCTATAAGACGAAAATATAAATAAAAATTTTAAAACAATGGTTTTCTATAGAAAATTTCATTCATACATGATTAAAAAAATCAGTATAGCACTCTATTCGTCACTGTTCCACATTTATTACTAACGTCAATTATAAAAAAAAGGTGGCTGTGCAAATCAAATTGTATTTTTAATATATACTTTTCAAATAAGCTAATTGAAATATAAAATAATCGCTAAACGCGTTTGTGTTAATGATTTCTTAAATTACAAACTAAACTAGGAATTAAATGGATCACATATTTAGGCGCAACATTTGAATTGCTATCCAACGCGAGCTCGAGATTCTAACTTCTTTCCCAAGTTTCCCAATGCAATAATGAATATCGATATAGGTAACTAGATAAATAAAGAATTTATTAGAACTAATTCAAATCTTTAAGTATTCTTTATCCATTCTCTTGAGAGACATCAGAAAGTTAAAACTCAAACGAAACTTTCGGAAATTTATTTGTTTGTATGAGACTCAATGTCTTGTAATTATCTACGTGTATTGATTTATTGGCACCCATTTCATGCTATAGAATAGTTTCCATATTTTATTCGTATACAAAAATAATATGGATTGAGACCCAATGTAAGAAAATAACACCAATTTGACAAAATAAAATGCTATAAAGAGAAATATTTTCAATTTAAAAACTGAATCAAATATTTCTGCTGAATTAATGATTTAGTATCGTTTTAAAAATCTGTAAAGATAATTCCTCTACCACCTGAAAGTTTTAACAAATGTTAGTTATAGAACATTACCTTTTGTTCATTTGTTACTATTGCCATTAACTTGATTATTTAGCTTTTATACATTTACTGGGTAAAATTGAAAAGTTAAGAGGCTCTCTCCGTCGACGAATGATTTCATAACACTGTTTTCCTTTTTACAACCATCGTAGATGAGGTTTGCTACAGTGTAAAAATAAAATGTTGAAAAAAAAACATGTTCTAATGAGACAACATTCCACTATTTAGAAAGCTCAATATACCAAAATTGTTGCTATATTTCAAGGTGTTCCAAAATGCTGATAAAGTTCAAAGCGTGATAGCACGTTCTTAATGTCAACATACATTTTAACTTATACTACATGAGAAATAGAAGTAGCAATTTGTGCTTCTGCTGTAAAATTTCTGAAAAGCGGTTTTATTTCCGAATACATATCTAGTAAAAAGCTTTTATTTTTTCTGGAAAAAAAAATAAAACTGGCTGCTTACCAAGTTGCTTTAATTAAAAAAAGCTATGAAAGATGTGATGAGTATTAAAATATGAATGAACTGATAAACATTTATTTTCTATTTTATCAATAATAACAATACACGAAAAGTAACTAACCATGACTTAATTTGGAGGCATTGCGAACAATATTACTCTTTTTTTTTTTTTTTTGTTTTATTTTTACTGTGAGCCAAATATATATCAGCATATTTTTATGTAATTCACTGCAGTTTACTTGCTCCCTGTCGCATTGAAAAAGGGATTCCAAGCAATCCCGAAACATATGCCTGCATGTTAATGCTCATTTGTGCTTTAAATTAACGTGAAATTTTATTTTTATTACTGTTTACTTGCACAAAGTTAAATTATTATTATCAGGGGTATGTTGTTCAGAATATGACATAGCAGAAAGTGTTTAATGCTGATAGATCGGCGTCATATATATATATTTTTGAGTAATTTAACATACATATAACATTATTTTCGCAAAATAAGTATCAAATATAAGAACGATGAAGTAATGGTAAAACATGATAGAAACTAAATTCTTCTCTTGAAAGGAAGCTCAAAATAAAAGCTTCAGTATATATGATTTTTTTAAAAATAGATATGCGAGTTTAACGTTAGAAACATAAAATTAATATGATTTATGACGCTTTACCAAGGCATATGTATCGACGAATATCTTTACTATATCAACATACCATTCAACAAACTAGTTTTTTGTACAAACGGAGTCGTCGGCGAATTTATTTCTCCTTCAAATGTAGCTATCGATGAAAGTATTTGGTGTACAAACGCAGCTATCGACGACGTAATTTGGTCTACAAGCGTAGTAATCATCAAAATGATATGCCTAATTTTGACATATTAAATATAGGACAGAATTGTAGTAGCATTATTATCAATGTTGCTTTAAATATTAAATTATATGATTATAAATAGTCGGTGAATTTATTTTTCTTGTTCAAATGTAGCTGTCAACAAAATTTTTTAATGTGATAGGTAGCTATCGACGACAGTTTGATCTACAGGCGTAGAAGTCGTCAAAATGATATAGCTATTATTGACATAATATTAAATATTTGCCAGTATTTTACTAGCATTATTTTTAATGTTGCATTAAATATTAAGTTACCGTCAATTGTTCCAACTTTGTACCACAACGTCCTTTTAGACACTAGGACTGGCTAACGGCTGTTGAGGTGTAACTAGAGCTTCGAAAAATTTTAAGAGTTGTAAAAAAAGTTTCGAAGCTCTATTTACACCTCGGCATCCAGTTGGTAGCCCTAGTGTCTGAAAAGGTATTGTGGCACAAAGCTGACTTGCTTGCAAAAAGTTGGCGCACTTGACGGTATGTGATTATACATAAATATTTTGGAGTATGAATTATATTGCTTTTCTTTTTTCTTTCAGTGCGAGATTCTGCATCTCAGAATCCTGCCGTAAGGTGGACAGTGGCTCTCTTGGCCTCCTGTTGTCTCTTGTTATATAAGTCATAGATTCACTAGACTGTTTTGTACAATCTACAACTTACGTGTTTGTAAAAAGTTTCAATATTCAAAATAAATAAATATATATCTATATATATATCTATATAACTTACTTTAGAAAAAGTTAAATTGCTGGTGTAATTTTGATACATCGGTGAAAAATGACGTCTTACCCTTTGAAAGAAGTGAAATTTATGTGCTTTTTATAAATTTATTGAGTAATTAAGTCATCATTAATATTTGATTCAACACAAATAAAATAAAAAAGTAATTGTACTATTTTGCACTGCATTGTTTCCGGAAAAAGTGTTCTGAATGAAAATTCTTAAAATTGAAAAACACGTTTTTGTTTTCTCTTATTAAATCTCAATTAAAAAAATGAATAATCAGTTATGCACATCAAACAAATTTGTTGTTGATGGAAGAATAAATCTCCGACTTATGATGATACAATAATGAAAACTGAGAGAAAATTTATAATAAAAAAGTGTAAAAACGTAATTCCATTTTTCATAATTTCATGATCATTTTTCATAGTTTCATTGATTAGAATCCTGAAACAATATTGTTACTGAAACTGTGTGCTACTTTGCGTGAACCATCAATATTGTATATTGTTACTGCATACCTTCTATTGATTTGCACCCATGAAAAATGCTTGGAGCAAGACTCAATGCATTATCTATTACTTTATATAGTGAACAATGATAAATGACTTTCAATAAAGGCAATACAAATTGTGAAGATAAACTTTATATCTCATCTATAGTTTTTACTAAATGCAATGCAAATGCTAATCAATCCTAATCATTTTTATTACAAAGTTTATCTAATTTTATGTGTACCAATATATATAATTTGAGTCAAATAAAATGATTTGTATACTTGTTGAGCAATTTTTTAGTGCAGTACATAATTTTTTTAATTCAGAAAATATTTTTTATTAAAATAATTAACTGAATTCAGTACGTTTTATAATGTGATACATTTATCCTAAAACAGGGTTCTGAATTATAAAAAGATGCAAAAAGTTCGTGACAGAGATATTTCAGAAATCGAGGACTGTATAAGGTACTTTTCTCCATCGGACACCCTTGCACCTTTTAGCCGAAGCCTTAGGTAGAGAGTCGATGGCCGTCGGTCAACTACGGTGGCCCCAGTTGCACCGAGGTAGTTCTTCTGGACTGATATGCGTACATCAACCCCGCCAGCCCAGCTTCCCTACCTCCTAATGTGTGAACCTGGCCCTCCTTGATATCCTTATACTAAAGGAATACCATTGGAGGGTTATGGTTCCCTGTTAAGAATGGGGTTAATGAACATACATACATAAAATTATTATAAAAAACAAATGCATATATGAACTAAAATTAAATAAAAAGGCAATACGGTTAAAAATTTAACTATTGAATGCAATTAAAATAAAATAGGCTACTCCGTCCATGTGGGGGGTAGGTACAGATCCTACCCCCAATTTTTTGAGTAGCCTCTCTGTAAATAATTTTTTTTATTAAAACATATAATAAATATAACACGATAATACCGTATTGACAAACTACTGGGTGAGATTCGCCGGTGTCCTCAGACAACGGTTTGAAGAGGAGTCTCAGCCTTAAAATTTTAATTTTTAAACTAAAAGCAAACACCCATAGGCCTCAAGTAAAAAAAAAAAAAAAAAGATAGCTAAGTATTAATGGAGAGGCACTTCATATTTACTAGGATAACTTCCAAGGTTGGCCTTTCCTGGGAAGTAGTCCATTCCCTAGTCATTATCCTTCCGTTCTCTCCTTAGTATCCCTCTTACCTAAATCTTTATATAAAAAAAAACTACATGATCCTCCCAGCCAAACCTTTGTGACCTCTCCTCTCCCTTTAATAACCATAAAACCAATTTGAGGCCCATGTACGCACTACTATATGAAAAAAAAAAAAATAATAATAATAATAATAATAATAATTTTTTCCCGCTTTTTCCCTTCCCCCCCCCCTTTTTTTTTTTAGGTTTTGGAGTATGGAAGCCCTGGAGTGGAACTGAACCCCCTTCTTAGCCCCTCCATTGGTCAAAGCCGACGAGCCCGGAAGTGAGGGAGAAGAATTTTTTTTTTTTTTTTTTTTTTTACACAATTACTTGTACAACGTTTATTGTTACAGCTTTTTACATTACAACACTTATCACAGCACAACACTTATATGTATATATGCTTTTTTTTTTTTTTTAACCTCCTCCCGGGCCGCGCTTCCCCCAACTGAAGGCGCTTGGCAGAGTCCGGGGGAAAATATAAAGGTCAAAGAAGTCACGACACTCCTGGGTTCCATTTCCGGGGAGTCATATTAAAAAAAAAAAAATCTAAATTCCAAACTTTTAAAATACCTTAATTAAAATTTTCTATTTCATTAAATTTTTCAGCTATTCATAACCAAATACCCTTACTTATGACTCCCCTGTCAAATTCAGTTTTAAGACACTTTTGCAAGTGCTTGTGTCGTTAGTCGATCTTTAGGACATGGTCCGATTCCCTTCCTTCTAATTTAGCTCTCCTCTTTCCATTTACATTTTCTTTTACTCCATTTTCAATCCATTTGCTTTAATCTACTCCCCTTTTAACCCCCTTCCCTTCCTCCCCGTTTCTAAACTGTCTCTGCTCCCTTGTTACTTTTTACATCAGTGCCAGACCAACCCCCCTTGTTTCTGATAGCCCCCTTACATTTTTATTTAAAAACCCCATTACGTCCCTTATCCTTTTTCTATAATTCCTGTTTGAAAGTATTTCTTGTGCCCATGTTTCATTTTTTGTAATTGGCTCCGGTATATGAAAGTGATTGTGTGATTGCAGTGATTAATATAATGGTCCGCGTCCCCTATTTCCCCACATGTACAATTTCCATTTCCCTTGTTAAATCTTTTGAGGTATGTCTGGAATGGCCCATGTCCCGTTATAAATTGTATTAGTGGTTTGTCAGTTATGTATCTGTTTGTGTTTACCCTTGGGAAAAATATCTTTATTTGTCTTGTGTTATTGTCCCATCTTTCGTGCCACATGTTACCTATTGTCCTTTTTAATTTTTTCTTGAGATGAGAGGTTTTTCTATTTTTGTTATTTCTATGTCTTCTTGTACCGCCGACTTTGCCAATTCATCGACTTTTTCGTTGCCTTCTATGTTAACGTGTGCCTTAACCCACCTTAATTCTAAGTTGTCTAATATGTTGACCTTTTCTTTTATTTTTAATATCACTGTATAAGGTACTATTGCAGTTTTTGAAAAAAAAAAAAATATATATAAGTAACCCAAAAAAAAACATACTGAGATGTTGTCTTAAAAATAAATAAATGCTGTGCAAAAACTGGTATTTAATCAAAACATTTGAATAACTATGTTACAGTGAGAAAATAAATGTTTTATTTGTACCTTATTTTATATAACTGCCGTACGTAATTTACTCCGTTTACTGCTTAACCCTTATTCTCATGACCCTCGATTTTTTTATTTTTTAATAATTTTAAAAAAAAATCTGTATTTTTACAGCTAAAATAAAGATTATTTAGTATCATAACCTTTCTAACCTAATTAGTTCATAAATTAATTTGAGTTTTAAAAAAGGTAGCATATATGCTACTGCATGAGATTGGGGTCACTGATGGTTCATGAGGCTTGTTGTATTTGTGTTGCATGATAAAGGCAGTATAAGTCAAAAAAAATTATGCAACGTACAATTATTATTTAAATGAAAAATTTTTATAAAATATAAAAGTCAATGAAACAAAAAAAAAAAAATCTACATCTATATATAAAACAATATTCTTATATTTAATGTTGTGCTTGCTCAAAGCAATTCCGGTTCATCTTTATCTACATTAATGTAAGCAGCATATTTGTCAAAAAAATTATCCACCTCTAAATTTAGTTCTTGGTCGGGAATTTATTCATCAACATCTTCCTCTTCTTCAGAAATTGCCCCAGATTGAGGAACGAGAGACAATAATAATTGCCCTCTAGATGTGATATCCTAAATCAAGTGAAAATCCACGTAAGAAATTTTTAAAAATCTTATTGTAAGATAACAATTAGGTAAAATGTAAAAAAAAATATTCAAGTGTAAGTAACAACTGATCATGTAAACAACTACCCTAATTTCATGAAGTAGCATATATGCAACCTTCAGTTTTTAGCTTGTATTTTTCCAAAAACAGTGATAATCAAACAACTTAAACAATTTTTTTAAACTACAGAACACAAGAAATGTAAAAAATATTTTTCAAAGTAAAAACAAAATCAAAATTAATATTAAAAATAATTCAATGAACTTACCTTGTACAGACCACGAGACCTGATGCCCAAACACAACAAACCAACAAGTTACCTTCCACTAAAACTTAAATAATTTTCTTTGTACAGACTTTTCACTCTGAACGAAGCTTCTATACTGTTCCTCTAGCAAATAACAATGCAACATACGCGCTGACGTCACTTAACAAATAGAAAGTAGGGGAAAACCCCAGGTAGCATATATGCTACTTTATGAGAATGAGGGTTAACGGGTACAATTACTCCTCTGAAGACATCGTGTTGATTGCTGGGAAAACAAAGAAATATAGGGCTTTGTAAAACCAAGAAATTAACACCTCTTCGCTTTAGAAAATTAATCGAGATTGTTCTAAAACAGAATTTTCACTTCGGGAACAAAAATTATAATTTAATTTAAAGGGAAAAGTAATAAATACTTTGTATTTGGAATCTAAAGGGCATGCTTTGAAACTAAGTCTTAAACTATTAATATTTTAATTATTTTTAGAGAAAAATCATACCTTAAAATGTTCACATATTTTCATGACATAAGAAATACACTCACGGACATTGAAAATACCGCACCAAGAAGGAAGTGAGCTACAACCTCGAAACTATGCAAATTAGTAGAGTGACGTCCAGTATGAAAATGATGTAAGTTTAGTGCGCATGCGCGCGTCCACGCCCGCTGCACTGGCGTTGCAAACAAGAAACGCGGCCTATATAAACCGGTGTATTGTGGAAGATTCATAAACGTGAAGACCACGAATCGACGCTATAAGGTGTACCAAAGTGTCTAGAATGCCAGGTAGACATCGAAGAAGATATTTCTCCCAATTAATTGATTTTGAGAGGGGCCTCATCATTGGCCTGAAGACTGCACCGCGGTCGACCCGTCGTGTTTCTCGCCAGGAGGCCAGGTCGATCATTCTGAGTGTGCTATCAGAAGGTGTTGGGAGCAGTGGACACGTGAAGGCACCCACGCACGGCGTAGCGGGTCTGGAGCGACTAGGGCGACGACGGCGCAAGACGATCGAAGGATCATGCGCCACGCACTCACGGATCCCATAGTGACATGTTCCACTGTACAAGTAGATGTAGGGTTCCTGTTTGTCCACGAACAATTTCTATACGCCTCAGGAAAGCGGATCTGCAATCCCAGCACCCATTATGTGTACTGCCATTAACACCGTCACATCGGCGGCTCCGATTACAGTGGTACCAAGCGAGAGCGACGTGGAACGCCTAATATTGGAGACGTGTGGTGTTTAGTGATGAACGCCACTTCGTTTTGGGGACAGATGATCACCGTGTACATGTTTGGAGACGCTCTGAGAAAAGATGCAATCCCACCCTCACTATTCAGCGACACAGTTCCCGCACTGCATGTATCATGGTCTGGGGGGCCATAGCCTACGATAGCCGCTTCACTCTGGTGGTGGTACGTGGTACATTAACAGCTCTGCTGTATGTGGATGAAATCTTACGGCCTCATGTGCTTCCATACTTAACCGGTATTCCAGGTGCAATTTATGAGCAGGACAATGCTCGTCCGCACACGGCTTGGATTGACGGGACTTCTTACGATGTGTTCGGACCCTTCCATGCTCGCTCCGCGGACATCTCCCCTATTGAGCATGTACGGGACCAGCTGAAACGCCAGTTGCCGTCCTGCCACTCCTTGCTGGATTTGGAGAGAGTTGTTTTAGATTTGTGGGCACGGCCATTTATTTTTAAATAAATGTACTTTCAAACTTTAACTCTTACTCATTTTAAAAAGATGCTTCCTCTTTGCATAAAACTAAAATAAAAAATGAAAAAAAAAAAAAGACAGAAAAACAATGAAAAAAAACTTATTTTTACAATTTCAAATTTTTTGTTTGAAAATCCTTTGAGTCGAATTCAAAAGTGCATAATGACACTGCACATTAAAAAGAGAAAGTAAGAAAAATAGGAGAAAAAATTAAAATTAAAATTCAAGGGAAGTTTTATTTTTGAAGAGGATTTTGCATCTTCGTCTTTTTTATCACGTAGTATGTGAATGTTTCAAAATAGAGAATTGCCAGCTTCTTGAATTTTCAATGAAAGCAATGCTTTCGTAGCTTCTAAAGTATTGATATGTTTTGAAGTATGATATTTAAAATCATCCTTGGAATAATTTTCCAACTTCATTTGCTTTAAATCCAAAAATAAAAGTTTTGAACTATTCGAATAAATGTGTAATAATTTTTATGCGAAAACCTGCACTAACAATAACTAGTAAAAGTATTGCAATAAGGTTATATGTGTAGGAATGTCGTTTTTCAGTGCAATAATTTTCATTTTCAAATTTCAGTTATTTTATTTATTTTGACTTTCTAATGATAAAATAACTTAAAAAAGGGCAAAAATTTCAAAATACAGCTTTTTTTTTATGTGTGTTTTTTCTTGTGGATTTTTCGGAAGACGACACCTAAAGGCATGAGCCGAAATTACATACATTTGTGAAATCAAGGCGAAAAAAAATCGTCGTTTGTAAAGTCGCTATTTTAGAAGTGCCGGACATTGAAAAGAGTGTATTATGGCGAAATCGCTGGCAAAATACGAGTCGGATTCAAGAAATAAATTTAGAGAGAATATTACACTCGTTTTCTTTCGTTTTTTTTTTTCCATTTTTATATATCATGAACAACCATACTATAGAATTACTATCAATAATAGTCAAGGCAGTATACATTCTTCTTAATAAAATTATTAATAATACCTCATATTTTATTTTAATTAAATTTTAACTGTTTTAATTAACTACTCACATTTTATGATTCGTCAGAATTTGAAGTTTCATTCAGTAAATTGTGCCCACCTCCCAAAAATTTCTGTTCGGGACGCTCCCATACACAGCAGTTTTTGTATAACTTTACATGAACAGTTCAAGTCACAACAAAAAAACTGTTAATATGAGATTGATATATACATTTTTACAAAACAAACAGCATAGCAAATAATAATATTTTACCAAATTGTACTGCTTTAATTAAGTTTCTTAACACTTCCATTAAAATAAACGACCTTGTTATGAATCAACTCGTGGTATATAATTTGCTACTAAACTTCGTAAAATATGTATAACCTTCTAACTAAATTTCTTACTATTTCATGCGAATCTATTCAGGGTTCGCGCGATCGCGCGATTCCCGCAATATTTTTTGAAATCCCACTCAAAAAAAAATTTTTTAGGCTTAAACTTTAAAAATCCCACTTAAAATTTTGGCCAAGGAGGAAAATCCCACCTTGTATTTTTCCCTAGTGTGAACCCAACTATTGCATTATAATATAAGTAAAATTTGTATTTAAAATTTTCCGAAATCTTTAAGCAGACAGGGCTTTTCAAATTTATACCTTTTGGAGGGGATTCTGAATTTCCCTACTGAAACTTCATACTTCATCGAATTACAAATCTCAAACCTACACTGTAAAAAAAAACAGTTCAACGTTGCACCATAAATATGGTGAAAGCTGAAGGGCTGCTGATGATTGAACCAAAATCATGGTTCAAGCAGAAGTGCGAAATCTAAAGTTACGCCTTTAACCATAATTTCGGTTCAACCTTGAACCAAAAAAACGAACCCGGCACCCGGCCGGAAACAGAGAGGCGCCACCTTGTCAAGCTGTGACCTGAAGCATTTATTTTTCACAACAGTAAAAGGTAAGTAAACTTCGATGTATATATCTAATTTTTTTGCTTGATATTTCTTGTTTTCTGTGTTTTTATCTCTTAATAAGCACAAAATAGGTTGTAAAGCCTATTTCAAAAATGTTATTATCATATACCGATCCTGACACCTTTAGCGTTAAATTGACTAATTAACTTTATTCAAAATTTTAAACCAGTGTATATTTATTTAATTTTGCTTCAATGTTAAACTATTTCTTTACCTGATTTATCATTCACCCCCATATATTTTACTTTTGGTTCCCCTGATCTACATTTAAAGTTGTAACGTTGACTTGTTTACATTTTAAAAATTGCATATATTATCGGGAATTTTACTCTAAACCATTTATTTTTTTCATTTTTATTTCCAAGAATACTTTTCTACGGCGTTACCTTTCTAGCTCCACCTCTTAATTTTTATTTAATTACCTGTTGCTGTCTTTTTAAATTTATTAAACTTATTTGTTGTTCGACCCATTTTGCGCAATTTTTACCCGTAGTTTTTATCAAAGGCGTAGCCGTTGGAGAGGGGGGTGGGCCAAGGTTCGAACCCAACTCCACTCCCGAAATTTTTTGAAGTTTCACATGCTATAAATGACAATTTGAATATTCTGATAAGAAAAACTCATTTGTATAAAATTCAGTTCTTATGTTTATTTCCGATCCCGTTTGCATGCTATAAATGAAAATTTGAAAATTAGTGAGTAAAAGATAGTCTGATAAGAAAACACTCGTTTATATAAATGTAGTTGGTTGAATTTTGCTTCCAAGGCCACAGCCAGGAAGTGGGGAGGGGGGGGGGTGATCCCGCCCGCCCTGAAATTTTTAAATGCTCTGAAGGATAATTTGAAAATCAAAAGTATTCTGATAAAAAAAGCACTTTCATCAACTTGACCTCCGCCCCCCCCCCCCCTCGAAAACCAATACAGGTTGTGGCTTGATAAACAAATTAATGATATAATTTGTATGGTAATTTGTAATGATTTTTACTTCCTAATCATTCGAACTAACTATTCCAATAAGAGCAGGTAAAACCAGTTTTGTATTCAAAACATGTCTACTATAGGAATGTTTTGAGAAATTGGGTCAATTTTGCGTGATTTTTGAAATAGCAGTTTCGTTGCCTTTAACTTTAAATTAACTTTTTTTTCCAAATTTTCAACCTGTGCGTGTTTACTTTATTTTGCTTCAATATTACTTGCTTATTACGTGATTTAATCCTTCCCCCATGTATTTTACATTTTGCTCCGGCTCTACACTTACAGTTGTAACAATGATTTGTTTACGTACTGAAAATTGCACGTTTTCTTATTACATTTATTGCAACAATTTTTTCTCTCGTTACTACCAAACCACTTTTCCGAGCTGTTACCTTTCTCTTTTCTGCTCTTTATATATATATATATTCTAATTAACTACTAACAGTGATGGATTTTAGACTACTTTTTACTTCCTGGTGTTCTCTCAAGAAATTATTCCTGTATCCGACCCTGACTACTGTTGTATTTTCAAAATCTTTCATTTTTCGACCACGACTGCCATTTTACAGAATTTTCACCCATAATTCCTTCTAAAATTTTGTCCAATCATTCTAACAAAATTAAACAAATGAACCTATTTCAGTAATAGAGTTTTAGAAATTAGGTAAAAAGTTGCAATCGGATATTTCAGATCTCCAAATGCAAAATAGATGTTTGCACTACACGGTTGATGTCAACAGAACATTGAATAGATGGCATACAAATCAGATACGCTGTACTGTCAGTTATTTTATATCTTTACAGGGTGAAGTCTTAGACTCATCTGGGCGGTCTTAGCCTGAAGTGCCACGAACTACTGCACGTTTTAGCCTTGGAGTAACACCTGTGCCGGAACCCCCCAATAATTTTTAATTATTGTTATTTGTGCATTTCATGGTTTTTCAATTTCACTTCTAGACATATGTTTTCAGTCATCTGTGTATGCATATAAATAAATTATCAGAAATATCAGAAATTTAAAATGTTCGCTATCAATTAATTACACTTATAAGCAAATTTTCAAACGCCATTTTTGTTAAAACTATCTGTTGACGAACATAAAAAAGTGTATATATTTTCAAGGCCTTCCTTATGGGAGGGGGCTTAAAAATTTTAACAGTGACTTACATTGCAAATTTGAAGAATATAACAAAGTAACATAGTTACTTAAAAAATAGAATTAGTTTTGGTACAGTGCATTGGGATGTTCATATATATAAATATATAAGTAAATACATTTTTTTATGGAACATTGAATCAATTATTGAAACGCATGAATCTGTTCTTAGAATTAAATCAAATAATTAGCAAAAACTTAAGTTAAACTTACGTATTAAAAAACAGAAAATTCGCTTTGAAAATTAAAATTGGTAATAAGCTTGTTTCCTGTCTTACGCTTGAACATAACAAAATTATTTATGTTAAAGGTCACCATTGCAACATAAAATGGTGCAGTTCAAACTTCACTTTCATGATACAACTCTGAGCTATGACAGTGGTTAGTAGAAAGTCCATCGTTATGGTTCAGAGTTGAACCAAGACACCAGTTAAAATAAAATCTATGGTTAAGGTTCAAGGTTGAACCATAATACTGGTTAGAAAAAAATTTGATATTATGGTTCAAAGTTGAACCGTAATACCAGTTAGAAAAAAATCCGTAATCATGGTTTAAAGTTGAAACGCAGTATTGGTTAGAAAAAACTCCGTAATAATGGTTCGAAGTTGAACCGCAATACTGGTTAGAAAAAATCCGTAATCATGGTTCAGTGCTGAACCGCATTCATGGTGAAACTAGTAAACCATCATAATGGTTCAAATTAGTACCAACTGTTGGCTTCAGCTGCATTTCACCAACTTTTAGTGAAAGGTTGAACCAGAATTTTTTACAGTGTAATTAAACATGATCCTATTGAGAATTAATGATCATTGTGTACAAACATAAAATTAGATGCTTTAATATTTTTATTGACAACTATACTGTTGTCAATCAATAATGTATAATAGGTACTTACATGTAGGAAGAAAAAAACAATTGGACCTCGCCCCGGAGCGCCTTGAAAATAGAAATTTGAACAAAATACGAAATATCAAAAACAAGTTGCTCTCGAGGTTTCGGATAGAGTAAGGTGGAAGTAAAGATTGCCTTAATTGGGGCCCTGTGATAGCCCCAAAAGATTAGTATTATTTTTCTTTGACATTCATTTAAGTTACCATTTTCTCGTTTATTTTGTTCTTGACATTACTTCTCCATTGGATAATTCTTCCAATAATACTTAATTAAAAAAAAAAATACTGTATTTTTTGCGTGTAGGTATGTGTAAACTATGATTATCTGGTGATTGACCACTTGAGAAAACAATAAAGGGGCAAAGTAAGTTCTACGAGACTACTACTTTTTTTACTACGAGAGAAAAGTAGGTAGATGCACAAGACACAAAATATCTTTATGTACATTTAATGCATCATATTCAGATAACAAACAGACAGTCCCTGGCTAAATTAATAAAAGCACTACGGATTTTTCGTATTTTCCCGTTTAGCACTCAGTCTAATGCAAAATCCATTTTTACTTATTTGGTAACGTTTTAATCTACCATGCTTACACTTTCCACTAAAACATCATTCGCACTTGCATATAGGAGATCAACAACAAATTGGAAAAGGAGAAAAATGTTGTGAACGATCCTGTACTATTAAAAGCTGGAAATTTCCATGCACAATTATTCTGCGCATGTTCGTGAACATCGTACTTTTCTCACGAAGATATAGGCATTTCTTCAATTTCATCCCAAGGTTTTTGGCTTATAACACGCAACGTTTTTCACAAAACGTAACCAAACTCTCAAAAAACCTGACAGCATAAAAGGAAATAAGTAAAAAACGGGTTTTAGAATGAAACTGAGTGTTAAATATAAGATGACAAAAACTCTAGTGCGTCAACTTATTTGGCCAGGGACTGTAATTCGTTGAGGTTCTGACCATGGCCATGTGCATGTAAGAAAAAAGATAAAGCTTGTTATGGCATTTTGATTCGGAAGTTAAAAACAATATACAATATAAACCGCATCGAGATACTGGCCCCATGGAATGAAAATGTTGCTTCGCTCCAGGTTTTTTACACCCGCTGTCACCACTCTCGGAGTTTAGATGACAAAAGGGTTATAGGAATATTTCGTTATATTTCGTAACCTTGGCAATGTGAGAAGTAAGAAACCAAACAAAATGCTAAGGTTTAAGTTGAAGAATGAAAACAATATTCAGCTACCTCGAAATAGTGGCTCGTTGTAATGTAGTAGTTAATGCAGAGCATTTTTTATAAACTTATTGTCAAGTAGGGTGGTTCGAAAAAATTCAAATTTCGGTTTTCGATTCGTAATACCGCGGAAAAGTTGTCTGTGGCCATTGTGAAAAAAATAGAAAAAAAGTTTTGAAATCGTATAATATCTTCCGATCGCGCATGCGCATCGACTTTACAAAAACTGACGATTTTCAAGGTTTTTTCGTTTTAAAACAAAAATTAACTCCTGCTATGTTTTGACTCATAATAGCGCGGAAAAGTTGCTTATGGCCATTAGTAAACAAAACAAAAAAAGAAAATTTGAAATCGCATAATATCTTCTGATCGTGCATGCGCGTCGAATTTATGAAAACTGACGATTTTTAAGGTTTTTTCGAGTTAAAAAAAAAATGAGCTCCTGCAATATTTTGATATATTATAATAAATAAGCAATAGAAATAGATGCAAAACTAATAAATTATATTATAATTAATAAATTAAACAATATTAATTTTTGCAAAAAATTTAATATAATTAATGCTTGCATTAATACTTCCTGTAGTAAATGTTCTGCAAATCATAAAATTGCGACAATCCTGTCAACAACCATATCATTTCAAACTCTTTTTCACTGATAGAAACTTTGTAGTGTGATTTTTGTGAAAACTCAGGCATGATAGAACGGGATTCAAGCGTTGTTTTAATATAGCCAACCCTTGACTCATATTTACAAACTTTCATTAATGCTTCTGAAAGCAGTTTCACACATCTTTCCACAGACTGCGTGCGGCAGGGGAAGTTCTTTACATTCCAGTTTGGTACTTCACCAGATTGTATGAAATATTTTATTTCATCGTTGGATAAGTTTCGAAGTAGAGGTGGAGGAGATAATTTTTCTGAGTTCCAATCAATGAGTTCTGTGCATTCAGTTGCGCTGAAGTTCAATTTTGGAGGTACAAAATTTCTGACTGTTTTCCCTTTCGAAACACGTTCTCTACCTTTTAGAACTCTTCTCAGGCCAAGCTCCCTTATATGTGTCCTCTTGTCGAAAATCATAGCGAACAATAAATTTTCATTGTGTGCAAAGAACGCATTTCTTTCAATCATAGGGTCAACAACTTGCTTCAGGTTATCAGGCAAATAACGAGAAGTTTCAATGAATCTGCAAAGATGAATAGGACCATCTGTAAAAATCTTGCCTACTTTAATTTCGAACCTGACGAGCATGTATGATTTCATAATGAATGCAACTAAGACTTAGCTCATCTGACGGACTTTCTGTACTAACATAAAGTCTAAGGACCCTGCTGGCTGTTTAAGCCACCTGGAATGTGAAATAGGGCCTGGATTACGATGATACAAATCATTTGGAGAATTGCCTATTTTTATTGCAAGAATATTTTATATCCAGAAAATATTTGTGATCTTTGCTCAATATATCTCTATCTAATTCTGGAGTTTTACAATATATTTTTTGAAAACCTACCACTGGCAGTGTTTTGCATTTGATAAGTTGCTGTCCAATATGCCCACAAAATGAATTAGGTCCCGTTGTTGCTCCATCTACATGCTGAAATATATGACGGAATGGCAGCTCGATAAAATGCAGTAAACAGATGGACCTTTGCAATGGGCGTCCAATATAAATTTCTATTTGGCAAATCATTCCATTTTTTCACCCAGTATTGACGTTAGTACCATCGCATCCAACAATGCTTAGATCTTCCAGTGAAAATTTGTTTTTCTCCAGAAAGCACAGCATGCTATTTGCGATGTCTTTAGCTGATCCGGAACGTGGTGAGACATGACCAACATATTTAGAGACAGGCTCTTTAATTATGGAATAATGATCTTCCTTTACTGTCCTTCTAAATTTCTTTGATTTCACCTCTTCTATGACTAAAGTGTCATCTTTTCTCCCGTCGAAATAAAGACCATAAATCTGCTCTATGCCCTTTTGACTTTTGTTTTGGAGTTCAGTTCTATTGCAACTTTTTTCCGTTCGAATTTTATATCTATCGATAACTTGGGAAGAATCCCTTTCAGTTACAATGCCAATGTCCTCGAGCGCGCTTGATGCAATAGCAGCAGTTGCTCTTTCGGATACTTCGTACCGATCGCTATGTAACGCTTTTGCATGTAACTTTATTCTCATTTGCCACGGAGTTGCTTTTTTTTTTCAGAGTTGTGTGGCTTATATTCAGATTTACTCTCATTTATTTCATCCTCAGAAACATTTCGCTGCATACTCACGTCTTCTAAAGAGTAACAAAAACAAAACCTTGAAAATCGTCAATTTTCGTTTAATTTGTTTACTTTATTAGTTATAATATAATTTATTAATTTACATCTATTTCTATTATTTATTAATTATAATATATCAAAATATTGCAGGAGCTAATTTTTGTTTTAATTCGAAAAAAAAGGTTAAAAATCGTCAATTTTTGTTAATTTGACGCGCATGCGCGATCGGAAGATATTATGCAATTTGAAATTTTCTTTTTTTGTTTTGTTTATAATGGCCATATGCAACTTTTCCGTGCTATTACGAATCGAAACATTACAGGAGTTAATTTTTGTTTTAATACGAAAAAACCTTAAAAATCGTCAATTTTTGTAAATTCGACGTGCATGCGCGATCGGAAGACATTATGCGATTTCAAAACTTTTTTAAATATTTTTTTTTTTTTACAATGGCCACAGGCAACTTTTCCGCGGTATTACGAATCGAAAATCGAAATTTGAATTTTTTCGCACCACCCATTGTCAAGTCTAAAACTACTTATACCTTAAAATTTTAAGTCACGACCATTCCCTACAACAACTGCACCGTATATGTTTCAAAGAAATAACCTCAAAGTGCTTTTATTTTATTTATTTATTTATTCTTTTAAATTGTTTTTTTTTCTTCTAACAGAAAGTATTAAATGCAAATTAATTACTTACATGTTCACTATTAATCGCCTACACTGATGATGTGACAATCTATACAAAGACAAAAGTTACGAATATAACGTGAAATATTTCAACTTTATTGGCCCATTAATTCCGAAGGCCGGCCTTGTAATTATTCGAACATGTATATGGCTTTCTGGGGGACTTTTAGGGAACGAGAGACAGCTCCAATATCTATCGAGCACGGAACGTATGCCCCAACAACCGCTTCATTTTCTTTATTGAAGCAATGTCTGCGACGTTGCGAATTAAATCCTGCACTCTCTGAGTGTGAGCAAAGTGGGGGTGCATACAATTTGGGCCACACACTGATTAAATTTATTCACCAACTTATAAAACAAGATACATAATAAAATCACACTTTTAACACAGTAAATTATTAACATTTGTGTTTGTTTCTACTCTTAAGTGAAAAATATCGCTGTGGAAAATAAAGCGAGGTCTCTTAAAACTTCTATTGGAAGATTCCAGAAAAAAAAAAAAAAAACAGGGCTCTTGACATTCCTTAACCAATAACCCAAATATATTTTCCCGCAATTTTAATATCACTTGGCATGAAACACAATTTTTGCAATACTGGTAAAATAATCTTCTATATAAGATGGTTCTTTCAATAGATTTCTAAAGCTGCGTATCTCGGAATTTATGTTCTTAGCAATAAAACCAATATCCGAACACGTTCAGTTGGAAGAACTTTTTCAATTTTTCTTGTGTCTGCCGAAATAAAGAAGAGATTTAACTTGTGCTATAGATTCAAGTCGAATTAAACCACAGCCAGGTAACTTTATTGTTAAACTTGAAGAAAAGAGTCTTGGAAGAATAAACGGTGAACATGTCTACAAACAGGCTCAGCATTATTTTCGAGAAGAAAGGGTAGCTTTCCTGCAAAGGATCCTAAAGAATTTCTGATCTTCTTACGTTTAAGGAAAAACAGCGCATTGTGAGCCGACTTGTCTTTTGTACTTGACTTCGGGTCCTGTATTGCCGATAGAACTTCTTCAACAGGGTTGTAGGAAGGTAGAGCTTTAAGCGATAAAGCAGCCTTCAAGTTACGCTTCTTCGCTGTAACCTTTCTTAAGAAAGTTTCGGATAAATGAATAAAGTTCTGCTGTTACGCTTCCAAGAAAACCTTTAATTCTTCTCTTTCTCTCCTTCTAAGTATTTGATATGAACTTTACAGAATGTGCATTTATTCCATTTTTTTTCCTTTTGTTACTGCGATTATGCTTTAAAATTTGAATAAGACTTGAGTTTTTTTGTTCAAACGTAGTTTAATTAATCTTTCAACCCCATAACGGTTGTATACTTTGCAAGACAGCATTTTTTATTCAAGGAAAACATTTTAAAAAAATGTAATCTCCAATTATAATATAAATAGTTTGTTACTGTCATCTGGTATGCAAGGCAAGAAATAAACAATTCTCTGAAAATGAGGAATGTATTTTTCTTAACGTTTTGTTGCGCTACGTTTGAGCACTCCAGCTCGTGATTATGACGGAGGAAAGGGGAACGGATTAAATTTTAAGACTGCACTTGTACTATTTCAAAATTTTATTCCAAATCCATCAGAGTTGGAAAAAACCCGTTTTTCTCAATCCTGAAATCGGGTTTTTTCGGGTTTTATTAGGTTTTTCAGGCTTTATTAGGTTTTTCAGGCTTTTGCTGTTTTTTTTTCTCAAAAATTTGAGGTTTTCTTTATTTTAATTCGTAAGAGGTTGCCTACACATAATGGTATTAATTAAAGGGAAAAACAATAAATACTATGTATTTCTTTTAATAACACTTTTTGTTTTATTAAAAAATTTTTGAAAAAATAGAATAATTGTTTTTTAAATATTAATTTTTCTATTCTGTCCTTCACAACTATAAATTTTCTTAAAAGTCAATTACTTAGCCCCTTGTTTATTATATTTTTAGTGTTCCATAAAATCTCATCAAAGGGTTTAAGAAAGAAGTTATTTATAAGTCTACTTAGTTGAAATTATTCTATGTTTAAAAGACTTTAAGCGAATTACTTTCAAAATTACTGTACTCTCTAACATACAGCGATGCCGCAGACGCGCTATAGAGCGCCAAATACGCAAGAATCGGAGGTGGAAACTCAAAAATATATATATATATATATATTACGCGTCCCCTGGGACCCATAATTTTTAGCAATTTTCATCGCGGAAAAAAATCAAGTCAAATATATAAAAAATCGATAGCGAAAAATATTTTTGCGTGTCCTTGACCAGCATTTTTCTTTCAGCTTTTTTAAAATATGGAGCAAGTTTTTCTATCTATCTCTATAAAAAGAAAAAAGTAAACATAAAAAAACAAGTCCATTAGAAGTAAAATGTTTTAACTTATAAATTTTGTATGGTATTGAATGAAATTTTATGCTCCAGATTTTAATATTTTTATGAATGATGCCAAAGTATCCTTAACTCATGGGGGATTCAGTTATTAATTATTTTGCTAAACATATCTGAAGAAAATTTTACTAATACAACAAAATAAATGTAAGTCACATTCTTTTTGTGTGTGTACATACCCCTTTAATTTTATTTCTTTAAAATTGATAAATATTCTCATTGGCTAATATTTTGAATTACAGTAGAGCTGCGGTAATCCGAGTCCTGACTAACCGAGTTCTTGGTTAACCGAGGCACCCTTGCCGATGGCGTCGTCACTGACTGACGTCATTCTTTTTTATTTCGCTAGTGAACGCCGTTTACTTTGTTTATCTTCGTTCGCACGGTACAGATCTACAGATCGTATTCTTTTACATGATGAGTGCTAAATGCAAACGAACTGTAGTGTCTTTGGAGGCTAAATTACACGCCATCAATAGACTTGATAAAGGAGAGACAAATAAAATCATTGCTTCAGATTTAGGTGTGGGAAAAACATTATTTCGTAATATATACCAGTAAATGCCTTTTTTCACATCTTTGACGACCTTTTCATTCATTTCCCCTGTTTACCCTTGTTTCCCTCTTGAGCGAAATGAACCGTCTAACGGACCGAGCCCGTGTTATCCGAGTTTTTGATTATCCGAGGTACCTTCGGTGCACATTAGTTCTGATAATCGAGGCTCTACTGCAGTTATTAAAAATACTCTCTTATTCAGCCCAAGGTGCATAAGTCTGCTGCCACTTTTGAGTTTCTCTTAAAACATATCTATCATTTTGCGTGAAATTCTGATTTTCTTTTCTTTTGGGGGGAGGGGGTGTGGGAAGGCATTTGTTTCTATACCTTTTTAAATAGGGAATTATTTTGTGAGAAAGAAATTTAATTTTGATTATGTAGAACAATTTAAAACCCATCCAATATTTTTGAGTTTTCATCTAGGATAAAAATATATTTTGTTCAAGTCCGTATATTTTACTGTTTACGTAAGTAGAATTCAATTTTAAGCATGAAGTTTGAAAAAAACCCACCTGTAGGTTTTTTTTTTTTTTTTATGTAGGATTTTATTTTTGAGCCAACCCTCAAAATTTTATACCCATGACATATAAGGTATTTATTATGAAAGCATGTTATTATGTTTGGTCTAAATCGGTATTTTTATCTGTTTACATAAGTAAAGTTCAATTTTAAGCAAGAATTTTGAAAAAAAACCACCCTTGAGTTTTTTTCAAGAGCATTGGGATAGACTTTTAACTCGCTGAAATCTAAACACAAAAATAATTTTTCCTTGGAAGATATTTGGAGGGGAAAAAAAGAAGAGCTGAAAAGCATGGTCGATGGGGGATCTGGTTTCGTAACTAACCGGCACATTTCAAACACACTTTCTAGCATGATGTAGCTGGTTTAGAAACTTAAAAAATTAACGCCATATGAAGATTACTTTAAACTATTAGAAAGTGTAAAAAAGTTGAAATCGAAAAGAAGTGGATGGTTTTGAATCTAGACGACTCATATAATGTATGTATTATGAATGTATGTGTTACGTTTGGTCGAAATCAGTATTTTTATTTATTTACATAAGTAGAGTTCAATATTTAGCAATAATTTTGAAAAAACCCACCTGCGGGATTTTTCAAGTAGGTTTTTTTTTTTTGAGTTAAACCTCAAAATTGTATACCAATGACATATAATGTATGTATTATATTTGGTCTAAATCAGTATTTTTATTAGTTTACTTAGGCAATATGTAATTTTAAGTGGCAATTTTGAAAAAAACCCACTTGGGTTTTTTCAGCTGTTTTTTTTCGGGTTAGGCAAAATCGAACCAACCCTGAAATCCATACGCAACCACAAGTAATAATGCACTATTTTCCGAGAACTTACTTTTTTCCCAATTTTCACATTTTTAAACAATTGGGTTTCTCTGGCATTCTACTGTTTATTTCACAATAACATTCGTATTACTGCATTATCAGGAAACTAGTGCATTGAAAATACTCCAAACTAATTTATAAAAGTGGATAATGAAAAGAAGCATAAAATAAAAGTAAAAAAAGAGCAGTTCTAAAAATTGATAGACGAACTGTCCCTTAACCGAATACGTATCTTTAATGACATTTTTTAAGAGGCAGTCGGATATATATTCAATATTGTTGAATTCATGATCTATCTCGAAATGAAATTTTAAAGTTTTTTCCAAGTTCTACAAATAAGTCATACGATGTTATGATTTCAGGTTTATTTTTCGAAAAGATATTCTGAGAAATAGTTCATATTAAAATTACAAAACTGACGTTTTTGTCATTGATTTAAAAAAAAAACGAAAAAAAAAACCACATAGATAAAATAAACATCCTCTTCCTAGGAAAAACCAATCTTTCTGTTAGAACAATCTATCCCATTTTTCTAGTAACCTATAAATTTCAACAAATAAATAGTTCAGCGAAGCTAATGTCGTGGGTTATAAAATGTGGTCTGTTTTCAGATGGGACGAAACAAATATTAGGGTGAGCATATTGCATTTTCTCATTTATTTTGATTAAATTGAACAATCCGCAGTGGGAATTATAGCGTATGCTGTCTATATTGAAAAACTCTATTGGGAAATTCAAAACCTAGCATTAAAATTAAATATTATCTCTTCGTTATGAACTTTTCAACATATGTTGTTATTCATGTGATAATTAAATACTGATCAGTACAAATTGAAGTACAAAATTAATAAAAGAAGCATCGATACGAGTATATGTTATAAAAGTAATGAGTTATAAAATGACACATTTTTCTTGGTAAAAGTTTTCTAGTATTCGAGGAACAGAGTTGAATATCTCGCGTGATACTTATTCAAATAAAGTTAGTAATGTCTTCACGTTTTTAAAATTCTTTTTCTTATAATGATTGTTAAAAAAATTTCTTTTTTTTCACTAACAAAGCAAATGAAAAAATAAAAAGCTCCATATGGATATACCTCATAAAACAGCTTGTTTTGGCTCAAAAGTTGCGCTTTCTGTACAAAACATTCCGCATATATTGCCGAAATTTGAAGTATCAGTTAAAACATGTTAAATTCATTTCACTTAAAACAGTAACAACATTTTGCCGAAGATAATTTACGTACAAAACAAGTAAATAAAATTCATCCCAAAGAACTACAACTTAAGTGGGAAATGTAACTCTTGAAATACAAATACAAATACAAAAGTGACGACCAGCAACAGGCTCAGGGCCCAGCTAGACTGGTCCAAGTCAATTTAGCAGTCCCCAATGAACATCAAGAGCTTTTTTAAAAGTTTTTACCCCACTGCAATTAACAGTCGCTTCCGGTAAACTATTCCAACTGCCTACAACCCTATTGAAGTAGTAATTTTTCCTAATTTCAAGATTAGCCTGAGATTTGAAAAGCTTAAAACAATGAACTCTGGTTCTACTTTCAGCACACAGCTGTAGTTAATCAACATTTAACGTTTTAATGAATTTAAACAACTGAATCATGTCCCCTCCGACCCTCCTTTGCTCAAGACTATACATATTGAGCCTTTTAAGCCTAACCTCATAATCTAAGTCTGAAAGACCACTTATCAATCTTGTAGCCCTCCTTTGAATCCTTTCTAATAAGGTAATATCCTTTTTTAGGTACGGAGACCGAAACTGAACAGCATACTCCAAATGAGGTCTTACCAAACTTCTGTATAATGGCAATACAACTTCCTTAGACCTGTTCGAAATAGCCTTATTGATAAACCCAAGCATCTTGTTAGCTTTGTTACTTACTATGCTACACTGCTGACTGGACTTGAAGTCGTGACTAATCAGTACTCCTAGATCAACAACTGTTTCTGCTTCCCTTATAACGGAACCTTGTAAATAATAGGTTGCATGTTTATTCCCATGACCAAAATGAAGCATTTGACATTTCCCAATATTAAAAGACATACCCCACTTAATTGCCCACCTAGAAATTTGACTTAAATCCTCTTGAAACTGATTGACTTGTTCCTCCGTGTCCACAATTCCCATGATTTTGACATCATCAGAAAAAATATTGATGTTCCCAGAAATACTCTGAGTAATATCATTAATAAAAATAATAAATAATACAGGCCCTAAAACTGAACCTTGTGAAACACCACTCAAAACATCAATCCACTGAGAATAATTGCCCTTCACTACTACTCTCTGTTTGTTCCCAGTCAGCCAATTTTTAACCCAAATTAAAGTTTTTCCACCAATACCAATATAAGCAAGTTTGCTAAGAAGAGCTTCATGCGGTACTTTATCGAACGCTTTCTGAAAGTCAATGTAAACAACATCTACGCACTTTATTATCTAATGCTATGGTAACCTTGTCATAGAAATGCAACAAATTAGTTGTACAGGACCTACCCTTCCTAAAACCATACTGAAAACTAGTTAACACTCCATTTGCCTCCAGGAAATTCACTATTTTGATTTTGATCAGCGTTTCAAAAATTTTACCAAGAACTGAAGTAAGACTCACAGGCCTATAATTTCCTGCCTTAGTTTTAGACCCTTTCTTGAAGAGCGGCGTTATATTTGCCAGCTTCCAATCCACTGGCACAGTCCCCGAGTCATATGAAGATATGAAAATAGTCAAGACAACATCCACTAATTCCTCTGCACATTCTACTAAAATTTTTGGATAAACATTATCAGGTCCTGGAGCCTTATTTGCTTTAATTTTTTTCAAATGAAACAACACATCATCCCTAGAAAATACAAAATCCTCAAGCTGTGTATTAGCTTGCGTCTCGCTTATGTCAACTGTTGAGATACAGTCTCCGTTAAATACACTGGGAAAATAATTATTTAGAATATCAGCAATATCCCCCTCATTTTGAATCAAGTTCCCATTCTCATCCACTAAAGGGCCTACCTGAGTATTACGAGCTTTCCCTGAATTAGCATAAGCAAAAAATTTCTTAGGATTCCTTTCAATGTTATCCTGCAAGCTTTTGCTCCAATTCCCTTTTCTTATTCCGTACCAAATACTTGAAAGTACGTCTAACTTCACAATAGAGAATCCTGACAGCATGGCACCCAGTCTCTTTAAGACGCCGAAAAGGGGCCTGCTTATAACCGAGAGCTTCTTTCACCTCCCTAGAGAACCACATGGGCCAAATTTTTCGTGAAATCCCCTTTTTTTCTAAAGGGTACATAATCCATCACTGTTTTCTCCAATTTCCCCTTAAACTCTTCCCACTGAAGATCCCCAGAAGAAAAAACCTCTTTCAAACCCTGCCTAAGTGCAACATAATCAACATTCCTGAAGTTAGGTACAAATCTGGAATTTTCACCTTTGTGAGCATCGAAGCTGGTCCAAAACCTAATAGTATTGTGGTCACTATCTCCAAGATGTTCCCCTATACTCAACCCCTGAATAGAACTTCCGATATCACAAGAAACTAGATCCAAAATAGCGCCATGCCTAGTTCCCTGGGTAACAACTTGATCCAAAAAACAGTCACCAATCACTTTCAGAAAATCTTCTTCCCTACCATTGCTAGTGTAAAAACTATTCCAGTTTATGCCCGGGAAATTGAAATCCCCCATTATGATGACCGAGCCCTTACCAGACTTGTCCCTAATAACTCTATACATCTCCTCGTCTTGATCCTGACTAACATTAGGTGGCCTGTAAACATTCCCCAAATGTAACTTCTTATCCTTTTTGCTCAGCAACTCCACCCAGATCATTTCAATATCCTTAGGCTTATTATTAATGACCAATTCATTGCAAATAAAAGTGTCCTTAATATAGAATAAAACCCCTCCACCTTTCTTACAAAGCCTGTCTTGCCTAAACAAATTATGTCCAGCAATGCTCAGTAAATCCTCATCATCATCAGTAATCCATGTTTCCGTAATTCCAATAATATCCAACTCCTCACCAGCAATAACACTTTTTAACTCATCCATCTTATTCCTGATACTGCGAGCATTAGTATATAGAATCTTGAGCATGCCCATTTTGCTTGTCTTAAACATTTTATGATGCCCCAAATCACTATTATTAATGTTACTATTGCTTAATATTTTACCCTCATTTTTAAAACCTCCAGAACAGAAGTCAAGACCATGACATTCTCCCATCCCCCCATCCAAAATTAGTTTTTTGAATCCGTAGCCTCCAAAACCATATCACTAACTTTAAGGACGCCCCTCGGATTAAGATGCAGACCATCCCTAGCAACACAATCACGTCGACAACAACTCCAAACATCAATGAACCTGATAGAATGTTTTTCGCAAAGTTTCTTAAGGACCAGGTTCATGCTCCTAGCCCGCTGATTTAACCAGCCCCTATGCACCCCATATCTGGGAAGCAAACCAACTACCTGGACATCTGTCGAAAAGTTGGTTACTTTATCCAACAGGCTCTCCCAATCCTCAACGAACTCCTTATTTGTACTGTTACCAACGTCGTTAGTGCCCACCCCCATACAGTAACCGAATCTCCCTGTTTAAACATTCCCTCTTTTTCTATAACCTTATTAACATCCTTCACCCTAGCCCCCGGTAAACACTGTCGTCGAACTTCACTTACCCGTGCCCGGGGGAAGGCAGCCCTAAGGCCACGTGCTAACAGGGTAAAGGAGTGAAGTAGAAAAGCCCCCGGTAAACAACACCTAGCCACCTTGCGCCTCGTTCTCCCGACTACATAACCTATCCCGCGTACCATAGAATCCCCTAAAATAACCCCCTCTGTTTTTAGGTCTACAGTTCTACCTTTTCCCATATTAGATCCTTCTCCTGCAACCTCACTCTCTCTAACAAGCCCTTCACAAGAAGTTCCCTTCTCTTTTGAGGAAGTTTCACCCAAGTTATTTCTAACTGATTGGGCTTCCAATGCTATCACCTTCACCCTTAACTCTAACAATTCAGCACATTTTGTGCAAACATAATTCTGCTCTGTAGCTGTATTATTAGTATTTCCCTCCAATCTACTAAACATCTCACACCTATCACAGCAAACCCACCAACTCCCATTACCATTTTTAATTTCCTTCATTAAACATATGACCCCCATATTAACTAAATTTAAAGCAACCAGGCAAAATCATACACAACTAGACAGATTTAAGCTACTACACTGATTAATAACACAAATCACATAGGAAAATGCAAATAACTTGAATTTAAACACAAATAACTACAGTAAACAACAAAATTGGCTGCTTCCCAAGACTTACAAAATACAAACAATCACCACATGATTAGGCTTAACTGAAAAAAATGAATAACACCCCAAAAAAGCAAATAAAATGAGTTTCAGTCTCACAACATTAAAACATACTTAACTAAATAATAAATTGCAACAAATATATAAATAATTAAACAGAAAATAACCAAAAAAAATATAAAAGATACTCAATTGGGACAGGAGCAAAAACACCACCATGCAACACTTGGCCCTAATGCCAATTTTAAATACGCACTGCTTAAAAATGTAACAGGGTTATTTACACAATACAATACACAAAACAATACGTAAATAGCGAATTTGTACAACGCTACGGAAAACTGCGAATAATATTCATTTTACCGCTATAAAGAATCCCTCTTAAGGTGTAGAAAGGAAACGAGGCACGTGAGGGGCTACACAGCGCTAATTTACAGCCTTATTCACCAACCGATGCAAACCTATGTCAAACACTCAAACCTCCGATTTGAGAGTTCTAATTGGTTGAGGAAGCATTTTATCTGCAGTTCGAAGGTTCAAATCGGCTGGTAAATAAGGCCGTTTTAGGGGACATCCTTGATGTGTGCCTCATTGGTTCACATAGCCTGTCCCGCATTATGCGAGACAGGCAATAGGACCCCCTATAGGACCCGCAATAGGACCACCCCTGTTGCGAGAAACTAATTACCCGCGTTGTACGGAAGTCTATTGTACACGCATCATAAATATTTGAAAATATTGCAACTTTTGAAATTACGAAAAATTTTAAACTGTGCACTATTTTTTGCATTATAAAAATTTACATTATAAAAAATTTGTGAAAAACAACGATGCTGTAAGTAATTGCATTATGCTAAGCAAAAGTAAAAAAATTAAAATCTAACATCTACGAATATATGAAACCGTTACTTTCGTCGATTTTACAAAGCCGGGATTATCTCCTCTTATTTTCGAATGCATAGCGTTGTGAGACGACTTTTTACAAATTTTGTGTTAAGCGTGCTACATTATATAACATGTAATAAAAATATGTCTGATATATTTGGCGATTGAATTTGGAGACTTATTTAAAACTCGAAAATACCTCGAAGCGTTCTAGAGAACATAATCCGTCAATAACTTCAGTAAGTCCTCAAAAGTGGGCCGTGGTAGCCTAGTGGTTAGCACGTCGGGCTTCCACCTGGAAGGTCGCGCGTTCGATACCCACTGAAGACCACCATGTATACTTGGGGATATGTGCATGTAAAATCCGTAGGCCCCACTACCTCTCCCCGTGCGTAAGCAATCCTAAGGCCTCGGCTAACAGGTAGGGGTCTGGTGGAGAAAAGTAAGTCCTCAAAAAATACATACCAGTATTGTCAACTCGTTTCCCTTGCAAAACCTCGGCGCCCTAAACGAAATTTAAAATGCATCTAACACTTTAGCTGTCACGTCGGGTCATATTGACCCAGGTACAATTTTAATTTCTTTCCTTTTCTATGTTTTTATACGTTACATATTCTTACATTATATTGAAATTAAAACACAATATTTTACATTTTTTTTAATACCTAATTTACTAATTTTTTAATTCGGGTCTATATGACCCGACGTGACGACTTTTGTGATGTCTTGATAGACGACAGCTCAAGGGTTAAACATATTTATACACACCACAAAAAAAGGTCTAAAAATTGAATAAATTAAAACGAAAATGTCGATACAAAACAGAAAAAAAAAAAGACTGACCTGTAAAACATAAATTTTAAGTGATTATTTGAATAAATAAATACAATGCCGTCAATACCATAAATCTATTGAATGTGGTTTTTTTTTTTTTTTTTTTTTTTTTTTTTTTTTTTTTTTTTTTTTTTTTTTTTTTTTTTTTTTTTTTTTTTTTTTTTTTTTTTTTTTTTTTTTTTTTTTTTTTTTTTTTTTTTTTTTTTTTTTTTTTTTTTTTTTTTTTTTTTTTTTTTTTTTTTTTTTTTTTTTTTTTTTTTTTTTTTTTTTTTTTTTTTTTTTTTTTTTTTTTTTTTTTTTTTTTTTTTTTTTTTTTTTTTTTTTTTTTTTTTTTTTTTTTTTTTTTTTTTTTTTTTTTTTTTTTTTTTTTTTTTTTTTTTTTTTTTTTTTTTTTTTTTTTTTTTTTTTTTTTTTTTTTTTTTTTTTTTTTTTTTTTTTTTTTTTTTTTTTTTTTTTTTTTTTTTTTTTTTTTTTTTTTTTTTTTTTTTTTTTTTTTTTTTTTTTTTTTTTTTTTTTTTTTTTTTTTTTTTTTTTTTTTTTTTTTTTTTTTTTTTTTTTTTTTTTTTTTTTTTTTTTTTTTTTTTTTTTTTTTTTTTTTTTTTTTTTTTTTTTTTTTTTTTTTTTTTTTTTTTTTTTTTTTTTTTTTTTTTTTTTTTTTTTTTTTTTTTTTTTTTTTTTTTTTTTTTTTTTTTTTTTTTTTTTTTTTTTTTTTTTTTTTTTTTTTTTTTTTTTTTTTTTTTTTTTTTTTTTTTTTTTTTTTTTTTTTTTTTTTTTTTTTTTTTTTTTTTTTTTTTTTTTTTTTTTTTTTTTTTTTTTTTTTTTTTTTTTTTTTTTTTTTTTTTTTTTTTTTTTTTTTTTTTTTTTTTTTTTTTTTTTTTTTTTTTTTTTTTTTTTTTTTTTTTTTTTTTTTTTTTTTTTTTTTTTTTTTTTTTTTTTTTTTTTTTTTTTTTTTTTTTTTTTTTTTTTTTTTTTTTTTTTTTTTTTTTTTTTTTTTTTTTTTTTTTTTTTTTTTTTTTTTTTTTTTTTTTTTTTTTTTTTTTTTTTTTTTTTTTTTTTTTTTTTTTTTTTTTTTTTTTTTTTTTTTTTTTTTTTTTTTTTTTTTTTTTTTTTTTTTTTTTTTTTTTTTTTTTTTTTTTTTTTTTTTTTTTTTTTTTTTTTTTTTTTTTTTTTTTTTTTTTTTTTTTTTTTTTTTTTTTTTTTTTTTTTTTTTTTTTTTTTTTTTTTTTTTTTTTTTTTTTTTTTTTTTTTTTTTTTTTTTTTTTTTTTTTTTTTTTTTTTTTTTTTTTTTTTTTTTTTTTTTTTTTTTTTTTTTTTTTTTTTTTTTTTTTTTTTTTTTTTTTTTTTTTTTTTTTTTTTTTTTTTTTTTTTTTTTTTTTTTTTTTTTTTTTTTTTTTTTTTTTTTTTTTTTTTTTTTTTTTTTTTTTTTTTTTTTTTTTTTTTTTTTTTTTTTTTTTTTTTTTTTTTTTTTTTTTTTTTTTTTTTTTTTTTTTTTTTTTTTTTTTTTTTTTTTTTTTTTTTTTTTTTTTTTTTTTTTTTTTTTTTTTTTTTTTTTTTTTTTTTTTTTTTTTTTTTTTTTTTTTTTTTTTTTTTTTTTTTTTTTTTTTTTTTTTTTTTTTTTTTTTTTTTTTTTTTTTTTTTTTTTTTTTTTTTTTTTTTTTTTTTTTTTTTTTTTTTTTTTTTTTTTTTTTTTTTTTTTTTTTTTTTTTTTTTTTTTTTTTTTTTTTTTTTTTTTTTTTTTTTTTTTTTTTTTTTTTTTTTTTTTTTTTTTTTTTTTTTTTTTTTTTTTTTTTTTTTTTTTTTTTTTTTTTTTTTTTTTTTTTTTTTTTTTTTTTTTTTTTTTTTTTTTTTTTTTTTTTTTTTTTTTTTTTTTTTTTTTTTTTTTTTTTTTTTTTTTTGCACTACACGGTTGATGTCAACAGAACATTGAATAGATGGCATACAAATCAGATACGCTGTACTGTCAGTTATTTTATATCTTTACAGGGTGAAGTCTTAGACTCATCTGGGCGGTCTTAGCCTGAAGTGCCACGAACTACTGCACGTTTTAGCCTTGGAGTAACACCTGTGCCGGAACCCCCCAATAATTTTTAATTATTGTTATTTGTGCATTTCATGGTTTTTCAATTTCACTTCTAGACATATGTTTTCAGTCATCTGTGTATGCATATAAATAAATTTAATATTTTTGATGCTAAAGAGTGTTGAAATATATTTTTAAAAAAAGTTATATAATTCAGAAATTTAAAATGTTCGCTATCAATTAATAACACTTATAAGCAAAATTTCAAACGCCATTTTTGTTAAAACTATCTGTTGACGAACATAAAAAAGTGTACATATATTTTTAAGGCCTTCCTTATGGGAGGGGGCTTAAAAATTTTAACAGTGACTTACATTGCAATTTTGAAGAATATTACAAAGTAACATAGTTACTTAAAAAATACAGTTAGTTTTTGATACAGTGCATTGGGATGTTCATATATATAAATATATAAATAAATACATTTTTTATGGAACACTGAATCAGTTATTGAAACGCATGAATCTGTTCTCAGAATTAAATCAAATAATTAGCAAAAACTCAAGTTAAACTTACGTATTAAAAAACAGAAAATTCGCTTTGAAAATTAAAATTGGTAATAAGCTTGTTTCCTGTCATACGCTTGAACATAATAAAATTATTTATGTTAAAGGTCACCATTGCAACATAAAATGGGGCAGTTCAAACTTCACTTTCATGCTACAACTCTGAGCTATGACAGTGGTTAGTAGAAAGTCCATCGTTATGGTTCAGAGTTGAACCAAGACACCAGTTAAAATAAAATCTATGGTTAAGGTTCAAGGTTGAACCATAATACTGGTTAGAAAAAAATTTGATATTATGGTTCAAAGTTGAACCGTAATACTAGTTAGAAAAAAATCCGTAATCATGGTTCAAAGTTGAATCGCAGTATTGGTTAGAAAAAATCCGTAATCATGGTTCAGTGCTGAACCACATTCATGGTGAAACTAGTAAACCATCATAATGGTTCAAATTAGTACCAACTGTTGGTTGCAGCTGCATTTCACCAACTTTTAGTGAAAGGTTGAACCAGTATTTTTTACAGTGTATCACACATATTTTAAGCGCGGATGTTTCTGTATGAAATTGAATCGAAAATGCTTTTTATTTATTTATTTTTTAAACATATAAGTAAACTATTTATCACTGTAACATATATTACCTCCATTTAATTGTATGTATTATTTCAGTATTAACATTATATACATGCTGCATTATTTTTACTCCTAATACCCATCATTTAACTAAATGAAAATAGTGTAATATATATTTAACCATTTTCTATGATACACAGTGAGGCTTGGAACAGTGGTACACATTGTAACAATGATTACAACCAATTACGACCATATTTATTCAATAATAATAAATTATATTAAGTGATAATGTAATACATCTTATTACCGTGGTTCAGCCTCAGACAATGGACAATAAAATAAAAAGACCCGTGACATGTACATTTTGAAGTGATATGTCCACTTAGACTCTTTAAATGCTTTCTGATTCTTTTAAGGTAAAAAATAAATGCATGTTACATGAAACCTAGTGTGTAATGAAGTGGGCCGTGGTAGCCTAGTGGTTAGCACGTCGGACTTCCACCTGGAAGGTCGCGCGTTCGATACCCACTGAAGTTCACCATGTATACTTGGGGATATGTGCATGTAAAATCCGTAGACCCCACTACCTCTCCCCGTGCGAAAGCAATCCTAAGGCCTCGGCTAACAGGTAGAGGTCTGGTGGAGAAAAGTGTGTAATGAAGTATTATTTTAGTTTAGAATGTTTCTGAATTTTAGAAATGCATTTTTAATAAAAAAACTAGAAAGGCCTCGTTGGGTACTAGGTGTTGAACTCAGCGAGACATTATTTAACATTAATCACTTCTACTATATGTCTCTATCTAACTATATATTTATTATAAAAATAATTTAACTTTGTGCAAGTAAACAATAATAATAATATAATTACACGTTAATTTAAAGCACAAATGTTAAATTTTATACAATATTAAACTTATTTCTAACCAAAATAATACACTTTATACAAATATAATGCACCTTGTGTAGCAAAACTTGTGAAACTTTAGACTATGTATGAACAACAGGGAGGTTATGTACAAAAATAATGTATATTGGTATATTGCAGTTTCCTATCATTAGAATAAATACCTCTTTTCTCAAAAGACCCTTTACTTTTTGAGTTCTACTCGTATTTGATCTGTGGGTAAAATCTTTAAAATATTGAAATCCCTTTTAAAATAAAACATAGAAGAGTCATTCCACAGCATTTTTGTGTTACCTACTGGAAATGTTTGAATAAAAATTTGATGTATTTAATTTTGAAAATATAAATGAAAAGTTTTCAATTTTTTTTTTATTACATTCCGTACATTTGGAGCAACAGTGGTACAAAATTTCTTTTAGAATAGGATAAATAGTTTATCATTAAAAAAATATTACAATTTTGATAAGTACGGGACATTTGTGATGTCCCGTGCGAAACAAAATTTGAATATTCAAAACTTTGCATTAATATTTTCATAATTAAAAATAATTAAATAAATATACCAGAATTTTGCTCGAAAATGTTCCGCACGTAACACAAAAATTAGGTGGAATCACCCAGAAAGCAATACGGGACCGTTCATAAATGATGTCAGGCTTTTTTTCCATATATTTGACCCTCCCCTTGTCACAAAGTGTCACACTTCAACATACCCCCTCCCCCCTTTGTCACATACCACGCTATGATGCATAAGAATTATGATGTCACACTTCTTGTTACCCCCTCCCCTTGTCGCTACATCACGACCCCCCCCCCCCCCCGGAAGCGTGACATCATTTATGAATGATCCCTATGCTGTATTCACACAATATAATACAGTGAGTAACCTAAACTCTAAATTATTGATAAAACAGAGCACACTTATTATTGGTAACACTACTGTTAAACAAAATTATGAACACTAAAGAAATGAATAAATAGTAGTACGTTAAAAGTAATTGCAGATTAAAGGGTTAAAAATTATTTTTGGTTATATAAATAGTAATATTAAGAACAATAAAACAGCTTAGTAGTGAATTTTAACTTAAATGTTATGTGTATGCAAAACGATCAAGCACCAAAATCAAGTTTTCTAACTTCATCAAATATGATAAGCATAGTTAAACCTTGTCACACATAAATGACCTACAAACTAACAAATAGATCAAGTCGGTATACTTTCAAATTGCAGAAGGAGGAAAGTTGAAAGTCGTTCATGAAAATTAAAACTTATTAACCATAAAACTTTAATTCCACAACATTAATGACGAATGATAATGTAACACATCGCACACCGGCAAGCACAGTGACACAATTCAAAAACGAAACATCTTCGCAAAACGGGATTTATTTCTTTCCAGTTTCTATATTCTTCAATCGAACTGTAAATTAACGGCACACTTGTAATTCAATTTTAAAACTTTGAAAATTGATTGCAAGAAGATAATAGAAACGATAACCAACAAACATACAACAGAACTCAGTACCGGTAGCAGCACAACACACGGCAATGGCAGATTGATGGCCTTATCATAACCACGTGACTTTATTTAGACTACTCCCGTACAAAGGTTTCCTAGATATAGGGGGCGCTGGTAGAATGCGTATTCGTGGAAGCCAGCTTTAATCTTCCTAGCAACTGACTCAATTTTAACTATATAGACAGGCGTGAATGAATTCGGAATACTGGTAAGAGAGTTAACAGGTGCTTTGCGTAGGAGTATCAGAAATCGTGCTGTCAAAACAGTAAAAAAAACTGCGTTGGATTATCAGAAACAAAGAGTTTTGTTTCACTTTTTTCAGATCAGTTATTTTGAAATATTTCTATGAAAATTACTGTAACAAGGGGATGTATTGTTATTTAAAAAGATTTAATCAGCAATATTTTGGCAAATGATTCATTTTTGCTAATAGAGCTACTTCCTAGATAAAACATTGCTAAATAATACATGATTTTTATATTGCGTCTAAAATTGCAACTTTTCCTGCAAGTTGCAGTAGCCCTTGATTAAATAATGGTTAGTTATCCTTTACGAACGCACTCAAGTACCCACAAATTTTACAGTAAACTTACTCACTGTATTCTATTATTTGAAAAATAAGTTTAAAATAATTACCAGCTTAAAAGTGAAATTTTTTCTTCAGAAAAATATCTTTTTTATTTATGATAAATAAGAAAATTACTTTAGAAACAATTAAAAAATATTTTCTTGTGTTTTTTTTTTCTAAAGAGTCAAATGCTCTTAACGTGAAAAACCGTTGGATATTTAAAAAGCGAAACTTTCAAGTTTTCCGATGGAAGCATTAAAGAAATTATATATATTTACCATATGATGTGACGAAGTGTCATGTGAGTGGTTCTAAATGCGAATTTAATGACCGTACAAAATGGTTTCCATAATTAGACAGAATATTTTTGCCATTATTTTGGTTGCTTATGCGAAGATAACCGTATCTTCTTTTCCTTGAATGTAAATGCAGTAAACTCAATAAGTATCTGTGAAAGTTCTAAAAATTCACAAAAAATATGACTGAACTGAAAATAACGTGCATAGAAAAATAAATCTATATTGTCGTTCAGATCTACATTTATATTATGAACAGCAATAACAAATGATGAAATCTAGCTTATTAAAGCATGGAAGTTGCATGTATTACACAAGTATTTGGCATGTATGTGCATCGGGGCTACATGTGACTCCAAAGCGCTTTCGAGTTTCGACGCTACTCTTTTTTGGTGTCGGCGAAGGCGTTAAGTCCGCCGTCGGGATATCGTATGTACAAGGGTCGAGGATATCATAAATGCGAGCGTCCGGGATATCATAAGTACAAGCGTCAGGGATAGCATAAATACAATCATCGGGAATATCATAAATACAAGCATCGAAGATATCATAACATTTTTTGCCTTAAAAAATTGACTTTTTGAAGCCATGAAAAATGTGTTAGCAGTAATTTTGCAGTTGTGTTTTTTAATAACATTTATTCTTTTCGCAAAAAAGGTAAACAGACATGCAGATGTTTATTTACTAAAAGCAGTGTTTAGAAAAAATAGCAGAATGCCTCAAAATGATGAATTCTACAATGCAACATAAATTAATGCTTTTTCAGTGTTTAATAACGCTTGTATGTGCTTTATAGGATGTAAAAATGTAACAAGTACTTGTAACTACACAGTTTAAACAGCAATAAATATTAAACAAACTTTTATGTTAGTCAAATCCCGATATAAATTATGCAGTTATTTAATTATGGATTATGTGTGCAGATGTTACTTTGTTTTCTTTATTTTTTATTTATAATAACGTCCGGATGAACTTTGTTTCTATATCTTGAGGTGTAAAAACACTGTTTAAAAGTAATAAGAATTATGACATATTTAATATTTTTTATACTCAACATTAATTAGAAATAATTTAGATTTTTCATTCCATGTTCTGCCTACAGGTGACATATATTTGATCGTTTTTGTGTACAATAACGTATGCCTGAACATTTAGAAGAAGCTAGTTAGCGACTATGTGTTTTGAAGTGTAAAAGAATTATGATTAAATATAATGAAAGTTTTAACACTGTTCTTTTATTCAGAACCCAACTCAAATCTAGCTCAGCTTCCAATCTAGCACAGCTTTTATATATTTAATTGCACGCAAGTATATTTTGATTCTTGTTTAAGAATGCACTTGTAAATCACTTATTTCCATCACAAACTTTTAATACAGTGCAAATTTGTATTGTATAAAAAATATCATGTAACAATTTCAATCAAGACACATCGTAGTTAAAAATTATGTATTTTTTTTCCGTTCTGAACATCATTTTACTTGACCTAACTTTCTTATAAATATTATTATTAGCACTCAAAACATTCTCATACATGCATACATACCTAATCTGGTACTAGGAATTTTATTTGACATGTAATATGAAAACAGGAATAAGCACAAGAAGTAGTGAGTGGCTAGTCAGAGAGCAGTTTTATACCCTCGTGACTTCATAAGTTATTTCACTATAACCTCTTGGTTTTGCTGAATGAGAAGCATTTCAATAAAGAACCTATTTTTACGCCCTGCTATGACCACCCTATGGTCGTATGAGGAAATGGCTGGCTTGTTTTATAGGCAGGACTCACGTTTTATTATGATATTTCGCTTTTATACTCCGAGCTGTTTCGCGTCAAAAAACTTGACAGACGCAATGCATTTCAGCATAAGAACATTTCCCCAAAAGCTGAAATTGAATTCAAAACACGCATCGAAGAATTCTTTTATTTTTGAGATTTTATTCCACTTTATTTTAGACTTCCCATTCAGTTCGCCTTATTTCTGACAATAAACAAATTGTTTGCATATTGTACGAGTTTCCTTTTCTAGAAGAAATTGCTAAAGGCAAGAATAGTTTCGACTTTTTATTATCGGAATGGTCTCAATGAAGGGCATTCTGAAGGAAATCGGAAAGTTTCCTATAAAGCATAATGAGATGTAGAGTCATTGCACAGGGAGATCTTTTTCTCCTATAGAAGAGTAAATAAAATACATTTTCACATTCTGCAATCCAATTTGAGGATCAATGCGCCCCCAGAAGGCAGAAAAATATGAATCTCAGGTGTATGCGAATTTGTTTTTCAAAAACCTTTAACGCCACTTACAATGTTCACTCTCATGCATTTTTTTTGTATGTGTAAATGTAGAGAAAAATTATTAAAATTTTTGAAAATGAAAAAGCAGAAGTCGCAGGAAAACTGTTCTTTTAAACACAATGTGGAAATTTCGATACGTTACCTAAAGTGAAAGAAACCTAAAGACATTAATAATATAGGAGAAATTAACTTAAACAAAAAAGGTACAACTTTTATCAGAGTTTATTTAGCACATGCATAAAGCAAACTTTTTGTTCAATTCATGAAAGAATTTAGAGATTATACGTTTAAGCGCTGAAATTAGTGCATAATTAAGCAAGAGTTAACGATCTAAGCAGAAAGTTACATGGAGTGTTGAAACACAAATACTGTGACACCTCAGTTATTAGCCTACTTTCGCGAAAAAGTAAAGCAAAAAAAAAGTTTGAAAGAAGGCTTAATTTAACGTGAAAATAAGTATTTCACCCGCTAATAACATTTAAAGAAATTATCCGATTCGAATGATTTTTTTTTTTTTTGCATTCAAAAAATCTCTTCGAAGAGATCTCATTTCTATTAGGGATGTAACGAATAGTGATTTGGCCGAATAGCCGAATACCGAATATTCGGCTTTATCTCCCAGGCCGAAGCCGAATATTCGGCCAGTTCTTTTAGGCCTGGGCCGTGGTAGCCTAGTGGTTAGCACGTCGGACTTCCACCTGGAAGTTCGCACGTTCGATACCCACTGAAGACCACCATGTATACTTGGGGATATGTGCATGTAAAATCCGTAGACCCCACTACCTTTCCCCGTGCGTAAGCAATTCTAAGGCCCTCGGCTAACAGGTAGGGGTCTGGTGGAGAAAAGTTCTTTTAGGCCGAATATTCGGCCAATGTCTTAGGCCGAATATTCTAGAAAATCGTCTTAATAGAAAGTATTTGTCAAATTTAAAAGTATTCATCAAGTCAAACACCAATTCCACACATTAATCTATGATGTATGATTTAATTATGTTTGTTAAGAATCTGAACTATCTAAAGTTAATGCATTTTCTGTATTGTTTTGAATGCAATAAAACTGAGAATATAACCCACAAGTGGAATAGAAATGACAGGTTTTAATGTAAGCATTAGCATTATTTTACTAATTATTTAATTCAAACTAAAGAAATACTGTTGAACTAGTGAACTTTTACCTTGCTCAAAATAGTTTTATGAAGATATTTTAAATGTTATAAAATTTATTGATTTTAAATGGAATTAATTTTTATTTTCAAAAACCGCAATAACTTCTAGGCTTTTCACATTTCTATCTTACCCAATATTCACAATAAATCAGTCTACCGAACGAAGTCTGACTTCCACTTTTTTAATAGTAATAACAAAGTAAAAGTCTCATATTCTCCATCCTAATTAACTATTGTCAGCTTTTGGGAACACATGTTATGTATAAAATACAATATTGTAACCTTTAAATATGTTTTTGCTCTGTAAAAAAAATTATGGAATGTTAAGTATTTTTTTATGTTTTTGCTCAGTCAAACCTATAAACAATGTTTAAAAAACGTAGTTTTTTCCTAAATTATTTTTATTTATTAAAACTTTATAACTATTATGTTCTTTCAAAATAACTATAATTCAATTTTAAAAGTTTAAAATCTACTAGTTTTTTCATTTTTTTTCCATTTCTATCGTAGCAGAACTATTCAGCTGAATAATTCATCAATATTCGGCCAGGCCGAATTTGATCTTACAGAGTATTCGGCCAGACCGAATATTCGACTAGGTCGTGAAATAACTATTCGGCCAGGCCGAATATTAGGCCAAAGGGCCGAATAGGCCGAATACCGAATAGTGGCCGAATACTCGTTACATCCCTAATTTCTATATTTTATTTCTTTAAATTTATTTATTTATTTATTTTTTTTTTTTTGATTTGGACATTTTTTTGTTAAATTTGATAACAGTTCAAAAAACGCCTACGGGAAAATGAAGAAACGTATATAAACCCTGGACATAGGATCAAAGTTTCTTCAGACAAGTTTAATGGAAGGAGGTCTCGACGTAAAATATTTTTTGATTTGAACATTTTTTGTTCAGTTTTAAACAGTTCAAAAATTTCAACATTAGCGCCTACGGGGATATTTCAATCGTATATAAATCCTGATCTAACAGACGGATTTGTTTGGAACAAGTAGTGCGAGTTTCGTAGAGCCTTTTTTTGCCATGATTTTTATAAGGATTTTTAATTATATTTCTGAATGAATAAATGCATAGATGAATAAATCAGTGAATGTAGGAATAAATGACTGAGTGAATGAATAAATACATGAATGATTGAATGAATAAATGAATGTGTAGTAACCATTGAAAGGGGGATATTTGAAGTAATTAAGAACGAAGCTTAACGAGATAGAGAAATATAGATACAGCTAGATTAGAAATGCATACGAAAATTGATATTAATGTATGCGGAGAGTAGGCTCGTATAGTTCTAGATGAAACTTATGCTTTATTTTTTTATTTTTTTTTAAATATTTTTACCTTAAAGGGGAAATTAGGCTAAACATGAACGGGACATAATGATAATTTGTGTCAAATAAAATAAAATCTGTCAAGTACCCTATCCTCCAAGGTTATTATTATTTTTCTTTTTTAATACTGAGTATGTTTGAAATCACGTGTCTATACGCATGATCACCTCATATTGGCGGATCTAAAGATAATCAGACTAGAATTCATTTAATTTTTGTGTTATATTTTTATAATTATTGTCATGAAACATTATTAATAGTAATATTGATGTTTTATTCATGTTAACGAGAAACCGTTTTGTAAGCCATTTATTTCTATTTTGAATCCCTCCCCGGCCCGGTTTTCTATATTTTATTATTAATGAAACACTAATATTTAAGGAACTATTTTTCGTTTCATATTTACATTTTAATTTCAGGGGGCAAGAAGTATACTTATTAAGAATCCACTTACAATCACAAATAAAATTCAATTTAATGGTTATTATTACACTGAAACAAATGTAAAGCACATTTCTAAATCTGCTACAATCACGTTTAATGTTAAAAATAAATTAAATATAAACTATAATTTCCCACCAAATCAATTCGAAAGGTCAAAGTTTTTTTTTATTGCGTTTTAGTATGTATCATGCGCATGATATACACCTTAAAAGTTTTGGTCTAGACACAAGTATTTTTCAATGTCTGTATAGAACGACTTAACCAAGGGAGACATTTGTCAGAAGTAAAGGACTCTCGTAAAGTCACGCTATGCTATTTTACAGTCACGTTGCTGCTTGACTTTGCTTAAACTTGCATTTGTTTTGAGCACGATGGTAGATACCTCCACTATGATAGATCACGGTTTTATTAATGAAACAATTTACTGGAATTTATTAAAATGAACAACGAATATTTAAAAAAAAAGAATTAAAAGCATTTTTACTTTTCTAATTAAGAGGAAATTAATATTCTTGAAATATAGAAATAAAAAGTAGTTATCTCGCAGAAATATTTTAAATATATCATTATTGCAAGTATCCCAGAATTATACTACTACAGAGATAAATAACAATAAATGGGGTTATTCCTTCAAAAGTTTGTTATTTTTATTATTATTTTATTATTGGTAACATAGAGATTAATTTCGGACGATATTTTAATTACTTGGTCATGTTTAAAGGCTCAAAATATGTACTTGAATTGAACACCATTAGAATATTAATATTTTAAATCATGAGTTAGTAATGTTTTTGGTATTATCTTGAGTAGAAAACTGTTCATAGTAATTAATTAACGGTTCCTTAATTGTATAAAAATGTTTTATTACATCTATATTATTTTATTCGTAAGAGGTTGATTTTCGTCTAACAAAAGTGTGCATAACTTCAAGAGAGGATTATTAAATAACTTTCATGTAAGGGCTTTTATAGCTGCAAGAAATGGCTATGCCCTTAATACATACTTTTAAATATAATTTCCTGAAGTATTGGAAAGCCATGGGTAAATAACTTAGTTGATAAAGCCTGGTATTTGGAATAAATAAATAAAGTATATTTGTTTCTAATATGACATTAAAAACATTCTTTAGAAAGGCTAATTCAAATAAGTTGTGAACGAATAATATATATATTCAAAATTTATATAAAGGAATTGAATAGCAAAAGTAGCTTACCTCATCAATGTGAAAAAATGAAAGGAAATATTTGTAAACAATGAAAGTTACAGTCTGACCAAGAAGTTTGGACACTTGGACGCTTCTGCTATTGGCAGAAAGGGACGAATCCATTCGAGTTTTAGGTAAGTTCGTCTTGCAGGTACGTTTGTCAGCACGCGAATCAGAATATTTGCTTCTCAGTTTTTAAAAGCAACCAAAGTTTTAAACAGGCATATAACATCAGCTCGGAAAAAGTAAAGTATGCGAAACGAACTAAAACGGAAACAGATACGACACATTCCTTAACCAACAGCTTATTTCTTGAACAGGATGGATTCTTCGAGGTATACTGCCAAGCATAAGTCTTTGTTTGCCGGTTGTACAGTGAAGTTCTCTGTCGTTTGAAATTAATTATATAAAAGGGGATAAAGTTGGAGGGGTATTTATTATTGAACAAAATTAGGGAAAGTAATAATTACATCGTCAAGTGTCTTTTTTATTGTTGCACATTTTATAAGTTGTAAAAGTTGGTTAACATCGCTAAAACATTAGAATTTTAGTGTATTAATTTAATTGCTTTAAAGTTCAAATTTTGCCTTTTGTGAAAAATATTAGCAAAACTAGTTATTGATTAGCATAATTTCAATAACAAGACATTAAATAGAATCTTTAGTGGTGGTGGGAAAAAGTTCATTTGTATATAAATTGAATTGGTCTTAAGTGGTGGAATTAAATGCTACTTTCAATTAAGCATGAGATTAAAATCGTATACAAAAATTTGATAAAATGAATTTATTAAAGAAGTGTCTTGAATCAAAAACGTCAAATTATAAATCATTAAATAAAACATAGGTTCGTTCTGCAACACATACATGTTCCATATTTTTTGCACGAAATAATTATTTGGATATGCATTTTTTACAGGGCATGTATTTTCCTCTTTTTTCCCACCTTTATTTTGTACTTCGCTGATTCTCTCTTTCTCACGAATTTGACCTTATTTTACATCACGAAACATTTTATCTGGAAAGAAGCCAATTTTGAATTGTTGAAGCTACAGAATGGAAATAAACTCTTTGAAATCTGATAAAAATTTGAATTAGCTTAGTTAAATCAACAACGTTTTCCTATTTAGAAAGAAGAAAAAAAATACATGTTCAGATTTATATTACAAATCATATTAGGATGGAGCATTTTTTCTTTCCTTCTTCTTTATATTAGCAATTGCTTTCTAGCTGAAATGTTGCGGAAGACACATACACACATCATTTAAAATTGATCAATGAATATATGTTGACTCCACTTTAGTGTTTATACATGCAAAAAAAAAAAAAAAAAAAATTTTTTTTTTGTTGCATTTTTTTTTAATTTTAGTGTTGGCAATTTATTATTATTTTTTTGTCTTTTGTTCTATCACTGTAAAGTTATAGAATAAGATGAATAATATATGTTCAAAATTTAAAGTTAATGAATAAACATTTTTAGTCAAAAATTTAAAAACAACTCATAGTAGCTATGGTACAGAATTCAATGAAGGGACAAGGGACATGGAATAAGTGGATGAAGGGACAATGGGCATGCAACAAGTGAACGAAGATACCGAATTGTGGAAAATAGCAAAAAGTTAAATTAACGACGTCTTTTTCAGGATGAACATTTATTTGGAGTAGTGATCATCTCTCTCTCTCTCTTTCTTTTTCATAAAATATTAAAAACGCAATTAATGCAAAACAAACCGTGAAAATGTTTGTTTTCCCCTATTGCTAGCAAATAGTCCCATCAATATTTGATAGCAGTAGGGGGAAAAGTTGCTAATATGAAACACATTGTATGCCAAATGTGCTCATTTTTTACATAAAATGTATCAAATTAAAAGTTAAAAATTGTACAATTACAATTTTTGACAAAATGTTTCAAATGAAAGATACCAAGAACAAAAGTTCAGGGCGTAAAAATTCACCTACATGTGTGTAGTTCTCAATGTTAGAAATATATGAGAATTAAAATTTTTACAATCAAATTATGGCAATTGATGGGCTTAATAAACTAAATAAAAAATTTACATTGCACATAATATTTTTTTAGGAAAAATATTAAAGGAATTCGGCTGCATCTTTTTAACAGTCGTTTGAACAACACTTATGTAATAAAATGTGAAACTTTAATGATTAAACTTTGAAAAATACTGCATTCTACTTAAGTGCGCTAAATAATAACACTTGTTAGAGACAAACAGAGGGCATAAAACAACAAAAGTCACTTTGGCAATATTTGCTTGCGTTAAACGCCAGCATTCCTGCGTAAGGGATACGTTAATTCTTTAGAGATTAAGAATGCATGGGTAGAAATTCTTTCGGTTTGCAATGCTAACAATGCAAAGTTAATATTTTTCTTTCTCAAATAACGAGACGGTAAGGGATTTATGATGATATTTTTAGTTTAACAGACAAATAATGCTTTAGAAAGTTGTTAATAGCAGCAATATTTTGCATACTTAATTTTTGATTTATATGAAATAGTTTTATTTCTTTGTGAAGCAAAATGGCTTTAAATGGTGTCATAGTTGACTGAATCTGTTTGACAATTTCAAAATACATACAGTTACTTACAGTTACATTACTTGTTTGTTTACTACACATAAAAAATCTTATGGATGCAAAAAATGGCATAAATAAAGTATTTTAATGTAATAAAATTATCATTTAACTTCTAAACATGAAAATTGAAAGAAAAAAAATAACACGCTTGATTTTTATGTTCCATTATCTTCGCGAAGTCTATTTTCTATAAATTCTGAATAATTTTAATGTTTAATAACAATGATATTCAAAATAGAGTTGTTAGATTTGCTGCGCGATTTATTGGAGCATTAATTTAGACCAGCGGTTCCCAAACTGCGGTACGGGTACCACTAGTGGTACGCGTGCAGGTGAAAAAATGAAGAGAAAGACTGGACTGGGAAGCATTGAGTTGCTTTCTGTTCTGATGGCGCTGGGGCAATTACAGGAAAACACGGAGGAGTTTTTCCCACAAGGAAATATATATTAAATATTTCATATAATGTATTTTATATATAGCTTTATTTAATGAACGCTTTTCTTTGCCTTAATAACTATTAAAAATTGTATAATTTATATTACCTAGTCGTCCTCGTATTTTTCTGTAATCTATTACTATTCTATTGCATATAATAACAATATTCGCAGTGGCACGTAAATGGTTTGCGAGAAAAATGGTGGTACGCGAAAAAAATAGATTGGGAACCGCTGATTTAAACCAGTGGCAGAATTTCTGAAGACTTTAATATGCAGCATGCGATAGAAATATTTTGGAGAAGTAAAACCAGAAAGCATAATTCGAATTATCTAAGAGCCGGTATGAGCTTATGAAATCAGATTACCCCCTCCCCTCACAAGGTGACATTTCAGTACTCACATAAATGACCAAACGTAACACATGGCCTAACTGAATATTATATGTCTTTAGTATTCGATTTTGACTAGTTTCGTCTGTGATTTATATTTTTGAGCGAAAATTTGTCAACGAATTATCAAGCTAATTGAAAAGATTTCCGTGGAAATGCATCTAAACAGAGTGCGTTACGCATTTAATGTCCCTCACCCGAAAAAATTGCAATATTATAGGTGTAACATTGTTATTATAAATTTTTTGATAATTCTTATCACATAAGTGAAAAACAATGATCATAAGAATGTAAAAATTATTTTGAAAAAAAATCATAATTAAGTTGAGATTATGTAAGTTACCATAATCTACATATATTATTTATCTCGCCTGTTTTTCTGTTGTCGGTTGCGAGATCTTCCTTATCCCTTTATCCCCGAAAAATAGACCTACGGTCTGAAAATGTACCGCTTCTCTTTAATGTTAGATTTAAAATCATCTAAGAAGAGGTCCTTTAATGGATGCCAAGTTGGTGTTGTCAATGCTGGCGCCATCTGTTATCAAGTAAACAAACACGAAACTCTTCTGCTATTATTGTGTAGAAAATTAGCCAGTTTTAGCTGCGTCTGTACGTTAAACTTATTCAATCGCCTGGCTCTGAAAGCATAATGATAAGACTTTCCAGTTAACTGGAGGCTTACTTGCATGTAAAAATTCTTGGATCCCAATACCCCCACTCCCTCGTGCCCGGGGGAGGGCATCCCTAAGGCCTAGTGCTAACAGGGAAGGAGTTTGGAGGAGGAGGAAAGTAAACTGGCATATTTTAGGTATTTTAATCTAGTTTAACTTCACCTAAACTTTTTGAGAGATTTTGGTAAATTTAATGTTTTATATCAGTATGCTGCACTTTTGATCTTGAGCAGTGTTGTGGAAAAAATGATGAAAATGAATATAGGACATTTAAAAATGAATTAACATTTCTTATTTTTTTAATTGACATTAAAAAGAAGATTTAATTACGTAGAACATTATTTCAAAATATTACTTAAAATATAACTTTCTATTTTAAAATTAGTTTAATAAGTCGGTGAAAATAACTTATTTCATCGCACTTTATAAGCTTAAGCTTTTCACATATAATCATTTTTGCAATATCTACCTCATAGATGCTTATAATTTTTTTTTTTCTTTTTTTGCAACGATATAGCTTGGCATACAGAGTTTAAATTATTTTGTATCATTGAAAATTGTACTGTGTTTAATAATTAGCGTCTTACCAAAGACTATAATGTAGGGGTCTTGTCGGAAATAAGACCATTAAGTCTTCATTAAACTATCAAGAAAAATGATTTCACCAAGTAACCTAAACAATTTCTTCTGCTAATGTTATAATAACTTAACACTAATTTAAGTAGTAAAAAATAATGAAATTGAAACGTTTCAACAGAACATTTTAGGGAAACATGGGGCAAAGTAAAATGGTAGAATGTTTAAACCCTGTTTGCAAGACCACCTATTTAATAACGTTTTAACTATGTTGCACTACATGCAGTTCATTCCAGTCAAAAAAATATCTAACTCTTAAGATCAAGTTATATGTGAATGCTTGCCATTTTCAAAACTTGATGCTCATGTTGCAAGATTTCGTGTTAAGTCAAACATATTTTTCGATGTTATATAATAATAAAATTCCTGTTATTAATACTTTAAATATTGATTAAGACCTACTAATGCTCAGTGCAGTGCTAATTTAGTTTATGTTTGGCTTTGTTTGATTTCAAATGTTAAGTACAATTTGTCATGTGCATGTCAGGCAAAGTGAAATAGCATTTTACCTCACTTTGTCCGTACATCAAACAACACATAACTAAATTCGTCGTTCATTTTTTTATTTATTCAATTATTAATTTATTTATTAAGTAGATTTTTCATTCATTAATTTAATTGATCATTTATTTATTAATTTTACATTCATTTATTCATTCGCTCGTTTGCTCGTTCTGTGAATCGTTCAATCATTTAGTTATTCATGCTTAATAAAAAGAATTTTTCAATCCTCCTAAATGTGAATCATTACATGTTATTTGGACTACCATAAAGCGAAATGCTAATGCAAAAGGTTAATTATCACATATAAAACTATCTCATTGGAAAAAATATTTCAATTTTTTACTCTACACAATACATGGAGCAAAGTGATAACTTTCCACTTTTAATGTAACGTACAAATTTACTGCCTAAAATGAAAAATAATATTTCAATACAAGTTCCATTATAAAATTCAAAGTTTTCTCTTTATGTACCGTTATTTTCAAAATAAATTTATAATTTTGTTCATATTGAAAAATGTAATTTATCTTAAATTTTTACTTTGCCCCACATTTCACTATGTTCTTTTTTCGTCCGCGAAGTATTATAGTTAACATCAAAAAGTATCGCTTATTTGTTTTTAACTCAACTCGCGAAAGGAGTTTAGTAACAAAAGTTTGTTAAACAAGTAAAATAAAAGCATGATAAAATTTTACGAATCTGTAACGCTAAACAAAAAATTACATGGGAAAATAAGTTAATAAATAAATAAAAAAATAACACCTTACCTCAGTTTTGATATCAAAAATCAGTGCACTTAAACCTACTCAAACTTTTCTAATTCTGTTTCTGTAACTTCACCCCGTATAATATTAAAATATAAAAAAGGTAAAGGAGTTAAAAGAAATAAAAATACAAAAAAAGCCATTATCTAAGAATCATGTTTCCCTTTTACCATTATCTGTTTCACAAATTACAGTTTGTCCAAGGAAAAAGCTTTCCAAGAAATTTTATAAGCTTAATATTTTGTCAAACAATTTATTTTAAGCGCAAGAATTTTTAGTGAGAATGAGGTTTTTGAAAGATTGAATTGCATTAAATTTCCAGAGAAATGCGTTCCATACAATATTCCTCAGTTCTTGAAATATAATTTTCTTAAATGAAATAAGTAAACTATTATGATTATTTTTTCTTGGTAAAACGAAACGTCAAACTAAATTGTATTGAAAGTTTTCTTTGCTTTTAAATACTTTATATTTTGCTGTTTTCTTCAAAATGAATATTAAGAAAAGCACGTTTTTTACTTTAAAGCTAACTAAAATTAAGGGATAAATATTTTATATGTATTGCAATTTGGCAATTAATTCATTTAAATTAGTGAAAAAAATCAACAAAAATAATACTAAGAACTTTGACGCATGCCACTTTCTGCTGAATCAATAGTAACGTTGAATATTAAGGATCATTATCAGTTATGTTTTTATCAACAATAAGTCTTCAATGCCCGGGAGAGAAACCGGAAATTTCACAACCTTGAAAAAACTGTTACATTTTTATAAAAAATGAGGAAAATAAAGAAATATGTAATGGGAGAAATAATTGTAGCTTGGGGGATCCTTTCGCTATTTTTTTCTTCGTGAATAATTGTAAGAAAAATTTAATATTAAATTCAAAGTTGTAAATTAGCATTTTGGACTTAACTTTAAGAAATAGAACAAAGCAATAATGTTTTTTTTTTTTTGTTGTTTTTTTAATATGTTTAGTTAAAAACTTAAAACCAGTTATTTATGAAAAAATAGTCAATTCATTAATTCTTTCTAAACTAACTTCTAAAGTTCAGAAGTTAGTGTCACATATCATGTCTTATGTCATTGGTCTCCATTCATTTAAATAACCTAACGATCGACTAGAAATCACATGTAATGAAATTGGTTCACTTGGGCTCATAAACTACGTTGTTTTGAACATTTCCTGTGAAAGTGACAGTTCATAAATGTGTAATGAAAATATACATATTAAAAACAAATTACAACCCTTGTTTCAATACATTAAAAATATTGTGACTTTAGTTTAATATTAAGAGCAACGATAAAAGCAATTTTTTTTTCTACTAGTGTGAATTCTTTTTCCTCGCATTCTCTAAAAAGCAGTTTGACAGAATCCATATCAATATTTTATTACTGTAATTTATTCTGCTTTTCAATTTTTCATACTTTCAACTTTAACTTTTTTGTGAGCTGATTGATTACATTTGCCCAGAAATATTCAATGGATAAAACTGTAGTAGTACTTTTGTGTTGCTTCGATTTTCATTGATATTGTTTGTTCATGATATGCGCGATTTAAACGGCAGTTGTACTTATGCTGGAAAAGATTTGTTAAACATTTGCTGTTTTCTAAAGACGTTTGTCTTTTCCTCAGTTGCTCATGCCAATTGTGTCTCGAATTATGGTTTCATCACAATTCTATGCTCTGCAAGTCAGAATGAATTCCCCTCATTATAATTCATCGCTCTGATTGAGGTATTCTTCATGAAACCAGAATAATTACCATACCAGTATTTTTATATTTTGTTCCTGTGGCTTCTCCAGACCATTAAATTTGTTCACATAATAAAGGTTTTTTAAGGCTACAGTATATTTTGAATTCGACAAAAATCCTTCTATTTATAGGCTATTTTCGTTCTTTGTAAAGAGTCTTATTCAGTACAAAAAGTTTTTTGATTCGACCTTTTTTCATAGGTTATGGCTTATTTTAGCGTTTTTATTTGAAGAGCCGCGCCCCTTTGTTTACGTTTTGCGAACAGCTGTTTTGTCAAAACAGCTATGGTCTGCCAGGATCAATAACGGACTTATTCACCACCGATTTTAACCTTTGACTTGCAGATCAAAGGCTTTCTCAACCCATCAGAACGTTAAAATCCGCGGTTCGAGTGTAAGACAGAGGTTTGCATAGGTTGGTGAAAAACGCTGTAAGCAAAACTTCCGACTGTTTTAAAATATTGTACTTGCGTCAAGCCTAATTATTACATTTTGCTCTGAATTAATCTACTGCTACGTCGTAGTAGTCAGTGAATAACTTCAACTGTGACACCTTAGTTCTAGAGCTTTATTTATATTTGGTTTGCTGTTATATTTTAGTTCGCTGAACGCTCTTTTATTCTAGTGATTTTAGCTAATTATATTTTTTAAAAAGCCGCCCTTTTCACGGTGAAAATTGATTTTTTCTTCAGGAAAAGTGAATATTAAAATGTAGCTTTGATCTGGAATATTTAAACAAAATATTTAAATCATAGCTTTGTGACTTCTGCTTAGCGTCGGAGGCGCAACACTTTTTCTGTATAACAAACGTGTTGTTCCTTGTAACGTCGAAACTTGTGTGCAATATTTTTGGCAACTTTGTATTTTAATAATGTTGATGTTATCTTTTATTGCTTCTGTTAAAGAGTAAACGTTTTAATTTTGGTATGATTAATTAAAATCATTTATTTGATTCCAGCCTTATGTCCAAATATGATTGAAAGTCGGATAGATGAAGGAATTAATCCTAAAAGAAAATCGGAAACGTTGAAACAATTAATTTAATAATTCATTATGGAATTATATTCTTTTAGTGAATAAAGAATTTGTACAGAGTAAACCGACGAAATGAATAAACACACCCTATTTAATTAACTTTTTGTATTTTTATTTCAAACATAATGTAGGAATTGGTTATTCAATAAGTACGAAGAAAATATCCTAACTAACTACTTGATTCATTCCACATCACGCCGAACTAACTCGACATCCAATTCTTCCTCGCGCCGTCCTCACGCGGTCCGTGTTCCGAGTCCATGGCACATTCTTGCGTGCGCTGACGGATTCTGCCGCTTCATAATCTATGCATACTATATGAGGCACCACAATAATGCTTAAAAAGTGTTTTTCTAGTTGGATCAATAACAGTAGTTTCCTTTCATGCAATACCAAGCTGTCTAATATCTGAGTGATTATTTGAATTAAAATATTGCATATTTATCCACTGGTCGGTTACGACTGTTCTTTGCAACCCCTTCCCCCAATTTAAAAAAGGTAAACGTATCAGTAAAAATGTTTGTCTTTTCATTCACTGGTCATTTACAACTTGTTGTACCACGTTTTATTTGCAAACGCAAAAGAACCTAAAGCATTGTCAAACCCCCGCCCTATTAAAATATCTATATATCTATATGTATATGTAAACATTTCAGTAAAAATGTTTGTGAGTTCATTCACTGGGTCATTCACGACTTGTTATACCACCTTTTATTTGCAAACCCGAAAACACCTAAGGCAGTATCGTTTAAAAAAACCATTAAATATTTGTATAAGTATCAGTTATTGTTATATATAAAATGGTACATATTTTTAAAAATATTATCGTTTAAAAAATTTGTGTTTAAGCCTTCAGGTCGTTTCAAAGTTCACTTACTAATCTGTGATATTTTGATGAACACTGTTTTTCATAGGAAGTTATATCCTAAAATCAACATCTTGATTTTTCGTTTAAAAATGGAGCAATTTTTTAATGGAAAATTAGGCAGTCAATTCATTAATTCTTTAAGCTTTTTTCTTAAGCTAGTGGCACATATCATGTTTTTGGTCACAAGGTCTCATTCATTTTGATAATTTCATGATCGACAAGAAATTACATGTATAGTGCTCATGAACCACAGAGTTTTGAATATTTCTTTTGATGTAACAAATGTTACAGTGAAAGTGGCAGTTCATAAATGTGTGATGAAAATATACATAATTAAAAAAAAACATTACATCATCGATTCTCAACCTGTGGGGCGGACTAGAAGGGGGAGCGAGAATTTCCAAGAGAAAATATTATTTTGAAAAATTGATTAACTGACTGAAAGGAAAGCACAGATACACATAGAAAACAAAATACATTTCGTCATATTTATTAACATCTTAAAGTAAAACAATTTATTTAATCGAAACATACTAAATTAAAAAAATATTAAATTGTTATTAGGGACTTCCTTGGGCCTGTCTTGCAAAGCAAAGTTTTTTGAAGGAAGGCTTAATATTAGAAATAGCCACTCTCAGTTATGTTTCTATATTTAGCCGAGATGTATAATTTGTCTTCAAAAAGGCAACATCAGAAAATCCAGTTTCATAAAAGTAGGACGTTGAAAATGATAATAGAATGCGAAATGCCCTTGTTTTTAGTGCAGAAAAATTATCCTCTACTTCTGCCTAAACTTCAATTAGGGATTTATTACTAAATTAATTTTATTACTAAATTAGTCGCTTTTACTCTTGTCTTAGCAGTTAGTTAAAAATAATTCATAAACAGAATCCAAAGTACTCAATATACATTTTATTGTAAGTGGGGGGGGGGGCAATGAAAATTATGATTGAAAACTGGGTCGCGAATACCGAAGGGTTTAGAAACGCTGCATTACATCTTTTGTTTCAATATCTTTGAATTATTGTGACTTTATTTTATTGTGTACATCATGTATATATCACATCCTCCTCTATCGGTAGCAGATGTAAGTTTTCGGAAGCAACCTTTTCGGAATACAACTTGTTCAGAACAGCAACTGAAGTTTGCAAACGACCTTTAAGGCCTCCTTGTATGTCGGTATCTGTTGTTTTAATTTCATACTAAGTTATAACTTGTTTAGTATCTCATACCATAAATTTAAAATTATTTTCTAAAGCACGAAAAACTTTATACTTCTAACAGGACGCCAAGCAGTCCTATATTGCATTTGGATATAGCTGATCTACATTGTCAATGCGGACTTGACAATGCTGTAAATATTACTAACAGGTGATTTTATTAAGTGGTGCAGACATTAAAATATTTCTACACTTTTGCATAAACCATTTCATTTATGTTGCGAAAATTTTAAATGAACCCTTGAAATCTAGAGTAATCTTAGATTGTATTTAGGATTTGACTTGTTAGAAATTGAATACTCTCCTCATCATTTTCATCTTAATGCATGCAATTTATCGACACTGATTCGGAATTTAATCCACCATTTTAATAACAAATGCTCTGATTTTATCATTTTGTCAAAATTTTCGTTCTCATTGAGAAAATCATTATTAGATATAATTTTTCATAAAGATGATTGTGCAAATATAATTTGATATCTGCATAGCAATAAATTCATTTGAATATTGTTAAGATTATGGTTTTGAACTAAAATGAGTTATGCGTATATTTCCTCCTTAAACTAGATTGTTCGTAAGATTAAAAAAAAAATTATTAAGCTGAAGTACTTGCATTATACAACTAATTTTATTATTAGCAGACATTTAGAATTTAATCAAGTGCGGTAAACGTTAATACTAGCTTAAATATAAAATAAAACGAATAATGCTACCAATTAAAAATATAATGAAATATAGCCTTTTTATAACAACTAAAGACCCTTTATAAGGCAAAACAGGTACTTGATTTCATCGCGCCCTGTTACGTGCTAAATAATACGTCAGTCAGTAAAATGATGGTCTTCCTACCACTAATCAGCCCGACGCAACGAGTGCACCTCGCCTAATCAAACTGATACATATGTACATGTTTCTTTTTTTGAAAAACCCAACTCGATGCTTCGGAATGTTAAGATTTAAAAAAACAAAATACGGTCTGCAAATTGTCGTGCAGTTTTGTGCTTTGAACGCTGTTTTTCATTTCATTCTTACTTTCGCAAAAAAGGTTAACCTTATATTTCTCAATATTAAGAAACTTTATGACCAATGTATAGGGCCGAAGCAATTGATAGGGTAGACTGGGTACGGTTGAAACGATTTAGCTTATATCGTCCATAGAATAGCCGCTAATAAGCTTAGCGATGAAGGTGATATGATAAATACAAGAGCGCGATTTTGTCTAATAATGGGCAGAATAGTTTTATTTTGCGATGTTTAATTTTTATTACAAGATGAAATTAATAAAAAAATCTCCATTTGTTTCAATATTCCCCATATCAGGGGCGGTTAAAACAGTGATTGGGGTCAGTTGAAACATATGCCAAAAATACGAAATTTAATATTTTAACATGTTTTATCTATTATTTATCTCCTTAAAACTATTAAACAATCAAAAAAAATAACATTTTCGAAAACAAAAAGAACTGAATTCATGGCACTTCGAATACAAAAAAAAAAAATGGAAAATGAACTAAAATTAAACATCTAATTATAAATTTTGGTTTTCGAATCAATAAGAGTCGCAATTGTGACAAACATAACTAGAACCACCTTCTGTGCACTCTTCATGAGCCCACAGTTTACAATTTGTGCACTGTATCCATTTTTCTCTATTTCTGTTTTCTGAATACTACGACATACGAACAAGGAAAAAGCATTCCTCTTCCTCTGATGATGATTCCTGTTGTGTCTTCTTCCTATTTGTGGTTTTCTTTTTACCCTCACCCCATTGAATCTTTCATTTAAGTTGCTTAGCTTTGGCACGCTTTAATTTGCCTCCATGCATCTTTCTTTTCTCTTCCTTCTCGGGTGGATCTGTGTAAATTGTCGACTTCCTGGTTTTCCGACCTCTGTTTGCTTTCCTTGCGCTTAGAACAAGCATAAATTACCTGCCCTTTCAATGTCTTTCTTATACGAACCCTCGGGATCTAGAAAACGAAAAATTTAAATAAATACATTGTTTCAACCGTACCCACATAAAATTGTTCAACCGTCCCCATCTCTACCATTCAGTACAAAACCGTTTCTATGAATGGTTACAATAGTTTGATATCAAACTAATGCGCTACCATATTCAACAAGCTTCATTTCAAACAGAAAAAAATACTCAATACTCTTACTTTAATAAAAGCCATAATAATTACGAAAGTCTTTGAACAAAAATACTTACTTTTGCTCATCAAAATACAATAGGGCCTCTTATAAATAACTTTTCTGACTGAGATCGACGCAACAATGAACCTCGTGTTCAGACTTGCTTTCCGGCTCGTTCATCTTACACCTATCACCAAACTGCACACTGAGCAGGAGATGTCAACCCTGCTTCAACCGTCCTTTGTTTCAAACGTACCCAGTCTACCCTACTATGAAACATACTATCTGAAGTAACAAAAAAAAATTGTTTATAAGTTCAAGAGCTTTTCCTTACTTCATGATTAGGAAACGAATGAAATGAAATAATATTTGCTTAAAATACATATAATTTTAAAATTGGTCGAGAGAAATAAATATTTATTGTTTACAAGATGAATCAATGTCTGCATTATAGTACTTAATAAAAAGCAGAATATTTTACGCAAAATTAAATACTAATTACTCACTTATTTCTATTAATTGTTATTATTATTCCATTTATTATTTATTAATATTCATTTTATTATTCATTTTATTATTATTATTATTAATTTTATTTTTACTATTATTATTCGTATTATACTTAAGAGTGTATGAATGTGTGTTTATAAATGGTACTTAAACGTTTAGATTCCCACTTTGATAATAATTTTACACATACATCGCAATCCGGTTAAACGAGAGAAAATAAAAAAAGGCTGATTTCGATTGTTTTAGCTTTTCAAATGATTACGTTAAATAATAAATTTTTGTTCATGCGTCGATAAAAAGTATCTTCTAAATGGACTGTATCGAATGGGTGTATAATTGCGACAATAATATGCGAAGTTTCATTCTAATACTACTATATTTCTATATTTACATAATTACATACATTGATAAATGCTTGAGAGGCTAACCATATAGCCAGACTATTCTATGATCGAAAACCAAAGCGTGCCTTACCAGAGCGACTGACTTAGCACAAGAACGAAAACGTTGCCAAACTAGAAAGTTCGTGAGCGCCAAGTTGGCGGGTTTCTAATATGCCAAGGAAAGCCATAACATACCGCCCCCCATTGACATGTTACTACATTCAATAATACACATATAAAATACACATTACTAAATAAACAAATTGTACAAACTAAAAATTATTTCAAGATATAAAACAACAAAATAATAATTTCACAATTTTCAATTAAATTTTAAATATTTTCTTCAATAGGCTGAGGGAAAACCTTTGAGATGGAGCGAGTAACAATCCCTGCTAAGGTTTTAATCTCTAACACTCTGACTTTCCCGTCAGATCCAGGTCAGATCCCATTACCCTAAGGATTCTACCTAAAGACCATTTTCCTGGGGGTAAATTTTCATCCTTTAAGATAACCATGCATCCTTCCTTTATATTTTTTCTTTCAAGGAACCATTTGTTCCTTTGTTGGAGATGTTTTAAATAATTATTCTGCCATCTCTTCCAAAGAGTTTGTGTCATTTTGGTTAATTTTTGCCATTTCGTTAACCTATTTTCGTTAATGGGTGTTAAGTCGGGTTCGGCTAATGAAGTAATTGGGCGTCCAATCAAAAAATGACCCGGGGTGAGTACTTCAATTTCATTAGCGTCCGAAGATAAAGGTGTCAAAGGGCGGGAATTTAAAATTCCCTCTATCTGAACTAATAGAGTCCAGAATTCTTCTAAAGTGACTCTAGAATTTCCTAAGGTTCTTTTTAGATGGTGCTTAAGAGCCTTCACCCCAGCTTCCCATAAACCACCAAAATTGGGTGATCAAAGGGGGAGGAATTTCCACTTAATTCCTTCATCTTCCAAAAAACTGATTAAAACGTTATCAGGTTTAATAACCATAGCCTGTAATCTTTTAATTTCAGATTTGGCTCCTACGAAAGTGGTTCCATTGTCCGTTATAATCGTGGAACTTTTACCTCTGCGAGCGAAAAACCTTTTTAAAGTAGCAATGAATGAATATGATTTTAAATCAGTTACGATATCTAGGTGTATTGCTTTGGTTGCGATACAAACAAACAAAGCAACGTAAATTTTATTATAAATTCCTTTTCTTTGATTTTTGTATTTTGTCAAAAAGGGTCCACAAAAATCTATCCCACATTGTTGAAAAGGAGGGCTAGAATTTACTCTCTCTGAGGGTAGATTTCCCATTATTTGATCTACGCCTACGGGTTTGTTTTTAAAACAAATAACGCACCCATGAACGACTTTACGGGCTAAAGTTCGTCCATTTGTTATCCAATAACTTTGTCTAACATGATGTAATAAGACTTGTTGTCCTACATGGAAAAACTTTCTATAAATATAGTCCATAATCATTTCACTTAATTTATGTTTGTGCGGTAATAAAATAGGATGTTTTTTCCTATAAGCTAAATCAGAATTCTCTAAACGACCACCTACTCTTAATATTTTTTCAGAGTCCAAAAACGGATTCAAGAATTTTAATGCACTTTTACCTGAAAGGGTCCTCTGGGTCTGAAGATTTTTTTTTATCTTCGGCAAAAGCTTCATACTGTACCTGCTTGATAAGGAAAGTTTCCGCAAATTTTAGATCCGGGATTGGAAGGGGTCCTGTCTTGCTCTTACCCTTTCTACAATTGTAAATAAATCTAAAAATAAATTTACAAATTCTAATTAATTTCCTAAAATCATTAGTTAAAGAAAAAATATTAAGCATTAAGTCATTCGACGTCCTTGAACTAGATGAATATGCAAGTCCACAAGTCTTAACAGTTTCTTGAGATGGCATGTCCTTCGATCCGTCTTTCATTTCTTTCAAAATAATCACACTGTCATCTGATGACAGATAAAGTTCCTCTTGATCTATAAACCCAGTCTTTTGGATGAGGAAGTTTGGACAATGCCACCAAAGTTGATTGTTCACTAAGTCCGAAGCACATAAACCACGCGAGATGAGATCTGCAGGATTCTTATCGGACTGGACATGGTTCCAATTGAAGTTCTGCGTATAGTCTTGAATTTTAGACATCCGATTTCCTACAAAGGTTTTCAGCTTCCATGACGGTGTGCGTATCCAAGCTAGAGCTATTTGGGAATCTGTATATAGGTAAACACTATTGATTGCTATTTTCAAGGCTTTCAAAACTCTGGAAACTAATTTGGACAGTAGGAGGCATGCTGAAAGTTCGAGTCTTGGTATACTAACAGTCTTTAAGGGAGCAATTTGTGATTTGCTACTAATTAAATTACATGAGGTTTGAGAACCACAAGAGGATTGAACATAAACAGCTGCTCCAAATGCAATGGACGAAGCGTCTGCAAACCCAAATATACGTATTTGTTGAGCACATTGAGTTAAAATATAACGACTGATTTTCAGGTGTTCTAAAGACTTCAATGAGTCTGTAAATTGAATCTATGATTTAGCCAAAGAATCGGGTATGGAATCATCCCAATTCAGTTTTAGCTTCCAAAGCTCTTGCATGTAAGTTTTTGCTTTGGTAAGAACAGGTCCAATGAGACCAATAGGGTCAAACAGTTTTGCTATGTCCGAAAGAATAGTTCTTTTCGAAAGTTTTTCTTGTTGCTGAATTTTTACCTTAAACGTAAAAGTACCTAAGTTGGGGATCCAAGTAACCCCTAAGGCTTTAGTTTCATTTTCTAAAAATGAGTAATCCTCAAGATTTCCATTGGTAACATTTTCTAATAAAGTTGCGTCGTTGGTCTTCCATTTATGTAAATGCATTCCGGCAGATTTCAAAAGTTGTATAAGCTGGAATTAAAGTTTCCGTGCAGTTTCAAGGCTGTCTGCACCCGTGATTATATCATCCATATAGCAATCATCTAAAAGAACTTCTGATGCTTTACTTAGTTCATCTGGGGCTTCTATCGCTAATTGCTTTAAAACTCTGACAGCTAAAAACGGAGCACAGCATGTGCCTAATGTTACCGTGTTTAATTCATAGACTTCTGTTGGTAACCTATCATCTGGCTTCCATAAGATTCTTAATTTCCGTTGATTATCTGTTATAAGAATTTGTCGGAACATCTTCTCTATATCAGCGAGAAATACGTATTTGTGTTTTCTGAAACGAATCATTATTTCGTACAACTCTTCGTTTACTTGTCCCTTAAACAGAATATCATTTAATGACTTCCCATTGGTCGTGGTGCTCGAGGCATTGAAAACAGTGCGAAGACGTGTTGACAAGTTTTCCGGTCGGTAAACACCGTGGTGAGGAAGATAACACTTATCTGTTTCTTTGACTTCAGCAACCTTTCTCATATGGTTGAGTTCTTCATATTCTTTCATGAACTGACAATAAAGATTTTTCATGACAGGCATTCTCTCTAGTCGCATCCATAACTGCTTAAGTCTTTTCTCGGCAATACTTCTTGAATCTCCAAGCGTATCTGCATCAGCCCTCATCGGCATAGTTACTGTAAATCTTCCGGTAGGGTCTCTTCGATACGTAGCTAAAAAGTGCTCTTCGCAATACTGATCTTCATCGCTGATAGAACGCGATTCAGTTTCTACGCATTCTAATTTCCAAAATTTTTGAATGTTTTCTTCTAATGTATCTGTATTTTGTATGAATCCACAAAATGTATGATTAAATTCTTGGTTTACGGTTCCTGAAACTATGTAACCAAAAACAGTTTTTTGAAACAACAAATTTGAAAATTTATGCCTTTCTGATTCAAGAATTTCGTAAAAAAGCTCAGCACCTAAGAGCATGTCAATTTTTGTCAATTTTCCAAAGTTAGGATCAGCTAATTTCATGTCTGATGGCAACTCTAGATTCTTTATGTTTATATTCTGAGAAGGTACCAATTCCGTAATTTTATGCGTAATTAAGAATTCTACTGATCTTTGGAAAGAACCTTCCTTATTAGATATATTTGTGCGTATTTTAGATTTAATGTTTGTTACAGTCCCATCAATACCCGAAACACAAACACTCAATTTATTTTTCTTAATTCCCAATAACTCAGAAAAAGCTGTCGTTATAAAGCATGATTCTGAACCGCTATCTAATAAGCAGAGTGCAGGAATTAACTTTCCATATGCGTCTTCAATATAAACAATGCAAGTCGTTAAAAACACTTTATTTTCCCCCTTTGCTGAGATGCAAGTCTCGTTGCATAAACATTTCGAAACCTCCGCTTCTATTCCCCTTGATTTATTGGTTTCATTGGGAGATGAACTAATTTCTTTTTTCTTTATTTCCTTCGACGAGAGGCAAGGTGTCTGGAACTCATCTGCTTGCGAATGACGATGCAACAATCTATTATGCTGTTTAGCACAAATTTGACAGGTTGTTTTTGATAGGCATTGCGCAATTTTATGCTTAGTCGAAAGACAGTTCAGGCAAAGGTTAAATCTTTTCACGGTCGAATATCGTTCGTATTCAGTCTGATTTAAAAATACTTGACATTTATATATAGGGTGATTATTTAAATCGCACAGAACACAAGTATTACGATTAGACGAATTATTTTTTACAAGGAAGTTTTTTGACTTTGCATTTCTATCACAAGTTGAATGCTTAGGTTTGATATTTACATTACTATTATCTCTTAAATTTTCCAAGACCAAACAACGCTTTTGAAGGAAATCAATAAAGTCTTGCCATTTAGGTAATTCTGTGGATACTAATGACGTTTCAAATTGGTTTTTTGTTTCTTTATCTAATTTTTTAATAATTATGTTTATTAACATGACTTCTGAAAACTCGTTAAGTTCCAAGCCTATTGATTTGAGAGCTCGAATATGCTTTTGACATTTGTCAACAATAGATCTTAGGCTTTTAGCTATATCTTGCGATGATATTTCCATCATTAAAATTTCATTCATGTGACTATTAACTATAGCTCTTTGATTTTGAAATCTAAGTTCTAGCGCTTTGAAAAGCGAACTATAGGAATCATCTGTAGTAACGACATCTAGCGCGATATCTCGAAGGGTAGATTTCAAGTAGTACAGTTTTTGTATGTCACTCAATTTCTTATTTGAATCTATTAATGTCATAAACTGATCTTTAAAAATATACCAATCTTGATAATTTCCGGAGAAGGAAGGTAGTAAAATCTCCGGGAGTCTCATATTAACAGTAGAACTGTCATTTCTAGACAAGTAAACTCATATTATTCGAGATATCATCATGACTAGAATGAGAGAGTAAGAATTTTTTAATGCTTACCTCTATTCTTTCAGCTTGTTCCTCTATTTCTAAGAATGTATCCAAATGCGTTTGTAGGTCTTTTTCATCTATTACTTCTTCGAAATACTTAACTTTCAAATCATCCAGTTTTTCTGTTATCTTTTGAACACTATTAAGTTTGGTTTCATATTCAATACTGTCTTTCTCTTGATTTTCAAGAAAAGTTTCTATTCTAGTCAATTGTCCTTTATAGGCTCCTCGCTGCCTGTTCAGTGATGTTAATATTTCTTTATCGGTCATGATGAACAGCACGTACTACTATAGTAATCAGTCTATACTATTCCACTATAAACTAGTTCGTTACTCCGTGAGACGGTGCCAATGGTTCATGCGTCGATAAAAAGTATCTTCTAAATGGACTGTATCGAATGGGTGTATAATTGCGACAATAATATGCGAAGTTTCATTCTAATACTACTATATTTCTATATTTACATAATTACATACATTGATAAATGCTTGAGAGGCTAACCATATAGCCAGACTATTCAATGATCGAAAACCAAAGCGCGCCTTACCAGAGCAAGTACTAAAGCGACTGACTTAGCACAAGAACGAAAACGTTGCCAAACTAGAAAGTTCGTGAGCGCCAAGTTGGCGGGTTTCTAATATGCCAAGGAAAGCCATAACAATTTTCCTTAAAGTAACGTATTTTTACTTAACGTTTAAATAGTGCACTTAACTGTTAGGCAGAGGCCAAATTTTTGACTAAATTTGAAACAATTTTGAAAAAATCTTTTTTTTTTTTTTGTTTATAAAAGAATGTTTGATCGAATATGAATATTCAACAAAATATCGGGGTGACTTACGATATTTTTCAGATTCTATTATTTATTCCATTTGCTTCAGTGTGAGATTAAACTAAGAAAATGAAAGATATATTTGCCATGGTATTTAATACTAGTTGTGTCTGGAAAATAGACTTTCAAATTCAAAGCACTTTCATAAAATTACTTTTAAAAACTAAGGTAAAAGTATTATCATCTTCATTCCATCTCATTATAGGTTGCAGGGAATCTACTTTAAATACGCCTAAACGCAGTTTCAATAAGCTAAAATGCAATGCGAGTGGCGGAATATAAGTTTAAGGAAAGAAGCAGTGTCATAAAATTCCATTATCTTTAAATATTTTCAGCGAAAAATATATCAAAATATCATATACTTTCGAAATATATTGTAGCATTAAAGTTTCATCGAGGTTTCTTTTCCGAGATTTCAAACCCCTTTCCAATCCGAAGTTTTGTTGCGAAATATAAGTTTTCTAAAATCTTTAGAGACTAATAAAATAGCTTTCTCATTGAGTTTGGTGCTATTTGAAAAATACTAAGTATTTTTAGCCGTGTGTATGTGTTTTTTTTTTGCATTGTATTTTATTTCTTTAGTGATGCATATTGGGTTTTCAAGAAATATTACTCACGTATTGAAAGTTTAACTTATCAGACATGTATTTAAACTGATTTATTTGATAATTTATAACATTTATTTTAAATTTCCCTTATTAAAGGTTGCTACCAATTGCTCAAAATCACGCTATTTCGCATAAGTTTCACATTCAGTGTATTAAAGTTTTGATTTTTGATATTGGGTGCTGACAAATAATGTAATATAAATAATGCATCTATTATATTCAAGAAACGCACGACTGAATGTGACCAAAATTGATGTTGAGAAGCCTTCAATTACGTATTATTTATAACATGTTACAAAACAACAATGTTAATTATTTAAAATTTAAACATGAGTAATTTAATATTTAGCATTTTACTAATTTAAACCAGCACAACACTAATTCACTGACTGGACGTTTCCGACTAACTTTTATTTGGTCTTAATTCATATTGCATCCATCTCAAATTTGGATCCACGTAGTTCACATTTATTGCTAGTGCGTTAACGACAATCTTTAAACGTTTCAATGATTCATAATAACACAATTGTGTAGAGGCTTGAAAACGTCTACGTAAATGCGAGGTACAAGTTCATTACTCAAAATTTAGCTTAAGATGTAGTAAAATTGAGCGTTAACTGCCAAGATACTTAAACTGCAAAAAAACAATAAACAGTTTAAAACGCAAAAACTTTAATAAATAACAAAGACATAATAAAATTAGGCAAAATCAAAATAAACTTTTAAACGTGCGCCGCAGGTAACAACCTACGCGGGCACACGATTGCGGTACAGCAAAAAGAGAGAAAGAGAGTGGAAAAAAATATTTCACTTGGCATTTATACTGTTCCTCGCACAGCCAAGCACTGATGCCACAAAACGTTAGAAAGTTCACTAACGATGAGTAATAACACAAGGCTGAGCAGTTTGCCACAAGTATGAAAACATTTTGAGTTTGGAAGAAAAATCTGCTTTCTTTTATTAATTGATAAATAAAAATACGATTGATATCTAACATTGTATTTTATAAATTAATTGAAAGTGTAATTGTAAAACCGAAAAAGAAATTTAACACTATCACTCAAAGATGACCTGGTCGCCGTAGAATCATCTACGGTTATATCAAAGAGTAGTAGAACGCACAGTAGCGCAACAGAACTCACAGAGCGTCATAATCTCGAGCTGCTGGAAACGTTCCGTTTGTCCTCGAACATGACAAGGAAATCATTGCTCATCCGAAGTCTAATAACTAAAACATAATGCTAACCTAGGGCCGTATGAATGTAACCTCTCACGATTGTACTGTGAGCTCAACAGTTTTTGAGACACGGCAAATTGGTACAAGTTAAACATGTTAGTCCCCTCTAACATCATTGCACTTTTAGGTGATTTTTTACAAGATCCCCACCCCCTGCACTCTCTTCACTACAATTAATATTTAAAACTTTTACAGGGAGAGATGAGATAATCCATAAAAATTGTTGCGATAAACAAATATCTCTAGTGTAGGAAGTCTACCACTGCTTCATGCCTGCTCATCTTGCTCCTAATAAAGACTTGTTGAATCTGTAATTGCATTGCAGTTCTACCATCTAAAGAATAGATCTGACTCAAAGAAAAGCCATTCATGTTCAAGGGAGAACTGATGGTATACGGAATGGGCTTTCTCTGTTCTCGTTTCACTTTGTTTAGCATACTTAATTTGTTCCTAATTGATGTTATATGCCAGTTGTAAATTTAGTTGCTTTCAAGAAACACAGAAGCAAACATTCCAATTCGCATGCTAATTAACGCACCTGCAAAACGAACTTCCCTAAAACTCGTATAGATTCGTCCTTTTCTGCCATGCGTAGAAGCGTCCAAATGTCAGAACTTCGGGGTTGAAATGTAACTACACAGCAGAACTCCCTTAAACGATTTATCTTGGTTTTAACATAGTTACTTTACAAATCAATAACCTCTATACGTGCTGCTGATAAACCACAGACCTAACTGTTATCTTTATTTGCTAAACACTCAATATAGCAGCTAATTTCACGCATGTGCCTCAGATTTTTTCAGAACAAATTTCCAGATTATTTAGAAAACTTACTAATTCCTCGTTTTATGTATCCGTCACAAAATATTTAAAGTTGAAAAATGTTTAAAATACATTTCTTAAACCACTTTTCTTTTAAATTTATTAATTAAATATGCTGTACGAGTATTAGAAAGTCTCTGAAAGTTTTATGTTTTATGCATGATTACATATTCCGAGTTCAAAACTAAAAAAAAAAAAGAAGAGGAAAAGAAGCGTGTATTTGTTTATTTTATTAAGCTTTTATATGAAAACTTATAGGTCGTTGATGTTGAAAATGAAATAAGAAAAAGAATATGCATTGATTTTTAGTGCGTTTAGTTAAAAACATTCGTATTTTCTTGTGAAATATTTTTTAATCTTAAAAAATATTAGGTTCACAAATTATGTGTTTAGTATTTATCACGAAGCACTGAGAGAAAGATTATTTACCAAACATTAAATATATAATCCAAATGAGGAATTCATTTAAATTTTTATCTTTTCCCTAGCTTAATGTTTTTATACAGTGAAAAACAATTGTTTGATAAAAAAGTAAAGCAGAGGTGAATTTTCTTTGTAAAATACTTTACGTTTTTTTTTATTTAATGTCAAACTTAAAAATGCGTTATGAAGAAAGAATTTCGCATGAATTGAAAGAAAAAATGGCTAATTTTTGTCGCCGAGTGAGTAAATTAATTTAAATGTTAATGTTACATTTCTCATTAAAGAAACAAGGGATAAAATTTAAACTAACCAATTAATGTTATAATTAAAAAAGGTAAAGTCTTCAAACTCTAAATTTTCATTTAATTAAAAGAGTATCATTAGTTTAAAATGGAATGCGTGCCTAAAAGTTTATAAATTTTAAATGAAGCTCAATTATATTCATTAATTGAAAGCGTCATGCAGTAAACTCTCTAAAACCGTTTGAAAGACTTGATTGACAGGTTTTGTTTAACAAATAAAAACTAGACTAATAACTCCCATTGATTTATGCTTTATATATAATACTAACTACATAAAGACATCGTGTACACAATTTTCGAAACTGAACATTAAAAAGAAATCTTATTAAGTTTGACGCTCCGATCAAAACAAAAAGGAAATTTTCCCAATTAATTTTAAGGCTTTAGAAAGGAACTATAACTTTATGGAGAGTTCAATAATAGTTTTTGATCATTGCTGTAGAATTAGTGGTTGTTATTGTCGTGTCCTCGCGCGCGGCGAGGAACAATGGGTACGCTGCTCCTGAGTCTATCGGGGCCCTTGTAGGAGGAATCCGATTTCCACCCCTTTGAAAGGTCCCTTATTTTTTTGAGCCAGCTCCCAGATGAGAGACCGTCACATGGGATTGGCACCCCCAGAGGTATCGTTTCACTTGGAGAACAAAATAAATAATCCAAAAAATGTATATATTCGTCATAGAGTTTTTCCCTTGATTCATTACTGGTAAGTGTATTATGCAACGAAAAATGTGCAGAGCAAGTGTACAACAAATGATCAATAACAAATAAAAGTCATGTTAATTATGTTACAAAAAACTGGAAATATTGATTTGCACGGCTTGTGGAGTCTTATTATTCATTTGCGACTGCTCAAAATATATTTATAAAATCTATGTCTTGATTTGCTTTAGTTTTTTTCAAGAGTTTACTGTGTGTTTCATAAGATGAAGCGTAATATCGGGAATATTTTTTTTTAACATATTTATTAGCATTTCATTACTATAACAGTATTAGTATTAGTGTTACCCCAAATGACTTCTGTTACAAGAATTATGTTTCTTTTTTTTTCAAATGCATCTGCATATTACTGTCATGTCATTACATATGCAATTAGAATATTACATTAACATTATTTTACTCACCATATAAAACATTAGAACATGCTGTTAATTTTACGTTTAATACCACAAGATTGATGTAACTATAAATACGTTTTTTAATGAGTGTGCACATAATGAACAATTAAAAAAATATCATGCTCAATAAGCTTAAAATCTGAAAACATTTTTTAAGTGTTTATGATATCTTAAATAAAGAAAAAAGAAAAGAAAATACGCAGGCAAATTTAGTTTATTTATTTGTACGATGGAATTAACATAAGACGAAAGTATGCAAATAGCGAGATTAAGATTAATCACAATAAACATTTAATTTAAAATAAAGAGGATTTTTATAAGTTAATCTACTTTTAAAAACACTTTGTTCTCTTGGGAAAAGTGTAGGTTAGGCTAAAAATATGTTTATTAAACATTTAGAAGTGCTTATTTTCAGTTCCATTTATAAGCAAATTGCAAAGAAAGAAAGAAAGAGGAAAAACATGGATGGAAACTTATTGAAAATAAAAAATGCCATTTTGAAAACATTCAGTTGAAAAAATATGTGGCTTAAGTGGATATTCACATTTTGCATATTGAATTTGGAAAATTAGCTTTAAAATATAATGCAGATTAAAAGGTATGTGAACAATAAATATAAAAAACCATCAAGCGGATACAGCGTAAGTCGAAAATAGTTTTGTTATTACAAATATGTACTTAAAAAAAAATAGATTTTCTTTGAGAGAACGATTTGTTTCCTTCAACACATTTTTTCTAATTAACAGTAGTTGTACTTACAAATATGAATACAAGTTAAACATAATGTAATAGCATAAGCTGAAAATATTTTATTTTTTTATTTTTATTATTACAAAATAAGTTGACTTATTCGTAATTACGTTATATGTGTTGTTAATTATACCGACGTGGTTGTTTAACCTTAAATTACCGATAAATAGTAAACTATGTTTTAAAAACCATGAATGTACAATTGTACGTAGAATTATTTTTTTTATGTAAATGTTTTCAATTAACACTAAGCGTACGTATCTATTTTGTATGTTATATGTATCACGTTAATGTTTGAAACTTGGCTGATTAACTTTGACATTTTGGCAAATACTTTGTCATATTGCACAGGTAGAATGAAAAGAGCACATTTCAAAAATTGCGTTTTTGCAAGTGCCTTTATCAAACGCGCTTTAGTACGCCTTACACGTGAAGCGACCCTTGTTATTCAAGTGCTAGTCTAGAGTCACATGTTCTCATTCTACCTGTGCGATATGTTAACAATCCAGCCAAAATATAACTGCATGAACAGATGTATTATTAACTTTAGTTATGCAAAGATTTTTCAAAAAAAAAAAACAAAAAAACAATGAAGTTGATTTATTTGTAAGCAAATACGTTTAATGCTCATTTGTGCTTTAAATTAACGTGAAATTATATTTCTAATATTGTTTACCAGCACAAAGTTAAATTATTATCAAAACTACAATTGTTTGAAAGTACGTATTATATTATTTGTTGCATATAAAAATTTTTATAAATGACAGCCAGCTGGTTTATTTCTGTGCGATTGTGTTATATGTTATGCATGTTAACTAGTAAAGCCCCACTGTATCACCCTTTACTTTTTAGCAAAAATATTAAACTATGTTAAACATATTAAACACCCTAAGAAAAATTTGCATGGAAGGACGCATTATTAATTTTACAAATAATACCTAATTTAAATTTGCGCGCAACTTAAAAGAATTCACTTTGTTTCGTTTTACCGATACCACAATGAAAAGGTCAAAATATTCTAACCAATTGCATCATCCTTTACATAACGCAATAGAATGTTAGTAACCTGACGAGATAATTGAAACCTGAAACTGTCACTTTACATCAGTATCCTTGTATATCCGGTGATTGTGCGGAAGTCAACGCTGGCACATATTTAATGACAATGCCATTGTACCACAGAGTTGACGATTTTGAGTGCAGTACTTCCGTCATTGAAATTGTCCTATCATATTCCGCATGGAAATTTTAAAAGTCAGAATAAGCTACACCTGTAATAAAAAATAATTTCACTTTAAGAAAGCACAAATATGCATTACAATGCAGAGATATGTTTCGGGATTGCTTGGAATCCCGAAACATATGTCTGCATTTTAATGCTTATTTGTGCTCTCTTAACGTGAAATTATTTTTTATTACAGTTTACTTGCACAAAGTTAAATTATTGTTATAAGCTACACCCGATCTAATAGCAAATTGCAGTTATCATTCTCTTTTTATAAGGGATAATTTCATTTTCCGTATGTGTCCTTACAAGAAAAAAAACCAGTAAAGAAAAATTAAAAACGAAATAGAAACCAAAAAAAAAAAAAAACAATGAAAAGAAGTTGTTGCGTATGAAATAGAAGTTAGATGAATTATTAATAAGTGTAAAGTAGTTTGTTTGGCTCAATTTTGGTTCACCACATGAATTTCGGACATTTGAGGTGAATTATCTGTCGGAATATTAAGTCTGATAGACTGTCTAGTAGAGCAGTACGAAAAAAAAAAAAAAAATTCTGTTTTTTGTTGATGGGTAGTGCAAAAAGCATTGCCATTGGTGGTAAAAACTGTAAACACAAAATTTCAAGCCTGTAGTACAATTTCTTGGTTTGCTTCAAATGCGAAGAATTTAACCGTAATGTGCTTAGTAAAGTTATGTTAAAACCGCTTACGATGAGGAATTAGATGAGTAAATTGTTAATTTAATAATTAACTAGGTCGTGGGAGTGTATCAGGCATGCTTCAGACAAATTTACCCCGTACATCAACGCATGTGTTCTTCATTCTTATGAGCTCTTCTTTTTATGTACAAAATACGTCTTTTCAGAGTTTTTCGCTCATAAATGTTCGAAACAAATACGGCCATTTAGTCCAAAATTCCATTTTTTTAATTGTATTTTTCAGATTCTAAGCCTGTTGTGTATCGCATCAGAAAATCAGTGAAAATTCCAATTTTTTTTTTTTTTTTTTTTTTGTTTCTTTTTTCTCACGGGTTTTAAAATCAAGTGTACACAGGCTTAACAATTGATAAAGCATGCGCACGTTCAGAATACATGCAGATGTCACTTATTATGAGGTAAAGCGATATTCTATACGTTATAATGAAAGCGACTAACACGGAATGCCGAAAGTAAACACCAGCAGCCGAAGGGCGCAGACGAATTAATGCCCCGTTGCCACACTGTGGATAAGGAAGTTTATCCAATCTTAATTCTTTATCCCGTTTCTTACCGCTCTAAAAATATATTGTTAAGTGTCTACAAAACCTGATCATGTTTAAAATACATGCAGGATCCACTTATTATGAGATAAAGCACTATTCTGTACCTTAAAGCCAATCATTAATCCTCTGACTGCTCATATGCGATTTCCGCAGGCATGAGCTTTTTACCGTGCACTTAAAATAGTAACCCGCTGTTTCATCAATGACACTTCAGTAACGCAATATATGAAGTATTTAGACTGTAACTAAGGTTTTATTCCAGAGATGGCTTTAGTTGCATAAAGTTAGAACTTGAGCTAAAATTGATGCTTTAGAACATCTAGCTGTTCTTATTATCAATAATGATAATAAAAAAAGCCTCTGTTGCAAAAATATTTTTTTTTGATTTAAACTCCAAAACATATGTACACTGTTAAAAATGTCCGTAAGAAAATAGTAATATCACCATTTATTTAATTATTATTTTACCATATTTAATTACGACACTTGAATAATCATTAAAAAGTTGGTACTCAAACAGCTGATTGTAAAACAAATCGTTTATTTTCTGTTTCTCCTGAAGAACGTTCAACTAACCGTAATTTACAAGCGCCACTAGTTCTCGTAGTCAATAAGAATAGGGCGTCCATCTTGGTTGTGGAACCTTACCGGTCGTACGTTGTTTTTAAAATATGAATAAAGACTTATCAGTTCAAATCTGCATGTGTATATAAAAAAGAAGAAAAGAGGCTTAAGCAGTGGTTACTAAATAGAACCACATACACACGTAAATCAAAAAATGGAGACTTCGGATTCCCGAACTGTTTGCGAATGAGCGAACCAATAATTTGAGCTGCTGAAGCTTGTTTGTATTTTAATTTTTGCAGCAAATGAAACGATTTTCGTCAATATACAGTAAATTTAGACCAAAAATGACTTTGGATTCAATCTAAAACTGAAATCGCAACTTTAATGCAGTTTGCCTGTTGGAAAAGAAGATTTATTGATAAATAAATGGCCGCTTTGCGTGGTGTAGACGGCCGAATGATTAGAGCGCACGGTCGGTATACCATACACCCGGGGTTCGATTCTCGCACGCTTCGTTTATAGTTTCTACGCCTCGAAATGGTTCAAAAACCGTAAAAATTTAGTTTTTAATTCATTTTTAAATAGTTTTAAAACCGTAAACTTTTGTATTTACGGCTTTTTAACGAAGCTGATTAGAAATGGTTTAGGTCCCGTAAAGATAGAAAAGTGTTCCAAACCGTAAATTTAACGGATAATTAGATTTACAGACTTCTGCCGGTTATTCAACCGTAATTTCATGATGAACTTTCTAACAGTGTAGATTTTAAATAAGTAATTAAAAAAGTGTAAACACCCGTTGCCACACCATGGGTAAGGTCCATTGAAAATATCCCATGCATATGCTGTACGCATATGGTCTTGACAATAACTACATTATTGTTTCTTCAACATTAAATGTGACCTAGAAGGTCAGCATTTTCCACAAAAAAATACGCCATAATGTATGTGGTATCCTGGCTCTGAAAAGAGAAGCAAAGTTATAAGCGTCATACATAGACAAGACAGTGTTCTTTTAGCAGAAGAAAATTATATTCTGAAGTAAATAAATATTTAAGGATTATGAGTATGCATTTTAAATATATTTTATTATTTTACTTTAATTTTTTTTTCATGTATTTTACTATAATAAAAAAAAACATTTATCTATTTTATAAATCGCCATTTTTATACATACAAGATTACCCATGCAAACACATTACAAATCAAAAACACGTAGAATAATTTAAATAAAAAAAGCATCAAACACATTTTTAAAAAACGGAGAATTCATTATAAAGTGCTCATAAATTTACAAACAGTGCACGCTATTTACTACTAATATTCAAAATAATTTTCATTCTAAGCAAATACTTCTTTAGCTAATGCATATTATATTAAACTTTGATGCTTACCTCTCCAGACTCTAGTGGTGGATACATTCGAATGAAGGTATCTATCAACAAAGATGCTTTTGAGTGCACCGTCTAGTACTTCTACATGAGCAATCGAGGAAGAAAAAAATCGCCCATTTTAAAGTGTAGCGTACCTTATCAGTTATTTATTTCCCGTAGCATCTTTCATTCATCTTCTTCCACAACATTAGTAGAATGCAGCCGCAGTATCAATAAAGAAATAAATAAGCTATGAAAATAAAAATATATTGCCGAGTAGGGCACGGTAGCTTATAGAATAATGAGGGGTTAGGTTTCATTCCGAAAATGGGTTTTCCACGCGATATTTTCAGATATATTTTACATTCTCCGGCCAGTATTGATCCAAAATCTTACTGATACATTAAAAGCACGTGCGAAATTGGTAAACGTGATATTTAGATTCATTTTATATTGGGTTAAAACTAGTTTATATAGTGTCCTGGAAAGTAAAGTTCAAATGTTTCACTTATTTTACTCCTCTCCTGAAGGCATTGTAATATTAAACTTTAAGGGCACACGAAACGATGAAATTGCCAAAATCGGTAAAAAAAAAAAAAACGATTTTTAAATTTTGTGCTATTAAATTCACTTTATAAACTACAAAATGCAAAAAAATAAAATTTGCCCTACCCTTCGCTATTAGGGCGGGTGAGATTGCGCAAATAGTTCTCGCACATGGGAGAAGGCTTTCGATAAAAAGTAGATTACATTACTAATAACTGCAATTAATTTGCAAAAATATCTGAAAAACGTTAACTTAAAAGGAGTCTTGCAGTACTCTCATCACAATGAAAGTCAGAGTAACAGTAATGAAAATTCACGCCCTTGCATTTGAAAGCAAGTAATAGAAACGACGTTGCAACACACATTTTCAAAGAAAAAACTCATGTTCCTCACTAAATTAAATGTTTCATATAAAGTACATTCCTTTCCTCGACACCATAAATGTGTCCCTTAAAATATGTTTTTTTATTGCATAGCAAGAATGTTTTCCTGAAAAAAAAATCTGCATTTTCCTCATTAGTCTATCCAACAATAAACGAATTTCAGAGTAAACAATGCTCGTCTCCAAAAACTCCAAATTACTCCAAGGATGAAATAATAATTTAAAGTCCTAGACACGTTTTTATACACAGACCTATTTGCGAATGTAAGCTAATAGGAGTAGATATTTAATTTCAAGTTGATGGAATGTGTACAAGAACTGTTACAAACTAACACTGAATATTACTTAGCAAAACGTTAGTGTCCACATATTTTTTTCGGGTTAGAAAAATGACGAGTGCTAATACACCCACTTACCTTTCTCTTCTTTCCTAATTGCATTGTGTTCATTCTCAGAAGAAAAGACTAATGCACCATTAAAACTCAGACTGCTATTCATCAGTGCTTAATTAAATACAGTATTCGTGATACATAACGTAATGAGTTAATTGCTTTCCTTTCTGTGAAAAAAAATCGCACAAAACTAACTAATAGTGAAATACTTTGTTCCTTGATTTGGTGATGGCGAAATTAGAAACTCACTAATTGATGATAGGCTACGTGAGGTAACTATAACAACCATTCTTGATTAAAAGCTTTGAACTTTGTTCTCTGATTAAAAGAAAATACGTAGTTCTGATAAGAGTTTGTTCACAATGTTGGCCCTGTTACGCTTTAAATGTTAGTTTAAAAAAAAATTAATCATATGTAGAAAACTATAGGAATACTATAAAAGAATATTATATAAAGATGTAAGGAAATAAAACTATAATAATCAGATTCGATTAAGTTCCAAATTATGTATCTCTTTTACTGGATTTGAAATAGTATTGGCTAAAATTGCAACTACAAAGTACCTATTAAGACTGTTGAGCAATAAAACTACAGTGAATGTAAAGCATATATTTATTGTATTACCATTATTTATTATTAAATAATTATGATCATAATTTGTTCACAATGATGGCCCTGATACTCTCTAAATGTTAGTTTAAAGCAAATTAATCATTTGTAATCTATAGGAATACTATATAAGACTGTAAGGAAATAAAATTGTAATAATCAGATTTGATTAGGTTCCAAGTTATTTATATTTTTCTACTGGATTTAAAATATTATTAGACGGAAATTACAACTACAAAATAACTACAGTGAATGTAAAGCATATATTTATTGTATTATAATTATTTATTTATTGTTAAGTAAATAGTCTATAAGTGTCTTTTTGAATTTTTTATTACATATTCACTTATTAATAAAAATCACTAAATAAAAGCGGTAAATAATATACTTCCCTTTAAAACTATTCGGAAAATACAAATTCAAATACAAAAGTGACAACCAACAACAGGTTTCGGGCCCAATTAGGCTAGTCCTAGTGTCAATTTATCAATCTCCAATGAACATCAAGAGCCCTTTTAAAACTTTTTACCGCACTGCAAGTAACAGTCGCTTCCGGCAAACTATTCCAACTGCCTATAACTCTCTGGAAGTATATAAGATTTGGAGGAAGAACAAAAATCAAACTGACGCTACATTTTAACTTGCTTTTGCAGATTAACCGATTAGCAAATGAAACAGAAAAAAAACGCAATTCTATCTTCTAGCTTGCTCAACAGAGTACAATAAAATTATTTTTATCCAGAGCAGTCATTCGAATAAATAAATACATACTTTTGAAAAGGTATCCAACATTTATTGTTATAAAACCACTTCATATAAAATTGATATTCTTCACCTAAAAGCAAAAATAACCACTCAGTACTCATTTCTTTAAGCAAATTGGTATGGATAAAATTGATGTTATCCATGTTAGATACAGAACTTGTTCAGATTTGTTTTTAATTCTTTAGATTAAAAGCTAAAATTTAAAACAAAATGTATTATCTCGATTTCAAAAGTTTGATTTAAATTTTTCGTTAGCGGAAGCTATTAAAGCGTAAACGCATGGTACAAATAATAATAATAATACACAAATGAAAGAAGAACAAAGTTTGAATTTTGTCTATTTCCTACTTTTCACGGTTCAACGAACGTCTGGATACTCTTTCAGATTTTTTGCACCGGAAATATTTACAAGTATCACGAAAAAAAAACAAGGACGTTTTCAAAATAAAAGTAGGAAAAAAATTTAAAAACACCGAATGTGAATAAGAAAAATGCAATCCTTGAAGTAATGAAAATCATTTGCGAGGACATGTTTTTGCGTGATTACAAGAAAAAAAAAACATTCATTGATAAAACGCTTTGCCTTTTACTTTTACATTGTTTTAATTAAACTAATTGTCAGTTAATTGCCTTTTAAATTGAAATTCAAAAACACATTCAAGAGGATGAATGTTTCCTTTTTAGCCTACTTTTCTGTAAAAGTAAAAAAAATAAAAAAGCATGAAAGAAGGCTTAATGTATCGTAAAAATATCGTTAAAAATAAAGAAGAATCACAAAAAATGAAGTAACGAAATAAAGATTGAAAAATTAAAAAAAATGAAAGAAGGGGAAAATGTGTATGTCGGTATGTCGCTCTGTCATGTCTGTCTGTCAGTCTGTCGGTCTGTATGTCAGTCTGCCAGTCTGTCTGTCTTGTCTGTCTCCCCCTAGTATATTTTGAACGAATTGTCCTACTCGAAGAATTATTTTTGCGTTTGAAAGATCTCGGCGAGGACATCTCATTTCCATGCTTTACTTTTTGATTTAAAGAATTTTTTGTTCAATTTTGAAGTTCAAAAATTTTTAACATTGGCACCTATGGACGAAAATGAACCAAATGATGTAAACTCTGGGTACAAGATCCAAGTTCCAATGAACAAGCTTACTGGAAGAAGCTCTTGACGTTAAATATTAATTTCGTTCATTTTTGAACAGTTCAAAAAAATTAACATTATCGCCTTCGCGAGAAATTTCAATCATATATTAATCCTAATCTAACCGACGGATTTGCTTGCAACAAACTTTATCGGAAGGATGTTATGATGTAGAACATGTACAGATACGAAGTTCAACAAGAACTGAACAAGCCTATTTTCCTATGAAATTTTTTGATCGGGATTTTGAAGGATAGTTCTCAATGAATAAATAATCAAATGAATGAGTGAAAGAATGATCGAATGAATGAGGAAATGAGTGAATAAATGATAAAATAAATAAATGAGTGAATGAACGATAAAATAAATAAAGGAGTGAATAAATACATGAATGAGTTAACGAATGAATGAATAAACGAATGAATAAATGAAAGAATGAATGAGTGTTCTAATGAATATGTATTATGCTTGGAAAAAAGTATATTTGAAAAAATTAAAAACTAAAGCTAAATGAAAAAGATATAGCTAGTTTAAAAATTTGAATTTGGTGTATACGGGAAAGTAAGCTCGTATAGTTCTAGACGGAACTTCTTGTTTAACATACTTTTCAAATATCTGAAGTGCATGTATACATATTTTTACTAATGCAAAGGTATGGATGTATGTTTCTCACTCAATCACGCTAGAACGGCTAAACGCATCTGAATAAAACTTGGCTCAGCGATAACTTATAGTCTAGAAGAGCACATAAGCTACATTTTATGCCGGAAAAACATTCGGTTCCCGTGGAATATCATTATGAAACAATAATGCATTACCGTAAGATAGACGGTGTGGCTCAATAGTTATAAATGAAATTGAAAAGAAATCGGTATCGGCCTGGTAGCTTAAGGGCTAGCACCCTCGGCGCGTAGCTGAGGGATCTGGGTTCGAGTCCCAGTCCGGGATAATCGATTTGTACTCAATGAACAGCACATAGGCATATATATCATCATTTTTATATATTAAAAATTTAGGTTCCGGTGGGATAGAAATGTTTTTGTTTTTCACAGAGCATGATATCGACATAATTTTTTGCTTAGTGGTAGTTTTGAGGTCTGAGAATGACATAGGCTACTTTTTATCCCAGAAAAATGTGAGGTTGCAGTTTCATTTATTTATCACTTTATTCATTTTTTTTTCACAGAGCAAGGGATCGACATGACTTTTCTCATTGTGGTACTCTAGGGGTCAGATAATGACATAGGCTACCTCTTATCCCGTAAAACTGCACGGTTACTATGAGATAGCATAACAATCGCATACTACAGAGTAGCGTATTTAAAAGGAGTTTCGTTAAAGCTCATTAAATAGAGTGTTAGCATTAATTGAGTAAAAATTGATTAGTCCGGAGCGGGACTCAAAAGTTAAGCGCCTAGTGCACTACCACTTAAGTTATCAGGGCTACACTGATTTTCTTACAATTTCATCTATAACTATAGAGTCACATCGTGAAACTTACGTTGATGCACCATTTTTATATAATTTCAACCTTTTCAACATATATTTGAGTAACAATAATTTAACTTTGTGCAAGTAAACAATAATAATAAAATTACACGTTAATTTAAAGCACAAATGAGCAAAAAAATGCAGACATATGTTTCGGGACTGCTTGGAATCCCTTTTTCAATGCGACAGGGAGCTTCTAGATGCAAAACATCCAAATGAAGGCTTCATTTGGATGTTTTGCATCTAGAAGCTCCCTGTCGCATTGAAAAAGGGATTCCAAGCAGTCCCGAAACATATGTCTGCATTTTTTTGCTCATTTGTGCTTTAAATTAACGTGTAATTTTATTATTATATATTTGAGTATTAAAAAAAAAGTTATTTATTCTTTAAAAACGACCGCTGTGTATGGTTGCGTCTTAGTGCTGTGCTGTCCAGCTCAGAATTGACAAAATATTTACCGCCCAGAAATCGGCGCCCACAAGTGTGTATTTAAGTGGGTGTTTGATCGCTCACTTAAAAAAAGGCTGAATAGCGCCATTATGCTCGGTTTTTCAGCGACGGTCGCCTCAACGCTGTTTAATTTTCGCCGTTTGTAGAAGTTCTGTCGCCCGAAAATTCAGCCTCCAAAGGACGCTTTTTACAATATTCGCCCACATTGATCACATTTTGATTTACTGAATAATGATTTTTTTTCTTTATAATTGATACAAACTAACAAAACTAAATATTCATTTACAAAAACCCTACATTTTAAGAAAAATGCTCCACAAAGCTTTGTTTTCTATTATTATAGGAAATTTTAATCGCGAAATTATTTAGTCATCCTAAGAATTTGAAAATAAAACACATAATTTGTTTGCTTATTACGTTTGAAATATTTTTGACAAAGTCAGATTCATAAATTAGAAACCTATTTCCTCCAAAAGAAAGAGATTACACAAAATTTAACGTTATGAGCTCTATAATTTGTAAATGCTTAACTATTATCTAATATCAAAAATAGAAGCCTTTTAGGTCCATTTTAACTGAAAATGAAGTATATATTTAAGTATGATTTTAATAAGGTAAAGAACTTTAATGTGATTTTGCAATTTTTCGACCGATAAAACATGTGTTGCTTAAGATTATAACGAGAAACTCATGCACAACTAATATTCAATTCAAAGTAAAAATACAGATTTTGAACGCCACTTTGAATATTTTTTCAAACTCCGGAAGAAAATTTTCGAAATTTTATGCCGATATCTTTCTTTGAAGTGAATGCACTTTAGTAAATTACGAATTTGTATGCGAAAGAAAGTTTAAAGATATAAATAAAAAGTACAGAAGCTTCGAATGAAGATATCTTGCGATTCCACGTAAATTGTTTACGCACTTTTTCTTTGAAATTCTTCATTTACACAGAGAATTTCATTTATATTGAAATGGAATTTTGCACCAGGAGATAGAAAACGATATTAGGGAAAGCATTCTATTTGCCTATCGGCCAACATAGATGAACTCTAGAAGTAATGGATATGTTTAAGATACGTCGCTGAAACTTTTTTTAAAAATACTTTATTTAGCTTGCAACAACGTTGGTTACTGGTATTTGCATTGCAAACAATTTAAGTAAAACCAGGAATGAAGTTGAAGTTTTAAAAAGTATAAATAGTTGTATTGTATTTGTTTGAATTCTATTGCATTTCAACTAGCGCTTAAAATGCTTATTTTTATGTTTTATAACTTTATTTTTGCACATAATCGATTAATATATTTTGTATCTCAGGAAAAGCATTGTTACTCCTTGAATTGCTATTCAATACGGATGAGTTATAATTATTTTTTTAATGTATGGCCCGTGGTAAACAAGAAAAAGAAAATCTCGAGTCGGGTGGATTAGAATATGTATGTGAGGGGAAATGCGTAATTTGTGTTTTTCGAAAAACATAAAAGGCTTTATTTTACAACGAAAACAATCATGATGTTTAATAAAATTTTTATTAAAATTTTGTTCAAGAAAATATTTAGTTGAAACTAAGTTTATTGGCAGTCATCAGGCAAGTCACATGGTGAAAACCAACATTTTCAGACTTCGATATAGGTATAGATTTGTAGTCCGAGTTAATATATTTTGTGAAGATAAAAAAACATATATATCGTATATCAAAAGCATATGTTTCAGCTCAAAAATAAAAGATAATTTGCAAAATAAACACAGTAAATTGTAATAAATAAAAAAAAACATAAGGGGCATGTTTGAAAGGCATAAACTACACATTTATTCAAACTAGTTACACACCATTGAGTGTGCCTTTGCTATTTCTAATAACTTATTCTTACTTTTCGACGAATCATTGTCATTGTAAAAAAAACACTTCTGTTACATTTAATTGCCTCTTGCATGTTGCACTCCAGTGTGTTGAGCAACTGTGTGATGATCTGACAATCATTTCGTTTCTTATCTGCAACTTGCCAGAAAAAAGTTCGCTTCGTGTTTTATTTTTTCATTTTCGAAAGTATGAGGGCCTCAGTGACTGAGCGGTCTAAGTGACTGGTTCCATCCAGTGTCTGCCTGTGCTCAGTAAAAATGCGATGGGTTCGATTCCCGTTCTGAATCCTGACTGTATTCTTGTCATTTCCTTCTTTGTACTGCAACATTCTGTTGTCTGTCATATTAGACGAGTGTTTGTGGCAGGTCCACTGAGAAAAGGAAGTAAACTCGAAAAGTTATGTGGCCTAAAATGGTTGTAAATAAATAATTATTCGAAATGCTGTGCTCCAGTTTAAGAAAAAATCTTTTAGAATAAAGTAAGGTGATATGTGGCCCCCCTTTTTCTGGTGGAACGAGGTGGCGCGTCGGTTACATTGAAAATGCGATCTTGCGATAAGGATAAAAATGGATTTTATTGTGATGAAATTTCTTTGCATTTCCTGATGTTTATCTCTCTTACGATCTCCTTGCATTCTGAAATCTGGATCTCTTTTGCATGACAGATTTTAACATGATTCAATTAATCGTGTGTAACTGCTTTTGACAAATTGTTGATGAAAATCCGTTTTTGGCTTCAACTGACAAAATCCAAATGCAAAATGCTGTGATCATCAGCAAATCTTAGATTTAATTAGTTGTCATGATTTCATCGAGCTCGATTGCTTCATCTAAAATGGGATTTTCTAAATATTTTTATGATTATACAAAATGAAGGATGATCAAGATTGAACATTTAGCAATCGCGTGGAGCCATTCATGTGTGATATCCTGTCCAGGCCGTATCCATAATTTTCTTGTACTTTGGAGCATTTTGTCATGAACAAGCCATTATCTTTATGTATCAATATATATTTATTTCAATTCAATGATTACGCCATAAACAAAAGGTGAAGTTCGAGTTAAAGTTTGAATTTTACACGCATTTTTGTATTTATGAGTATTATTTTTGAAAATAATTTGTTTTAAACGGAATATAATATTTTATATTGATTGATAACTACTTTGCTGATCAGCATTAGGGGGTTAAATCAAATAGCGTTACATTATAATCGGCGAATAGATGACAACTTCAGTGTACATCCACTAGATCTACGGCGGATTTACTTGAATCAGATTTTGTACAGACAAGTTCTAAATAAACCAATATATGTGCTATTTAATTCTTGCCCAGGAATTTACTTGAGTGAGGTTCCTACTATTTTTCTATTTTTCAGATTAATTTGCAATGCTACAGTAATTAGGCTGTTTTGGGCTCGGAATTTCAATGTGAGTTTTGATTTGATAATCACGGTATAAATACATTAATTGATATATATTTCTATATTTTTCTCGCTTTGCACAAATACAAATTTCAGTAATGCAGTTTGATGCTTTGTAATATGTTACTAAAACTTAGCACAATTTCTAAACGAAAGTTCTTTATTATCTCTACGCTATGTTTTACCAGTATCAAACATGAAATAACGTGATTGATCGGTAGATGTTTAAAGTTTTCGCTTTACAGACGTATTAACCGTTTACATTTTAAATTTTTCAAAAAAAAAAAAAAAGAAACATTTATTTGTGCTGATTTTTTCTGCATGAAGTGCTTTTCTGAGAAATTCACAGCTGCTTTATAACGGATATGTATTGCTTGCAGGGTTCTTATGTCTAGACTATAGTTTAAAACAAGATTCCTAAACTTCATCTGTGAAGTACTTAAAAAGAAATCGTGCATAAACGAAAAATATTATTCAAAAAGGAATAGTGATTTCTTTTTTCGAAACCATAACTGCGCTTTAATAAAATATGCACATTAAAAAAAAAAAAAAAAACAAGCAAAGCATCGTTTCTAAAATGATAGTTTTGAAATTAAACATCAAGTCACTACTACTACTACTACAAAAATATGTTCTGTAACACATGAAGAAAAACTTGAATCCAAAGATTTTGAATTGTGGTTTAACTAAAAAATTATTTTCACTTCAAGTAAAACTTCAAAATGTTAAAATGTCTGTTATACTTATGATTTTATGTAATAAAGATCGAAAGTATGATGTTTTTAATGGGTTTCGCGAATTAGGTAAGATTAAGCATTTCAGAAATTAAGTTGCATTGAGAGACAGCCTTCATATTAATATAGTATACAGTAGAAGGAATAAATAAAAATAATAGTTATATTAGCATATGGTTTAAAGAGTAACATGCACGTAGCGTTTATTATCAAAAATCAAAATACAAGTGCCTTTTATAGGGGAAGGTGGGGCACTTTTTAGATAATGAATTCTAGAAATTTAATTTTTTAATGAATTTTCACCAAACTTAGCTAAACATGTAGTTTAGACATTTTTGCTTCAATTAAAATTTATTTTAATCCAGTATTTTATAAAATTAAATTTCCATAAAAAAATTAAAATGTCATTAAAATATCCCGTTGGGACGTTTGCAATAAAACTTTAATGAATAAATAATACTAATCCCAATAGTTTGAAAAATCTTTATTTATAAACTTAGAACCTAAAAAATGACAATTTATATTATACTTATGCATTTAATTAACAAATATTGTATTTCACATTGGTAAATTGTTCATGTTTAAATTCTAAGATGGGAAGGCATCTGTGTGTTATTATCTCTTTTGGGCTGTCCAGCTTCAAAAGAATATCCCTGGGCTCTATAAATGATTTATCTTCTCAATCTGCATAATGAAATGAAAAATCTTGCTCATGTCTTCTCAAAATTGACACTTCATATTCATCTCCATCCTTTTTCTCAATGTGTCCTGCATATACAACAATGGAGCGTTTTCCTGCAAATTTTACCAATGTATAATCTCCTACACTAAGTTGGTACTTTGAATTTACGCAACTTATTTTCTGAATGGATTGTTCTTCTGTGTAAAAATCAGTATCGATGATTTCTTCACTGTCATCACACAAATCGGTTAGTTGTGGTTTCCTTCCAGCATTCAACTGCACTAATTCAAGTTGCATTTCTTCATCCTCGCAGCTTGATGAATATATCAACTTACTTTCTTGGGATTTCTTAGATGTTTTAAGGTTTTGCTTTATTTTTTTAGTTTTTTGAGCTTGTTTGTTCAATGATTCTTCAAGTATTTTCTTCTTTTTTGGAGTATCAGTGAAAATAGTGGATTTTCCACGCTTTCGGCCTCTATTAATTTCTTTTCTTGGACCTGCTTTTGGAAATCATCTGATTTCTTCTAATATTTTTTGTGACTCTGCTTCTTGATTTACTGCTGGAATATAAGAATAAGGAATGTGTACAGTTGTTATGCCAGACTCGTCCAAATTATAAACTTGTTGAGGAGAAAATTCTTTTCTCTTTAGAACTGATTCATAGTTGTTAAAGAAAGCATTGACATTTTCCCTGTTGAAACTAGTAGCACTAGAAAGACTAGTGTTCAGGTGTCCGAAGACTCAACTTTTGGGAGTGTCTCTTCATAAAACCTAAATACCAATCTTTTCCAGCCTTTTTCTCAGTACTCCAATTTGGTGGAACATTTTTATTTACAGCCACTGAAAACTGAAAAGTTAGCATTCTAACTTCATTTACTGTTAAGCCATAATGATGTTTAGATGCTTGTAAGAGGAATTCTCCCGACATTAATTCTTCTGAATACCAAACGACTTTTTATTTTGGTTTCATAATTGAACTTTTTATTAGGTTCCATATTCATTTTAAATTTACTTATGTGCCGGCTAAGAGTACTTTTACTAAAGCCATATGTTTTTGCAGCCTCTCTAATTGATAACTTATTATTTAGAACATTTTCTGCAGCTGGTTCAAGAGCAGAAGCATCAATGCGAACTTCCTAATTTCTTTTCTAGATCTCACCATTTCTGTTACATTAATATTTTACCTAGAAAAGAACAACTTTCTAAATAACAATAGCCATTTTCTTAATTTTAGCACATTTAAACTCTCAATAAATTTATTTAGTACAATAAAATATGCTTCTTTTGTATTGTATACTGATGGGGCAGCTTGCGACAGTGTCCCAACCTGCCCCACTGCCACTATTTTATATCAACTTTCAAAAGGTTAGGCTTAGCAGTACAATGTATTTTTTAACACTTAAATTATTATAAAAGACCATGTTTTAATTCTCACAAGCTCTGATTTAAATTATTTCATTTTCTATTTAAAAAAAATATGAAATTACCCATTAATGTAACTCTGAACCTTTCAAAACAAAGAAAATTAAATCAATGCTTACCTGCTTATGTGACAAATTCCAAAGTACACTGAAAAATAGACTGTGTTGCCATTTATGATGTCCTAAAAAACTAATTTCTATTTACAAAATCAAAGTTGCAATTTATGGTGTCCCAAGGTGGGACTTGTCCAAGGTGCCTCACTCTCCCCTATCATTTTTTTCGAGAAAACTTTAGCCATCATCCACACTGGTTCAAAAGTACAAACGCGGAATATATTGTTAAACAATACGTTACTTTTTGCTAACATTAACCTCCGAAGATTGGAGGGAAACAATTGGTAAATTTTATATTTGGGTTTTTGGATGATGTGCGCTTATTTCTTTCTTTATTAATCAATGGCATCAAAACATTTAGATTTTCCCATACGTAGAGTATTGTTTAGGTAAAAGAAGAATAATCGTGTAAGGGGGTGGTGCCAATTTTTAAACCGAGTTTCCTGACGACTTAGTTAAATGAAACATTGAAAAAAGTACATGTTTTTTTCTTATATTAAACCTTTTTCCCTCACATATTAATTGCGACAAAAAATATTTCTTTCACATTATTTGCATTTAACACATGTAAAACGACTCCGCTATTTGTCTTCAAACGCACGCGTTTCCATCGCATATAGATTCTTCCGAAGAAGTTCTGAATGTTGATCAAGTTGTTGGACAACACATTTTTGAACAGCAAATTGCATTCAAGAAGACATTAGTCCAAAGAAACGTTGAAGTTTTAGACGAAGGGTAAAGGGACGGCACATGAGTGTGGTCCGGAAAAAAGTAGAAGTTCCATACATGTGTCTTCGTTTTGAGAAAAAAATAATGAAATCTACCAATTTTTAACTAGCAATTGAAATTTCCACGGAACTTCATATGTTTAGTCAATTAGAAGCTCCCTTTAGCAGCGTCAGTACAAAAAACAATTTGTCACATCAAACTGTACGTTGAGTATTTGAAAAACTGTCAGGAAAATTATGATTCCTCTAGTTTTAAAACTCAGTGGAACAAAAAAAAATATCTTAATTAGTAAACATAAAACGCCCTTTTAAAATAAAATTCTCTTTTTAAAAATATGTGAAAATTAATAACATATGTTGCGTCTAGGCACAAAGCTGCAAATGTTTACTTTTTTGTTTAAAAGCATTGATAAATAAGTTTTTAAAAATCACATTTATTATACAAATTTTCAGTTATGTTACTTTTTGTTTTTAACTGAATAAAAGTGTATTCATTGACTGACAGTTTAAATTTTTTAACTTAAAGTTTTACTACAGATTTTCTGTTGAGATACTACTGATCTGCAGTAAGCACTACATAAAATATATTAGAATCCGTTTTTTAATTTTTTATCAGTTTTTGATATATTTTATTATAATAGTTAAGGTGAATTTAAATTCAAAACTCGATTTTAGAAACGAAAAAGTCACGAGCTATGCTTGAATTGTTACATCATTTCAAATATGTTTTATGAAATCCATTTTCGACTTTCTATGTAAAACTGATATTTTTATAGTAACATCTATTTGCTTACTTTTTAGAAATCGTACCCTTCCACAACCCTGGTAACGATGCCAGTCGTTTGCAAGAACCTATATATTTCTTATCTCTTTCAAACCTCCCTTTATACATTACATTTCAGAATATTTATGCTTACTTTAAATCTCAGAAAGTGATATAATGCTATGCATGTATTCCTATCTGTATGAAATATTTTGCATTTAAGATGCAAAATCAAAATATTATGAAAGGAAAATCCTTTTAATGTATTGCCTTCTATGCTGCTTAAATCGCATGAATATTTATTTTTGAATGCTCTTTGACAAATCAGATATTTTTTGGTAAGGTATATATCTTATACCTTGCTTGTACCTATTTTATACGGTTTTAAACCATCATTTTGAATAATAATAAATTAACTTTGCAAATAAACTGTAATAAAAATTATCACGCTGAGAAAACACAAATTAGCATTAAAAAGCAGACATATGTTTCGGGATTGCTTGGAATCCCTTTTTCAATGCAAAAGTGGAGCTTCTAGATGCAAAAGCATTTGAATGTTTTTGCATCTAGAAGCTCCACTTTTTCATTGAAAAAGGGATTCCAAGCAATCCCGAAACATATGTCTTCATTTTAATGCTAATTCGTGCTTTCTTAACGTGACAATTTTTATGACCTCATTCTGATTCAGCTTTTGTAGTTTTTATATATAAAATGTTTTGTGCGTTGAAATAAATTATGTGTAATGATTAAAAGTATCCTGTAGCAAAATTTTAAAAATGCTGTGCATGGTACGTTTGGGAGTCGAGAAACGATTTGTAGAGGTCTGGAGTATTATAGAAGTGTTTTTTTCTTTTTAAATATAAAAATAATTTTCTTGTAATAATTGATAGAAACTTATTTATATATAATAAATTTTTCTCCCTCAATATGTCGAGTGAAAATGATTAAATAAAAGTTATTGTTAACATGTTAGTTCAAACAAAAACTATATAGCAACGTGCAGCGTGGAGTTTCTGATATGCGAATCGTCGTGCTGAAAAAGTAAATGTTTGTCAAATTACGTGTCATAATATTTTGGTAAGAAAAAAATAATGATTTTAAATCATAAAATAAATGCCAAACATGCTTATAAGATGAAATTATTTTTACATTTAATAAAATAAATATGTAATTAATTTAAACCAGCGATAAATACAAGATAAAATTTAGCGTTCTGCTTTATGGCTGTTAGTTGAATTTTGATTTTTCATGTGAAAATCATTTTTTTGAACAATAGCACATCATAACATATAACTAAAATAGGTAAAAGTTCTTAAATTAAAAAAAATTGTCAAAAGGTGCCAAGTCCCCTTAAGGGGGAAATACGTGTAAAACGGCATATTAAGAGCAATTTTCATGAATTTTTTTAACGTATAAAAAATAAATATATTTCATTGAGATTTTGAGGTTATTGTATAGACATATTCAAGAACATTTACTGAAATTTTCAAACATTTGTCTTGATAAATCTCGGAGATATTGGCTGCTGCACACTGCAAGTCGCCACCTGGGAGGGCAGTTTGCGCACATGCTGGCGGTCACAATTTTTATCTGGAATCATTTTTTAAAAAAAATCTACTTCTTTAATCAGTGTCTCTTCTGGTTAAACTAAAATCATCACAAAAAATGGAAAATTTCTATTTTTTTTTTTAGAATGGGAAAATTAAATACGATTTTTAACCGTTTTTTTTTTTTTTTTTGTTCTTTTTTTACAATAAAAAAGGTAAAAATAAAGATATGTTTATGATTCTAGTTCAACTAAAGCATGTATATATAAAAACAGTGTGTGCTAAATTTTATAAGGATTGATCAAAAACTCTGCGAGCTAGAGTGTACGCAAATTCGAAAAAAGTAGTTTTGAGAAAAACGCGTTTGAAAAAAAGTGGTATTGAAGGTAAACTTAAGGCAGTAATGAATCAACTTTTTTTATACTTATAGATACTAATACTTATAGAAATTTCTATCCGAGGTCTCAGTCGTTAAAAAATATAAAAGGACATCTGCTAACTTTCTCTAATACCCTTCAGGTCATTCGTGAGGGACTACCTGCTTAACTGCTCCAAAAGGGGCGTTCGCTCAAATGCTCATAACTTTTAAACGATTTGGAATTTTGCTTTGAAATTTTCAGGAAAATGTAGAATCAACTTTTGAAGATTTTTTTTTTTTTTTTGAGACCTTTACACGTATTTCCCCCCTTAAGTTCGTAACAAATATAGTTGGAGCAAGTACTTTTAACTATTAAGACATTCACACCTTATATTTTGCACTCAAATGATACAATCTTGTACATACGTATAAAGGCCGAATAGAATGATTGTTTAAAAAATAGGAAAAACCCTACCCATTGTTATGGAAATGTTTTAACCTTTATAAAACTCCCTCCTATCCTCGGAAACGATGTTTAAAACCATTACCAATAGTAGGCATCCTAACATTTTGCTTTATTTTACTTTTTATTTATTTATTTGTCATTCATTAATTAGTAGTATTATTATTGATTTATTTTTTTCCTTTTCATCATTGAGAAGAACGTTATTTAAATATTGAAGAAAGTCATAAATGTACATACTCAGCCACTCAAGAGAAAGTACTGTTACAATGTTATAAATGAAGATGATTGTCATTATGTTTGTACAACATATGCTGATATTTTATAAATGAATACAATTATATTTTTGAAAAGTAATGATTTTTCCGTACAGTCTTGAAACTTATTTAAAAAAAAAAAACTCCCTAATTTCAACTAGTTACTAGTTTTTTAAAACGACCAGCATTTCAACGCAATAAGTGAAACACAGCGTTTTGCCATTGAAATAAACGACAAATAAATGGATTATTTGTTAAAGATTAGTTCAGTCCTTCATCAAAACATTACATTTTAAGTCATTAATCATCGAATGCACTATCTCAAGACACCCAATACAATGTCTAAGACCAATATATTGTAATCTAATGTAGCGATTGTAGGTTTACCAAAATATGTTTACCTTACTCAGTCATTATACCTTCCATAATACAAGTAAGTCATACTATGTGATCATTTATTAGGTAATTGACAAGGTAAGGGATAGCGCTTGTGACGACAGATTAATTGTATTTCGAAATGGTTATTTAGTAGCACTTTGGTTTAAAGATCGACTGTAACTGAAAGGTATTTAACATTTCGTACCTATAATCAGTTACACACAGATACCTGTACCTAGATAAACTTTACAGAATAAACAGTTATGTGCAGAAATTTATAATACTAGTGTTACTCTAATGACAATAAAACTCAATCCAGGCAGATAGAAGGAAATCACAATGTTTGAAAATGATGAATTTTTGTTGGTCATATCAAGGCCAAGTTTCCTCAGATGTCATTAACTAAATAAAAAGGAAAAACACACAGAAAAGTAATATTAATAATAAAAGACAATTAAATACGCTGAAGAAAGCTAAGAAAAAAATTCATTTAAGATCGAGTAATCTACCCTCCCTCTCTTTCCCCAGACATTTGATAAACGATACTGCTCAAATCCAAGTGTGAAAAATTTTCACAAGAACTAATAACTGCAACGTTTATTTCTTATTTATTTTACCTTTTTTTGGCAATATTAAAAAAATAAAATATTTTTTGGAAACAAACAGAACCGACTTTAAAATATAAATTGCGCTAAAAAGTGAAAAATAAATTACTTCTTTAAACAACATCGATATTACTTTTAAACATAATTTTTAAGTCGGTGCAAAATTATGATGGATTTTGATTCATGATTACTTTTGTAACCATGAAGCAATTACAAATATAAATGACCTAGCGTTTGTAACAGTTTCAATACAAAATAACGCATGGTGTAATGATAATTAAACTGTCATAATTTTGCACCGAGTTCAAAAATTATGTTTAAAAGTCGTATCGATGTTGTTTAAAGAATTAATTTATTTTTCACTTTTTAGCGCAATTTATAATTTGAAGTCAGTTCTATTTTTTTTTTCCAGAAATTACATCATTTTATTCTCTTTACTGTAAATACATTCTTATATAAATACTCTATTTTTAAAAAATCCATATCAAAGGGGAAACTTTCTTCCAGGGAATGGCACTAACAACTAACCGTTTGTATGATAAATTCCGTTTTGAAATCGATTTTAAAAGGTCACTACAGCAAAGAAACTGATTGGATTTATTTTTTTCTTTAGAGAAGCCTTCAGTCAAACTCTTGTTATACTTGCTTTTAATATTACAGCTTAATGGCAACAAACTCTTTTTTAACAATGAGTATTATGTTTATTAACAATTTTACTAACAAAAAAATCCAACCAAGCCATACCAATAACCATTTAAAAAATACTTATTTTTCACCCGTAACGTTTTTTTTAAACAAATGTAGTCAAATTGATGTGCGATATTTGAGTTAGACAACCCTTTATCGATTAAAGAAAAAATCATCAAAATCAATTCATTTAGTAAGAAGTTATGAATGAAAAAAAAAAAAAACACATTTCTGCCCATAACTTTTTTTTTAATTTTGGAATGTGGACAAACAAAGGTACGGGACCTATGGGAACCCAGCCTCGATCGATTAAAAAAATCATAAAAATCGGTTCATCCGGTGAGAAGTTGTGAGTGGACAAGCAAACAAACCAAAAAGACATACATACATTTCGAATGTATAACCTCCTTCCTTTGTGAAGTCGGTTAAAAAAACAGGGTCTACGACGAAAAGTTCATTTTTTCCAACTTCTTATAAATCCAATAAATTCGGGCCTGCTGATTTTTCACAAAATGAGTTTTTTCGTAAAATATTTGCATAAATTTATAATACTGGTGCTTCTCTTCTTTTTCTTTCTAATGGGGCTGCGTATGGTCACTAACATTTGCAGACCTAGTGCATTCCCTGGGAACCGACATCCATTCTTTCAAGTAGCAAAACTATCTGGCGATGCCATTGCCACTTTATAATTTTGACTTTCAGCTTCCACCTAGATGGCGGCACCTGAGCTCTGAATGATGCGAAACAGCACTAGTAATTTAATTTAGCTGAGAGTATCCAAGCCAAACAGATAATCAAGGGATCTTTAACTTGCCCATAATCATACCACATTGGCGTTGACGATTTTCTGCATCTTGAAAAGATGTCGACTTGGGCCAGGTTTGATCCTGCGAATTTGAGCATACGAGGCCAGTGACCTACCACTACGCCACCACACCGACATAATACTAGTGTTAGTATTATGACCATAAAATTCAATTCAGGGAGGATAGAAATAATTAATAATTTTTGAAATTGACAATTTTATTGCACTCTAAGAAATAAAAACTCTCACTTTTGACGTTTCTTCATTCTGCAACAAAATTTCGTCATTTACAACGATTCTTTCCTGTCGCGATCATGTGACTTAAAATCTTACTACACAAATTTCATCAATTTGACGAAAGGTTTACTCAGAGCTTTTTTTCACGAAGCCATTTCGTCAAATACGACGAAAATTTCCTGAGATTTGAGCCTGCGTTTCTGGGAGTGTGGTCATATCAAGGGCAAGTTTCCCTTAAATAACATTAACTAAACAAATAAAAAAAAACTAACAAAGAAAAGTAAGATTAATAACTAAAAACAAACAAATAACTATTGAAGTGGAGGAAATGATCATTTCTAGAAAAAACCCTTTCGGATTTTATTACACTAAAGTTATTTTTCAAAATTATAAAATATATAATATTATCAAACATTGGGACTTATTATTTAAACATATAGATGAGTGGAGCTTATAAATAATTTTTGAAAATCATTAGTTAGTGAAACTACGTGAATCAACCATAGAGATGAGATAGTACGTAGAGGGACGCGAGTGACCAGTTTCTCCTCGAAAAACACACGCCAGAGTTAACCACAGATCACGTGGTATTTGACCTGGTCGGGTGTGCGATATTTGGCGAAGATCGTGCATCTTGGCGCACAAGTATTTTCCTCTCTGTTATCTTGCTGCTTTCTCTTCGCGCATAGGATGCGTCGCTTTTTCTACAACGGTTTCCTTCATTCAAATATTCATTAACTACATTTTCAATAAAATCTATTGAAAAAAATATTGGCGGTTTTATTTTAATGTGCAATTTATAATAACAGCATGCGTCCGGTTTGAAATTCGTCAGCTTTTCTGATAGTTTTAAAGAACTTGTACCTAAAGTAATCCAATGAAAGTTTGGTTTTTATTTATTACTCTTGATTTTCTTAGAATTTGCGTTTATTTCTGCCTTTTTACGCACAGGATGTTCTGAACTTGAAATAATTCTTCGTTTTTTAGCTTGTGTACGTATGCAGTGTGGAAATGGGGGGGGGATGAGTTCACCTAATTATATAATTTTGTATTTTTATTTTAAATTCAATATGCATAGGAAGGTGGTAAGTTCACCTAATTATATAATTTAATATTTTTATTTTAAATTCAATATGCATGCTTTTTTAGAAAATTTTGTATAAAGTCGGATTTTTTTTTTACTAAGAATCATTCATAAATACAAATGCTTTGAAATTTGTATTTTATTTATTATTTTATCAAAAAGAAAAAAAGTGTGGTAAAATACACTTTTCAAAACTCAGTACAAAAAATATCAGTTTAAAGTTATTTATGAAAGCATAGATTTTGTGTTGTACTTGCATTGTATGTTTTAAAGATCATTGTCAAAATACCAAGCAAAATATTTTTTACGAGTAATATATCTTTTAATTTCGGCTATAATACTTAACGCTAAATATTTTATTCTTTAACATTTTTTTAAAATTTCATTTTGAATCTCACAATAGTCAAATTTCAAAAAATTCCCAAATGGATGGGGATTTTACAACCCCCCCCCCCCCTTTGTAGTGTGAAAAGAGAGGTTTTATACGACTCTATTCTTTCTTTTCAACCGTTAAATCATGTTAAAGAGAGACACGAAATTTAAAAAAATCATAACTTCTGTCGGCAAGGGACTCTTTGAAAACTACACATACTTACGTAATGATGGAAATTCAAAAGATAAGAGAACAAAACAGTGTTAAAAATGCTTTTATTAAAAAAAAATCATAAAAATTACTACTTGTTGCATAATTTTTAGAAAATATGCATCTCGTAACAGGATGCTGTCAAAGAATCTGCTTGTACAGCAGCAGAGTCACCCCTTACAAGATTACTAAGATCCCTTACAAAATTACAAGAAAAAATTATTTAGGGCATTAGCTGGAGAGTAATTTCCACTTCAGTTGAGTGCTCTCTAGTAGGACTTTCACATCCCTCCAATTACATACATTAATGAATAAGGGAAAAGATTAATAAACAAGTAACACAAAAGTAAATATTTTTCAAAAAGTTGAATATTCAGTTTCAAGTTCTCACAGAGGCAGAATGTACAAGCAAGCAAAAAAATGATATTATGAAAATTGTAACTTGTTGCATAATTTAAAAAAAAAAAACACACATCTCATAACAAGATGTAGTCAAAGAATACAAAATTACAAGTAAAAAGCTGTTTAAGGCATTAGCTGGAGAGTACATCTATTTAGGGCATTAGCTGGAGAGCAATCTCCATTTCAAAGCACTGAATGGCAAAACAAGAATATGTAATCTGAAGGAGTATGTAATCTGAAGTTGTAATCTGAAGTTTATATAAGCCACTTGAGTGCTCTCTACTTGGACCTTCAGATCCCTCCAATTACATACATTAATGAATAAGGGAAAAAAATTAATAAACAAGTAACACAAAAGTAAATATTTTCAAAAAGTTGAATATTCAATTTCAAGTTATCACAGAGACAGAATGTACAAACAAACAAAAAACTAAATGTAAATATGATGTTTTGAAAATTGTAACTTGGTGCATAATTTTAAAAAACGCACATCTCTTAACAGGATGTAGTCAAAGAATATAAAATTACGAGTAAGAATTTACTTAGGGCATTAACTGGAGAGTAATCTCTATTTCAAAGCACTGAATGGCAAAATCAGAATATATCAAGAAATATATTATCTCAAGTTGTCGAGTGCTCTCTAGTAGGACATTTCCTCCAATTACATACATTAATGATATGGAAAAAATTAATAAACAAGTAAATTTATAAATAAATAAAATATATAAAGTAGAATTGCTTATTGCCCTTGAAACAAAATAGTTTTTGTATTTATACTCCTACATTTTTTCTTCTGCAACTTTTGTGTGAGAAGTTTGCCAATATGGCAAAGGCGAATTTTTATGTAGTCAAAAAGAACAGACTTCTTTAGCAAAATTTTATGACTATGTAAAGGATTGAGTGGATTATAGGAATGCTCATTTAAATTGTTAAATAACCCATTCACTGAGTTGGAATTGATTGTTTGCAAACTTGATGTTATTAATTTTTGCACTGCGTTTTTTGCATGCAATTTGCCAGCTGCTTGCATCATTCTTATTTTTTGTTCTGCAATCTTGCAGATTTTGATGACATCTGTAGATGGTAAAACTAAGCCGCCCTTGTTTTTTCTCCACGTTAATTTGGTAGGAGGTGTAGATGTTAAAACTGATGCACAAGAGTTACATTTGATGTTCTTTATTAGCTTACGGCTGACAAACCCTGCAATATGAGCTGAAACATCGGACACATAATCATTTAAGTGAACTTCTGGTGTTTTTAATTCTTCATCATCCTCAATTTTGCCATCCTCATTAATGCATTTGTTAAAAACATTGTGGGAAGTTGATATTTTTAAAACTGAACAGGAATCTAATGCTGTACAATTTTCTTTTCCCATAGTTACAATTTCTGCGTGACAAATTAGTCTTATATAAGCCGCTTGAAATTGTTTGCAAGTAGGGTTATTATTAAAGCCTCCTTTACTTCTTATGGCCGAAAAAAACATTTCCAGGTGATCCTGGGAGAATTTGTACGTCATCAAAAATGACATTTCAGCACTAGGAGCATTAACTAGCTTCTTGTATAATGAAGAGACACTACTAATGCAAATTAGGAAACCTAAAAAACCAATTTTCCTATTGCTTTCCAGGATGGGTACTCCATTTGGTGCCGTTCTCAACTCTTCAATATACAACTCGGCATTTTCCATCAGGGAAGAGAACTCAGCCTCATTTTTCTTACAAAATGGGCTTTTGAAGCCCCTACTAGCCAAATTCCTAGAGTTTAGTAAATCAAATAAATTATTAAAACATCTTAGAAATTTGGCAGTAGCACCACAGCCCTGAAAATTGGGATTTTTTGCATCCTTTTCAAGGTACTCCAGTGCATCAGCTACACTGTTGCTCATTGTCTGGGCAGCCAAACGAACTTTCATTTTCTCTCGGTACCATTCAACATCAGCTGTTTTGACATGGCTTGGAAGTATATCATTCTCTATAAGAATGATATACTTCCAAGAGAAGAAACCATCTCTTGGATGCCAAATTGATTCTTTGGAAGCCAAAGTGTTACGAATCAATTTTAGCATATGGCTGGGATCCAATATGACAAAAATTTCATGTTTTGTAATTGGATGCAAGAAGGAAGGTCTGAGGTTGGCCAGATCAAACTCAGCACCAAGAATTTTAGCACTTGCCAAATTCACGCTTGCTCCGTCAAACGTCAAGCTAACAACTTCCACACCAGTGTCGTGAATAAACTCCAGTCTTGTCTGAATCAAATTTGCCCTCTCTGTGGCATCAAGGCTATCAATGAAAAAATAGCCAATGGGAATTTTCCAACTTCCATTTATGCAGTTGAGCATAAAGACCAGCGCTTCTTTGGCTTCAGGAAGCTGGTCGTCATCCACCCCAGTGCCAAAATCCACGTATCCACTGAACTTTTTACCATCCCATTCAACATGGCGTCGAATGGACATTTCATCGGTAATAAGTCCACACTTCACCGGCTTTCCAGCAGCAGTTGCTTCTGCCACCTTCATTTTTAATGCATTTGAAACTGCATCTGTGAAGCCAGGAGACCCTTCAACAGACTGGTACCATTTTTTAATAGTTGAGGGATGTGGCAAACATGTATTGAACATCTTTCTAACATATTTGTAAGCTTTTGCAGAGTAGAAGTGCAGAGTCAGAGCAAAGCTTCTTAACTCTGCACTATACTTATGCGTTGCAATTTGGTTCTTCTGAACCCGCTTCAACAACTCGGTTGCAGGACCGGGCAATGATAACTGCAAAAAAATATTTCTATTAAGCTTTTGCTTATGAAATTTATGTTCATGTTATGCAAAATAAGCCAAATATTATACATATTATAACACTATTTATTAGTCTTCAGTTTAATTTTTAAAATTTATAAATTCTTATGATAGCCTCAGGAATCAAGATAAAAATCATGAATTTGAATTTTTATTTAAAATCATGAATTTATATTTAAAATTATAAATTTTTTCCTTAAATTTTAAGTGAACTCTAATTATGTACATATACTTAATTATTATGAAATGTACAAGAACAAAGCTTCAAACGCTTTGTAAAATAAAGTAGTATAGATAAGAAAGTTAAATTTTTAATCATTAAATAATTACTTCCAAAACATCACAAGCAGACTGAGAAATCAAAGATTTCTTCTTCACTTCAGTCAAAATTTCTTTCAGGGAAGACACCTTCTTTTTAAGTCTTTTTGATTTTTCCTTTAAGGATTTTACCTTTTTTCGATTCGCTTAACTCTGTTGTTTGGCCATATTCAAGACTTGGCATGCCTTTGTTGGAGATGCCATGTCAACATCCTCAAAATCTCCAATATAATGTTTACGTTTTTTACCTACAAAAAAAGAGAAAGAATTGAAAAATGTTTTGCCAAAAAAAGGAAACATCAGGAAAAAAAATCTTCATCAATAGGTAGTGTTAAAGTTTATTAATATGGGGGGGGGGGGTATTTAATTTTCCACTGAATGATTATATACATTATTATCTGTTTGCTTCCAGAGTTATTAATAAATAAAATGCGGTACGGGAAGTTCTCCAGATCCCAACTTTTTGTCATGCCCAATTGTTTGAAATCGAAAATAAATGTATTGATTAATAACTGAATGTAGATTTGACTGTCGCTAAATGCATTAACAGAAAATTAACATTCCTGGAATAAATTAACCCTCTTAATAATTAACCCCATACATATCTGCTGCAATTGAAATTGTATTTAATGCATTGATATGGTCAATTAATTGTTTAAATGACACCAATGCCAATTCTTAATTGTAAGGAAATTCATTTTCAATTAAAAACAAATTTTACTATAAAGCTTGGCAAAAAGGGATACATACTTGATTTTGATACTGGTTCAATTATATCTTGGGAAAGTCGCTTGGTTGAAACATGTCTCGTACTTGCTTTAGATTTTAAGTGTTGGGGGAAATTAAAAATAGTTGGAACTAAATCCTTCTTTAACCATATTCCTCCAAGTTTTTCTCTATCATAGGAGTCTGGCGTAAAATGTTTGGAACAGATTTTTGTGTAATCTGTGGCCTTAAAGTTGTCTCTCTTTAATTTCGACTCCCACAACTTTCTTCTTCCTTCATCTTTAGGAAAACTTTAGAAGGAAAAACAATATGTTTAAGTATTTACACAGTTATAATGAGTCACATAAGGGATCATTCATAAATGATGTCACGCTTTGAGGAGAGAGGGAGTGCGTGAAATTGTGACAAAGTGTGACAAGGAGGACACATGTGACAAAGGTGGAGGGGGTCAAATATGTGGGAAAAAAGCAGGACATCATTTATGAAAGGTCCCTAGACTGTTTAATAAAAAAAAAGAAAAGAAAACCAGTATTTTTAAATGTTAATTGGGAATCCAGTCAAAATAACTATTTCAAAAATTATATTTTTCCAAACCCCGTTTTACTAATTTTTCCTGATTTAATTCCTCAGATAAAAAACCAAACAAAATTCCCCTAATTTTTCTTCCACTCATCAACTGTTTAACATTCTTTTAAGCCAACCCTTAGGGAACATGTGAAAATTACATGCTAAATTTCCTAATAACCTTGGAAAACTGAAACCCCTTTAATTAACATTTTATTGGCAATTTTTTAAAAACCTGCATACACGAAGATGTTTTTTTTTTTTGTACATATTTAGTTATTTTATTTTAAATATTTATGAATGTTTATAAAATATATTACTAATAACTACTATAATTTTGTAATTTAGACATACCAACTCTAATTTAGAAAATGTATTTACAAGCCTACGTTATTTTTGTGAAAGCTTGTAGGAAATCCTATACTACTAGAAGTTTATTTAGAATAATTTACCCAATTTAATATTTTATGCACAAAAATTGATTTTGCTAAGTAACTAACAAGGCAAATGTGCTCTAAATTATTTCAGATCATCGGTATACGAACGGTTAAACGAATATTTTTAAGGATATTTTTTTTTTTTTTTTTGCATCGAAACAGAGTTATTATGAAAAACGATATCGAAGTCATATTATCATTAGTAATTGAATTGAGAACAGCAGTAAAGTGATCAAATTTTAAAAAATCGATGAAAAACAACCGTCTTAGGTTATAAGTGCTGCATGACAAATTTAGTCAATATCAAATCCGCCTATTAATGAGTAACATGTCCTGAAATCGTAGCCATCTGTCAGATATATTTGAACAATATTTTTCTTTTTTTGCTAATCGTATAATGCCCTCAAGGATTGAGAGGGGGGTGCACATGCTGTCTAAAAAGCTGAGATTTTGTCATCTAGCAAAGCAAAGTGTTTCAGCTTTTTTTTTTCTTTCTAATTTTAACATTTATTGTATATATATGCTATTTATTTGTTGGCAATAATTTCACTGAAGGTTACACCTACTTTCAGGCTTTATTTCTACTATACTTATTAATTCTTAAAACGTTTTCATACATTTTTTCTTTTTATTTTAATTTCAGTATTTATCATTCCGCTCTAAAGGAAGGAAATTAACAATAAAAGTAACCAGAAAAAGGCTTCCAAGGATGTGGGTGTAAATACACATGTACATGAAAAAATATATATTAATACACATATATATACACACACGCATTCCATATAAGTACATATGCAAATATCTTTGACTTTTAGCGGCGTGTGCTTAAAATCTAGGCGAGCTGGTGGATTTCTTGAAACTTTACGTATGTGTTATCTGTGTACTAGCTAATTCAAACTTCATCATTTTCCTAATCGAATCGAAAGAGCTTCGGTTATTATCTCAAATCGTTTCAATCTGCTGCTTTTAATTTTACATTTCTCTAGTGAAATTCTTTTCTAAAAAGAAAACAAACAAAAGCAACCCAATAAAATTTAATATCCTATAAAACAAGCCCTCCCCCCGCTAAAAATTTCAATGGAGCTAGATGTGCCATACTACCCTCCCCCCTCCCCCCGCTAGTGAGCGGGGGGAGGGGGGGGTGTGTATGTATGTATGCTACATACATACATACAGACCACTGTGTGTATGTATGTATGTAGATTTGGTGTTTCGAAGGTTTTCTTTACTGTTTCCAAAGTTTTAATCCGTATTAATTTTTTGTTACTGTATTCTATATGTATTTTTGATTTGGTTACTTTTCATTTATTATTTGCTTTCTCATACATATATATATTTCTATTTTTACACTTTGCTTGTGCATATATTTACTTACACTTATATTCAGTGGCATGTGGCATTCCTAGCATGGGTGTCACCAGGGATTGTAATTTGTGGTCCCCCCCCCCCCCGAAACAAAAAAGGTATGAACTTGAAGGTTTGTAGTTTGTTTTATATTATTTTCAGTAGTGCTAAAAGTTTAAAAAATGTATTTTATTTATTTGGTGAAATCTTTAATAAACTACACACTTGTATGCGTGTACGTGGGTGTGTTAATTATCGTTTTCTGTGTCTATTTTTATAATTTTGTTTGAGTGGCTCAGATTGAAGTGACATGATATACATCACAAGTATTTCATCATCATAGCCTTTAACAAAATTATGTTTTCAACTAATTTCAGAAGCAATTTTTGCATAAACAGATCTTGCAAAGCTCACATTCCCAAGAACTTTGAATTGAGTGACCTGAATTTGTTTTCTTGTTGTTTTTGCGGCATTTGATACATGTTTTTTTGCTTCCTTCAATTTTAGCTCGTTTGTGGTCATGTTCATAAAATCCTTCCACCACTGTTGCTGCTCGTTTTCGAGATGAAAAATCTTTCACTACTTGTTCTATTAATTTCATTTTAAAATCTCTCAGGGTTTGTGGACGTTGTGCAGCAGGAAAATTTGTCACAGACATGATGATGAAAGCATTCACCATAGCCGTGTCCAACAAAAACCAAAAAAGGTAGTACCACCATTTGATGGACTTTCTGGCAATGCTGTAATATTTCCTCTTCTGATCTGCGAGGTCTACTCCACCCATAAAACAGTTATATAACTTGAATGGCTCAGGACATGTTACTTCGTTGGTTTCTTTTCTTTTCCTTTCCGTCTTTTTACTGCGGTCAAGCTGTAATCTACATTTGTGGACAGTAAACTAATTTGTTTTTTGTCCATCCAGGTGCTGCATAACATTTCAGATTCCTCATTGCATTGAAACACTGCACTTTCTCCTTGAGCTTTAAGCTGTATGTTTTTTACTTCATTTGGCAATTGCTTTCGATTTTTTAATATTGTGCCTCAAGCATACATTCCTTTTTTCAGAAAATCTCTCAATAATTGGACACTTGTAAAAATACGATCAAAATAAATAGTGTGAAACTTGTCTTTCAGCGATGCAATGAGGTTAAATACCACATCATAGCCTAGTCCATGGTTGGATCTCTCTACAGCATCATTTCTTCCTCCATAGATGTTGAAGTTGTACACATATCCCAGGTATGATGTACAAAGCATCCAAATTTTGATACCCCTTTTTGCAGGCTTTAGAGGCATGTATTGCACTATACCAAGTCTGCCTTTGTATTTGATAAGGACTTCATCGATCGCTAATTCTTTGTAGGGATTAAAGTGGGCTTGAAAATTATTTCGTAAGGCCGAAAGCAGTGGTTCCAATTTTTGAAACAAGTGGAACCCTTCTTCTCCTTTTTGAACTTCATTCAATTTGTTTAAAATGTGAAAATATTGAAGAATTTTAAAAAACCGATTTCTTGGCATAATTTTCTTTATCATGTCATGACCTAAAATGGGATTTGATGACCAATAATCTCTAAGCTTGGTCATTCTGACTAAGCTCATGATCATTAATACTGCTAAAAAGGCCCACATTTCGCTTATGTCTTGGACAGGCTTCCAGCTGTTGTCTTGTTTTTTTCTTTTTTCGGCCAAGAATTCAGCATAAATATTCGTATTTTTACGAATATTTTCCATCATTTCGTCATTGAAAAGCAATTTTAAATACTCTATTTCGTTCGATCCTGTTTCTAAAGAATGTTTGGGACCTGGATTTCCATGAAATCGTCTTCGATCATTTTTTTTAAATCCCGAACTGCACCAAGTTAAATCATTAGTGTCAGCTTCCGCTAATGATGTCTCATTTTCTGATTCTTCACTTTCTGAATCTACGTTATTAGTTGGGCAAACAATCGAAACATCATTTTCTGAAAAATCTTCGATTTCAATGTCAGACTCATCAGAATCTGAATTAAACAATATAGCATCGATTTCATCTTGCGTCAAAATTTTCCTTCTCCGAAATGCCATTTCAAAAAAATATTAAAAAGCTGAGACCACCTCCAAAATAAAAATACGACTTCTCGTCTAAGATAGAGCAGTAGCAATAAGAATTTCAACAGAGTAAAACTGAACCTGCAATGACAATACGCGTTCCTTCCTTTATATTTCCCCCTCTCACCCTCTCATCAGCTGTCACTCTCTAATCCTTTGTACACTCCCCACGAGTTCACGCTTGTTAGTTTTCAAGGGGGGTCAAAAATCTCCGGCTGAATTGGGCACTTGTGGGAGCCAAGTTACTTGGGAGGGTTGGGCTATTCTGGGGTCAGGAGAGTTAATAAAAATAAAAAAAAGAAAAGAAAGAATTGTAGTTTACTTAAAATTTAAAAATAATGAAATTATGTTAAATGTATAATTTATTTCTTTAAAAAGGTTATTTTTTATCAGATACCCTGATTTTACTAAATTTTTACCTGATCTTAATTACACATACAGCATCAAACAACCAAACAAAACATCATAATTTTTCTTTAATCATTAACTGAATTTAATCATTCTTTAATGATAAATATAATAGTGAAACATTTAAAAATTAACATATAAACTTTCCTATTTATTAATTTAGGAAAATCAATTAACACTCACTCATGGGATAATATACAGTTTTATTGGCAATTTAAAGAACCATAAGGAGAAACGAAGCTGTTTTGTTTACAAATCTGTTGGTGACAAAATAGTTCGCCAAGAGAAACAGACAAGAGAATCAAGGCTTTTCGCTATAAAAACTAAATAAATATCAAAGCATAACATTTATTGGATACTTAACAAAGGGAAACAATCAATGCCAGTATGAAACACATAACTAATCACAATTGAACAAGTATTATTAAGTATTTCACCAAACAGAGCAAAAAAATCATCACATGGGTGAGTGTTGAAGCATTTAAAAACCATTGTTTAAAGAAGAGAAAATAAATATAATTGTCGCCCTTACCTATGAAATGGTACAGGACTATCCTTGGAATATTTCTCTTGACAACCAAAGTCGCAGCAATAATGTACCATGATTAAAAATCCGTAAGAGTTAAAAAAAATTAGCCGATTGCAATCAACGGAGTACAGATTTAAATGCTGTACGTAGCAGACGGTTGCAGCCAACTCGAAATCGGTCCACAAATCACGTGATTTCATCTTGGGCGCGCCAGAGGGGTTGCTTTACGCCCTCTACCCCTACCATTTCACCTCTATGGAATCAATCATGATGAAAAGTTATCATTACTTGGAAAACTCCTGTGACTTATGTCTTGTCAACAGTCGTTGGAGCTCGTTTTCGAAATTCAGTAATAAAACATATAAGGATCATGTGACATTTTGAAGAATTATCTGATCACGTAAAAATGTCTACTCTTTTTTACTCCATCTTCTGATAAGAGAGACATATTTCTTTTAAATCTAGCACTCTGGGATTCTTAGTGTGAGAATCGATATCAAGATGTTATATTGGTACTAAGAACGTCCCTTAGGATATCCTGAAACTGGCTTTCAACCAAAAAGTAATTTATTCTATTTTAGTCTAGAGTAAGTAACTCTGAATTCAATGCATTGCGAGTTACATGGATAGAATTTAAAAATACAACGCTTTTCTTCATTTTGTACTATTTGTGTTGTGTTCTTGTTTTGCTTTTCGGACTGAATTGAATCATGAACGGTAAAAAAAATGATAAAGTTATAATTGAAATGCTCGTTTTATTTCCTCATTTCATTAGCATTCTTTATGTGCACAACACACTGAATCGGTGTTAAATAGTTGTATATATATATACAACTTCCTTTTTTTTCAATACAACTACCGGGTCCCAACACGTTTCCAGAAGTTCACTGGCCTAATTTTATTTGTTATGTAAACTAATACTTACTGAGAGAAGAAAATTCAGGCTTTTTGTAGAACTATACTTTGTTTTATTATTAGTTTATTTATTTATTAATTTATTTATTTGTTACCACGTTTAGTTATAACGTATTTTTAAACTATTTTTCGGCACTGAATGCATTGAAAAAGTGAAATAAAAATCCATCAATAAGCATTAGGAGGAAAATTACACACATTATTTAACAGTGAATTTTTTTCCTACATATTTTCAAACAATCTGCAAAAATACGTTTTTTAACTTATATTTCATATGGAAATGGTTTCTCTTATTTGTATTGTTTTTCCTATTAGATAAAACATGACTACAAAAATGTACAGTTAAAATGTTAAAATATATAGGTGACTTGGTAACTAACATCTTTCTTTTTCTATGATTCATCATTCCTAAGCACAAAAGACTTTTATTTTCCTACCTTGGGTAAATCAATTCAAATTTTAGATAAGCTACAAAATAATTGAAGAAATATATATAAATAAAGATAAATATGCATAAAAAATTGGAAAAACTTTTGAATAATTCTGTTTTTCCTGATGTTTTGGCCAATTTGACTTCCACGTTAATTATGTATCTCCAGGAATCAATCTTGAACATGCAGCCATTTTAACTCAGTACAAAATGAAGAAAATGACAAAACATGAAACTCATTAACATTTTCTTCTTTTCTTTTGAATTGTCAATTTAAGAAAACCGTAATCTGGAGTTAATTCAGCCCGTACTTTGTGAACCGTATCTTTGTAAATAATGTGTTTCGAAATTACCTTTCAACTAAACAATACAAATTTTTAATTAAATATGAAATGTTGACTTGTTTTTCGTACTACTTGTAATCAAAACGGTACGGAAATTAACCTGTAAATCGTTTACTTATCCAGGTTTTTCGGGCAATTGATAAGTGCGTATTGTGACAGCACATGGAGCGTTTATATAGTTGGATAGTTGGGCAACACTCTCGTCGCGTCGTAATAATGACGTGTTTATATATATATATATATATATATTATATAAACAAAATGCTGCCTACAGCTTCATTGAACAACATTATAAAATTCCTGTTAAAATCTGGAAAATTCTTAACGTCGTTTCATCAAATCATCTCTCATGAGATGCTTTGCAATATAGTACTTTTTTTCCAATTTCTTAGTTTATATTCTTAACAAACAAAAACATAGTTCTTTCAGGGAAAAAAATTCTGAACATTTTCAGCAATTCTAGCAAAATCAATAGAACACATTCCGCTATAATATTTCAACTGCATTTTTGTAGCAGCTTAAAAATTTAATCTTTCGGTACGTTGTCATAAATTGTTTGAACGTGGGATGTAGACATGATATCCTACTGTTTTCGTTTGGCAACTTATTTTGTTCGTGACTTTCGTGCTGGGAACTTTTGTCTGGATAGACGCCAAATCAAAGTACAGTCTGAAGCACATTTTACATTGCGTAGAGAAATTAATATTCTGCCTAGACAAAACGTCCTTATAGAGCTCACGAATTTAATCCGAACATGTTCATGCATCTTCTTTTGCGAATTAAAATTTATAAGTTCATATAAAATCATTCCTGCAATGTTACACATCTAAAACACAAACATCTTCACTTGTTCTTGTGAAATATTTTCAGTTTTACCAATCTGTTTCACCAATGGATGTAATTGTTATCGAAGTCGTCAGAATGTATGTGTTGACTTCAACATATAGACAGGTGTTTTTCAGTGAATTTTAATTGCTTGTGACGTGCATTCTAAAACTTGTTTGATTAATACTGCACATTAATGGCATTACTAAACATTGAAATTGTCTTTATTTTTTTGCACAGTTTCTTTTGTACGGACAAAAACACAGTATGCACGCAGCAAACACTTTTTATACCAATACCTAATAAAAAAATATATTTGGAGAAAACTGAAACGTAAATAGAAAGAATTAAAATGGATTTCAGCTTGGTCCGGAAATGTTGTTTATGTGTTTGATGACTGTCACTTAGATAACAACATCAATAGCTGGAAAACAATTCGTGTTATCGTCTTTAGTGACTACCGAATTTGTGTTATCTTTTATACAAAATATTTGGATAAACGACGTTTTTACATTTATTTCAAAACACCAAACATTTTTTACCATTTCCTTCAAAAACTCAAAGGAAGCTTTTAAAAATTAAATAAAGTTACCTGAATGTATGGCACACTATTTTTCTACCATTCTCTTCAAGTAAGTTTCTTTTAAATGTTTAAACAAGTTAACCGTCCCGCAGTGGACCAGTCGGTAGAAGCTCGGTTCCTGTTGAACACCGAAAGTGAAGCAACATTGACTGAGATCAGTGTTTGGGAGGGTGACAACCTCTCGCGGCTGGTTGATGTGGTGTCCGTGTACGTTAAAGGGAGCTGATGCACGTTAAATAGGTCGTGGCTCCAATGTCCTCCAAGTGAAACGATACCTCTGGGGGTGCCAATCCTAGGTGACGGTCTCTTATCTGGGAGCTGGTTCAAAAATTAAGAGACCTTTCAAAGGGGCGGAAATCGGACTCCTGCCTACAAGGGCCCCATTAAACTCAGGAGCAGCGTACCCATTCTTCCTCGTCACGAGCGAGGACTCGACAACAACAACAACAAGTTAAACAAAGTAAATGGTTTGGAAAGAACGTTTGTGATATTGCTCTGCTATTGTCATCATCTTATGTAATTTGATGTGTAGAAATAGTGAAACACTTTTTCTCAAGTGAATATGTTGTTTCTGATGGATAATACACAGTTTTTAATCTATAATACGTATATTCATGCACTGATATTGTGAGGAATCTAAGTACCAAATAATTTTTAAAATCGAAGAAGAAAAGTTCTCATCATGTAGAGAAAAAAAAATCAGTTGCATGTCAAATTTATTGAATTACTATTCCAGAAACTTGCTGTTTATAACTTCATAAAGAGAGTTTCACTCAGATGGAACGTAAGAAAAATTATTTAAAGCTCGATTTTGTTTTATAATTTAAAACATAATAAATGTAAAATGAACGTGAGTAAGTGAAATTGATTTCATATTTTTCAAAGTTTAATAATAGAATCTAATTGCATTCAAGCTTTACCCTTTGCAAAACAATGATGCATAAGAACTATAATAAGTTTCAGAATTATTTTCAGAAAGAAGTATTTAAGAAATAAATAAATTTTAAATAAAATTTATAATACTTCGTTTTTTATGTTTAAGAAACTACACATTGCGTAGTTTTATATTAGTTTTTTTTAGACATGTGTTGACTTTAACATTGGAGGTGTTTCACAGTGAATTTTATTTGCTTGTGACGTGCATTCCAAAACTTGTTCGAGTAATACCGCTCATTCATCTCATTACTAAACAATAAAAATATCTTTAATTTGTCTCCCAATGTCTTATGTAGGAACAAAAATACAATATGTACGCAGCAAAAAAAAATAATAATAATATATACAGGTTAGGTGGGAGACCAAGATTGATTCATGTGATGCATAAGTAACGAAGCAGTGAAGTTTTCCAAAACATAAGGAGGAACAGAATCATTCAAAAGTTTTTCTAATATAATAAAAATACATATTAATTTCATTATATAATAGAACTTTAAATTGTTTTTACCAATAACAGTTATAAAAATGATGATATTGTTTTTCAGTATAATGAATTTTTATCAATATCAATATTTAGCATTGTCACAAAATTATAAAAATGCCCGAGGTACTTGAACTATTTCAGCAAGTCTGAAAAAAACATGAAATACAGTATCTACAGAGTCATACACTTAAAGATTTAAAAACAATAACATTTGTGCGAAAAATATCAATTAAAAAATGTCATTGAAAAATATGGGTTTCATCATTTACATAGATTTCAATTGTGAAACTTTAATATAATTTAAGCAAGCTATTTTGGCGGAAAAAGTTATCTCCATTTTATATTCTTTGATTGGTAAAAAGACAAAACCCTGTTTCAGTTTTAAAGAATCTGTAACACATAACGACTGTTTTTTTCTATTAAACCCCGTTGTCATTTCATCAATAAAATAACCGGTCTTCACTGAGACTGCAAGGATTCTGGTTTTAATATATTTCAATGCGTCATCAAAAAAACATAGGAACGTGCCTTTAATAGAGCAATGAAAAATAGTATAGCTTCTTTTTTTCTTTCCTCAGCTTATGCCGTTCGTGACGTTTCTTCGATTTTTGGTCACGAATCCTCAACGTCTGAAGTGAAACTTAGTGCCAGTGAAGTAAAATCGCGGGGAGAAAGAAAAATAATAATCTTAAAAATGTTAAGAAACAAAAATTACTTTTCGAACACAACACTTGAGATAAGTTGGAGCCTTAAACCCTCAAGCATCATTTTTTTCCGCACTTTTCTGGAATAATAACTTTACGAAACTATTTGGGGGAGAGGGGGGAAAGAAGAGATTTTCAGCAGGAAAATAATACGTCCTACGCTAAATCTTTGTATTTGGTTAAGCTTCAGAAATTTGAAAACAACCGAAAAAAATACATATTTTTAAAGATAAAAGTTGAATTTATTTATTTTTTTAATTTTAGATGTTTTATAATACATCTAAAACTAATAGCTAAATAGCTAGTTATTTCCCGCTATGTACATGCATATATCTATGGCACAATAAATGTTTATTAATCCATATTTTATTTTTTCAACCACGGATTGTGCCATGTTGTTGGCACAATCCATGTTGTACAGGGTGGTACCTTCATAGTCTCAGAAGTTTTTGAATTTCACATATGTTAAAATTTAGAACAAAGTGAATCACAGGTATGCTCAAAAAAATTCCTGGTCCGAGATACAGGCCACCAACAATGGCGACTGAGGCACAATTTCCCATTTTGCAAATTTTCGACAAAACTTTCAAGTACTCTATTTCCCGACCAGCGCAAGATATGTTGATGCGTTTTTTTTATTTGAAAGATAATTATATATTTTCGTATATTGATATTAATCTTATGAAAAATAAATGAGGAACACTAATAAAAGGGGATGGTCACAAAATCAACTTAGGATTCAACCGCTTTGCTTTCTCCTTCCTTTCTTTTCAGAAGGAAGTTAGCATAAACAAAGCATATGCACGAAACGCCACTATTTGATTTATATGTAACTTATAACTCATTTTTGGTGAATGGCATGTTTTGGAAATTGTCCATATTTTGTAGGTTTTAATATGTTTTTGGTTGTAATATCTTTGTTTTTTTCTTTCTCTTTATTTTTCTTCTTTGAAAAGATGTTTCTAAAAGGGCGTCCAGACTCGAGCACGCTCAGGGTGAGCATGACGTCACGAGGACGAAAAACAGCTTCTGCGCATGACCTGAGCACGCGAGCAGCCATTCGGGTGAGCCGCTGCCCGCCGCTCACCCTGAGCGTGCTCGAGTCTGGACGCGGCTTAATGTTTATCAGGCTGCACTTAATTTAAATCAGATGACTTTTTCAAAATAATCATTGATTTAAAACAATAGTTCTAACAAAAATCAAATCAAACTAGTATATTGAAGATTTATTACTAATTCGAGTTAGCATGATGAGTTGTGAGGAATCGGGACAAGAAACATCTGCTCAATTCAAAACAAGAAACATTTATTTAATTAATTACGTTTTCCCAATAGAACGGAATGAAATTTAGCTTACCTTCAGAGGTACAATGGAAATTAATGTATCGTTCCATGAAAAGTTACATAAGAAACTGGATAACTTTTATGCAGGTATTTAAAGAAGAAAGAAATTAAATAGAGAAATAAATATCAAAATATTTTCTATGTGGCAATGGAACAAAGTGTAGAGGATTTGCCTTTAATCAATTAAAACCATTCTTAACTGCTTTAGATAATTTCAATAAGATAATTAAAATGGCCGAATATATTACAAGTATTCAGGAAAAGATAGAAAATAACCTAAATCAGCAAAATAAAGTAACTATACAATACCTTTTAAAATATATATATGAACAGGCATTGACACATTTTCTTTCATTCTTTTTTTTAGCCATCTCCAACCCCAAAATATAAAATAAGAGGTTTAAGAGCCAATTAAATTGGGTTTAAGAAAATACTGAAGCAATGGATTGAAGCTCATAATTTGTGCACTTCCTTTTTGTGGAGTTTAATTTGAAAAAGAAATTGCAGTCTATGTCAACATTTGAGTGTGGGAAACTGTAATTGCTGTAAAAGAATTCATGGGGGATAAACATCCAAAAGTAATTCAGATGCTCATTTGAGCAGCAATTGAACTGGAGTTTTCTACATTTGGATTTCTTCACAACAAGCTCAAAAATTAACCTTGGAGTAGAAAAGACAGCCAAACTTGTTTTCTTTTTCAAGTTACTTAATATAAAATGGAATCAAGAAAATATTTAAATGTATGTGTTATTTAAAAATAAATTTAATTATTAATCTATTTGATTATGAATAGATGATATAAAGAAATTATTTTAATGGCTCGTATGCATATATTGGTGTTACTTGCTAAAAGCCTGGTGAATGTGCCGTAGTTAATTTTTCCAAATATTACGTTATTTAACAACATATGCGTATTGGGTTGAAAATACAGTGTATTGCATTTATTTTTCTAAATTTTTATCAAAAATATACTTTTTAATGTAAAATATTTATTTCCACTTAAAAAAAAGATATCCATTGCATTTTACTCAGAATGTCAATCTTAAGGTACGTCTATTGGTATAATAAGCGATCTGGTTTAAAATTTGAAAAAAAATCTATTTTTGAAAGAAATCATAATTTTTTTTATGCTCTAATACTTATTAAGAATTAAATGCCATGTCAAAGAAAACTAAATTTGGACAATGTGAGACCAATTCACAAGAGACCAATATATGACTTCATGAGACAAATATATGACTATGTTATAAAGAAAACTGATAAAATATATGTAAAAATCATAAATTGTTTCTGTTGCTGTTGCTTATGCCACTTGGAAATCCAAGCTCTCATACGTCGAATCGACTAGGAATTAAAGCCGTAAGGAGCGCCTTCCGTTTAAAGATGAGCACCAATGGTGGAAGTACGACTTTGCTCGTAATGTATTTGAATGACACCAGATTGCGCCACAAATACGCCACCTTCCTTTTTAGACCTATGGGGGAAGAAAAGGAAAAGGAATATCTCCACGCACTGGTACCCTCGGAACTGCCTTGGGGCTTCAGGGTACAAAGATTTTACATGCACGTATCCCCAAGTGTACAAGGGGGGGCTTATCGAGCCCGAGAGCCTCCGATCCGAAGCTCGACATCCTGTCCACTAGGCTACCACGGCCCTAAATTGTTTCTAAAAACCGATGAACGCAAAAATGGAAGCTCTCCTTTTCAGGGAATGTAATGCTCAATAGTACTGATCAACAGTTAAAAAAAATATATAATAAGATTGGCTTTTTTGTGAAAAAAAAAAGTAAAAAGTATTTTTAAAAAATCAGAAGGCTGCAGCAAAAAACGTTTAGCAAATATTTTAAAATGTAGCCTTTATTCTTAAACAAAATATAATTATCTTTCAAATAAAAAAAAAACGCATCAACATATCTTCCAGCGTTCAGGAAATATAGCACTTGAAAGTTTTGTAGAAAATTGCAAGTGGGAAATTGTGCCGGAGCCGCCATCAACAGCGGCCTGTATCTTGAGCCAGGATTTTTTTTTGAGCAAAACAAAAACATACCTATAACTCACATTATTCTAAATTTTAACATATGTGAAATTCCAAAACTTCTGAGACTATAAAGGTAGGATTTTATTTTTACCTGCCTGAATCGACATGAACTATGCCTCATACCGTCTGGGTACGGTTGAAATTATTTAGCTTATATCGTCCATAGAATAGCCGCTAATAAACTTAGCGATGAAGGGGATATCATAAATACAAGAGCGCTATTCTGTCTAATAATGGGCAGAATAGTTTGATTTTGCGATATTTCATTTTTAGTATAAGATGAAATTTAAAAAAAACTCTCATTTGTTTCAATCGTCCCCATATCAGGGACGGTTGAAACAGTGATTGGGGTCAGCTGAAACATATGACAAAAATACGAAATTTAATATTTTAACATGTTTTATTTTTTATTTATCTCATTAAAACTATTAAACAATCATAAAAATCAAATAAAGGAACATTTTCAAAAACAAAAAGGAAACAAAACTTAACTCATGGCGCTTCGTCTAGAAAAATAATTGGAAAATGAACTAAAATTAAATATCTAATTATAAGTTTTGGTTTTCGAATCAATCAGAGTCAATTGTGACAAACATAACTAAAACCACCTTCTGTGCACTCTTCATGAGCCCACAGTTTACAATTTGAGGACTGTTTCCATTTTTCTCCAGGTCTGCTCTCTGAATACTGCTACATACAAACAAGGCAAAAGCAGATAATAATAATTTAACTTTGTGCAAGTAAACTGTAATAAAAAAATAATTTCACGTTAATTTAAAGCACAAATGAGCAAAAGCACTCCTCTTCCTTTGATGATGATTCCTGTTGTGTCTACTTCCTATTTGTGGTTTTTGTTTTACCATTACCCCCATCGAATCTTTTTTTAAGTTGCTTAGCTTTTGCACGCTTTAATTTGTCTTCATGCATCTTTCTTATCTCTTCCTTCTCTGGTGTATCTGTGTACATTGTCGACTTCCTGGTTGCCCGACCTCTGTTTGCTTTCCTTGGGCTTTGAACAAGCATAAATTAACCTGCCCTCTCAAAGTCTTTCTTATACGAACCCTAGGAATCTAAAAAATGCAAAATTTAAATAAATATATTGTTTTAACCGTACCCACATAAACTTGTTCAACCATCCAAATCCCTACCATTCAGTACAAAGCCATTTTTATGAATGGTTACAATCATTTTATATCAAAACTAATGACGCACCATATTCAACAAGCTTTACTTCAAATGGAAAAAAGTGCTCAATACTCTTACTTTAATAAAGGCCATAATAATTACGAAAATCTTTGTTTAAAAATACTTACTTTTGCTTATCAAAACACAATAGGGCCTCTTATAAAAACATTTTTGACTGAGATCGACGCAACAATGAACCTCGTGTTCAGACTTGCTTTCGGGCTCGTTCATATTGCACCCATCACCATACTGCACACTGCGCAGGAGATATGAAACCTGTTTCAACCGTCCTATGTTTCAAACGTACCAGTCTCCCCTATATATATGTATGTAAATTCTTACGGTGAAAGAGCTGAAAAAAAGTCGTTGAAAGTCCGATTATTTGATAACATTCTTATATATTCAGACATTCACCGGTGTATGTCGACAATCACACATGGGCTCTGGTGAAAGTCCAACACAAAAAGCCAATGCCAATGGAGTTGCGGCTTTCTGACGAACTCTAGTCGAGATAAGATTGTATAACGTTAAATACTAAATTATATTTAAAATTATTATTTGCATTATTATATGTGTCCATTTAGAATGTACTATTCGTTTGACATAAATCATATTTTTTATTAATTATGATTTAAAAGCACTAGGGGCTCCGCCCCTGCTCGCTCCAATTGCCAATCCCGTTACGCGGTTAAATATTCCATAAAATGCAACATAAAACGAACTCGTAATAAATAAGATAATGGCTTATAAAAATACATCAGAGTAAATAAGATAAGGACAGAAAGACAGCAGAGTAAAGTCTATATTTATTATGAACATTCAAATCAATATTAAATTTCAACAATGATTTTAATAGTTGAACATTTTAAATCTGCTCTACCCTCAAAATGAGCTTAAAAATTGGGTACTTACGAAATATATGCCACACCAAATTTACGTTAAAAATCTGGTGATCCTACAATCTCTGGTTATTCTGTAGAGAGTCGCCGCAAACGCACACTTTACGATTTTTAACCGACTTCACAAAGGAAGAATGTTATACATTCAAATTGTATGTATGTCGGGTTTTTTTGTTTGTCCACCCATAACTTCTCACCGGATGAACCGTCTTTCATGAATGTTTTTAAACGATCAAGTATGCGTAATAGAAATATAATTTCACGTTAATTTAAAGCACAAATGACCATTAAAACGCAGACATATGTCATCCCGAAACATATGTCTGCGTTTTAATGCTCATTTGTGCTTTAAATTAACGTGAAATTATATTTCTATTACGTTTACTTGCACAAAGTTAAATTATTATGATCAAGTATGGTTTACCATAGGATCCGTACTTTCCTCTGACCATATTCGATAATTATAATAGAAAAAAATTATGGGCAAAGAGGCATTCTTTTTTTTTTTTTTTTCATCCATAACTTTTGACTAAATGAACCAATTTTTGATGTTCTTTTCTTTGATCGATAGAGAGCCGTCTGACTCAAATATCACATCAATTTGACTACATTTTTTTTTTACAAAAAATGTCATGGGTGAAAAATATATTTTTTAAAATTTTAATTGGAAAGGCTAATTTTTAAAAAAGAGTTTGTCACCATCGGGCAGTAATATTAAAAGCAATTATAATAAGAGTTTGACTAAAGGCTTCTCCGAAGCAATAGTTAAATCCAATCAGTTTGTTTGCTCTATAGTGACCTTTTAAAATCGACTTCAAAACGGAATGTTTCATACAAATGATTAGTTTTTAGTGCCATTCACTCAAAGAAGGTTTTCCCTTTGATATAGATTTTTTAAAAACAGATTATTTATATAAAAAATGTATTTCACTAAAAAGAGTAAATAAAATAATTTTTACAGAAAATAGAACCGACTTCAAATTATAAATTGCGCTAAAATGTGAAAAATAAATTCATTCTTTAAACAACATTGACACGATTTTTATACATAATTTTTAAAGTCGCTGAAAAATTATGATAGCTTTTGATTCATGATTACTTTTGTAATCCTGAATCAATTTAAAATATGAATAGCCCAGAATTTGCAACAGTTTCAATGTAAAGTAACACATAGCGTCATGATAATGTAATTAGATAACTTTGCCCCGATCAAAATTATGTATAAAAGTCGTATCGATGTTATTTAAAGAATGATTTTATTTTTCACGTTTTAGCGCAATTTATAATTTAAAATTGGTTCTATTGTTTTCAAATAAATATTATATTTGTGTAAGTATTTATGTATATATATATATATATATATATAACATTAAAAACAAATAACTCTTTCCAACCTTTTTTTAAATTCAGTTTCGATTTTAAAACAAAAAACTGAAGTGACCTACAGACCATTGTAGGCACTTTATACATTTTCCCTTTCCTTTCTCTTTTTTTTTTTTTCATGGCGCGAAAGAAATTACATAAGTTGACCCAGATATTTTTTGCAGAAGAACCAATAGTTAAAAAGTTGCGATGTCACGTGACAGAAAGCTCAAAATATTATATAAGGGATGTTACATATATATGCATATATAATACATGTTTAATAATGTATATCTCACTAAATCTGCTAAAGGGCAGAAAACAGTTAATCTGCATATTAGCTGGGCAAACCGCACATTAAGTAGGATGATCCGTTATAGTGCGGAAAAGTGTTTCATTTCTCAAAATACCTGTGTAATGTATGATTTGCTTAGGTAATCAGCACAAACTAATAGGCACTCGTTAAAGTACAAATAAGATATAGATAAGCAACGTTTATGTACGGTTAAATTAAATGTTCTTCAATTACTTTTTCATTATCACATGAGTTTTGTCAATAACTTTATTCACAGATCTGTCGCAATACCTTACAAAAGGACCATCCTTAATTAGTATTATTGGCCACAAAAAAGGCAATGCATATTAATTATCTCAACGTCTTGAGAAAATTTTGAATAGATGTCCTTCAATAATTAAGTCTATTGAAATACCGCTTCATTAGGAAATAATTTGCAAACTTATCAGCATACTGAAAATATATTTACTTTAAAATCGAGGAAAACTGAAATCAATTATTATAATTTTATGTGAATGTTCAAGATATTGAAATGCTTCAATGTAAATTTTGGTCCTGTTATATTTTTTTATTAGACATTCCTGTCAGGAATGTAAGAAGTGCAACATTTTTTTTTTCGCTTAGCCAACTTTTATATTGAGATATGAGATCCGAAGCTTGATTTTATATGATATTTTTCTTGATACTTTGAAAAATTCAACAAACTAATGCACATTTTACGCAAGAACTATTTCTTTAAATAGTTTTTATTATTTGTTAAAGTAATATAAAACCCATTTACATAAGTATAAACAAGTACATTTACGTATAAAAATAATGATAATATATATATATATATATATATATTATATATAGTTTGATCATTTGTCTTATATATACATATATATATATATATATTTGCGATTATGCGAAACTTTTTCTAAAATACTTTCAAACGTATTAATGAGCGAAAAATCAACAATGCTGTGAAATTCACTGTTAAAAATTTCCGTAAGAAAATAGTAAAATAACCATTTATTTGATTGTTATTTTACCATATTTAATTACAACAGTTGAATAACCATTAAAAAGATGGTACTCAAACCACTGAGTGCGAAACAAATCGTTTATTCTCTGTTTATCCTAAAGAAGGTTTAACTAACCGTAATTTTCAAGCGCTCAATAAGTATCGGGCGTCCATCTTGGTTGCGAAACCGTACCGGTCGTACGTTGTTTTAAAATATGGATAAAGATTTATCCGCCGTTAAAGGATGGATATTTAGTAGATAAAAATATTTCACGCTAATAATAAATCAATTTACATAAGCTTTCCCGCTTAACTGTTATTAAGTAAAAAGATTATCGCAATTGAAAGCATGAACAATTTTACACTGTAAATTAGTTTAGTATAATTCAAAAAATTTGATTTTATGAATCGTGAACTAATTTCTCCGGGCGATAAAAAAGTCTTAATCTGTATTCTCTATCAAGACCAGATTACTCTTGAATGAAAGGGTATAAAATCTTTTTCGTGATTTGAAGCAATTATCATGCTATTTTTTTTTTTTTTTTTAAGGCAATACGTCGTTAAAGGAAAATCTACTAATGTTTTCACAAAATTAAACTACCAACTTCAGTACAAACTTTCATTAAAAATTAATTTCTTTGAGCTCAAGTTAAAATAATAATACTACAAAAACAATTTTAACAAAGAGCGTAAAATGAGATCTGAATAAAATTTACATATTATTCCATTTTCTCTATCCTTGGGCATTTCCTACATTAAAAATTTTCTTGGGGTTCATTTGCAAAGAAATTAGAGAGATTTGTCAAAATGAATCTTTTTTTCTAATGAAATTAAACCCTAGATACATTTTCTCCCAAAATTTCATTTTCCCGATTCTCTTTGAATTATATAAAATAGCATTAGCATTTGGGAAAATTACTTTAATCAGGTTCCTCCACGAGACTGGATATAATAATTGCATTTATTTCCAGATATTATTTGAAAACTCAATTTAAATGCAACTTAATTCAACTATAATGGCGTTATTTTCACTACCGGTAGAGAATTTCATAAAGGGATACTGAAATTTACCATTTGAACGCATGACGGGAAATTAAATTTTAATTTAGGGAATGAATTCACGATTTTAAATCTTACAAGCAAAAATTTTTCGGCACATTTAATTAGAAATTTCCACAAATGTGCAGATTGTGCATAAACTTCTGCTTTAAATTAATCATTGCGTAAGGTAAATGAATACTTCATGGCCAAGGTGCATTATGTATTTTACACACATATTTGAATGATACATTGCATAAATGAAAAAAAAATCATTATTTTTTCTAACTTAATAATTATGAAAATAAGTTTACTGCTAAAAAATGCACAGAATTCATTTGCTCCTCGAGGCTATTAGTGTCCCGGAAAAAATCATTAAGTTTTTTCCTTTCTTTTCAAAGAAAATTTTGCTATTAAATTATGTAGAAGTTAAATTATGTTTAAAAAACATCCCAATATATTCTTATGTACGCTAAAAATTCAAGTTCAACCTTTCACCAAAAAGAAAATCGAAAAAATGGTAAAATGTAGCTACCACCAACATTTGGTACTAAGTTGAACCATTATGATGGTGTAAGTTCACCAAGAATGTGAAACTGGGAATTATTTCAATGGTTCAACTTCAGTACAAAATGTCGGTTGCAGCTAAATTTCACCATTTTTGTTTTGGTGAAGGGTTGAACTAGAATTTTTTATTGTATATCGGGTTATACAAAAAAACTGAGAATGACTGCTGACGTAGAAGCCGACGTTTAGTTTGTATTACATAAAGCCGCATTCTAAAGTTAAAATTTCTATGGTTAAGTTTTTTTCTTGCATATTTTAAAATAATCTTAAATGAAATATGCAAAATCTTCATAACTATTATAGAAAAAATTTTACACGGATATTTTCTTTGAAGTACGGAGAAACATTTTAAATGTAGTATATAGCCGTGTGAAGAGGCAATATTTTATTACATAACTAAGTTGACACAAGTACCTTATGTAAGCTGTCTTTGTATTTCATTCTTTCAGCGTTAAAGGTATACTATTTTATTAGTGTGTCACATACAAACATAATATGCAAAAAAGTCGGAAATTCAGGTATTTTTTGTTTCCATTTTAGCAAAGGTATTGCTTCGCAAATAAATAATAAACCTCGAGACAATCTCAAGCAAAAGGCAGAGCAATAAAGTTTAATGAAAAATCTTTATGATAACTTCAAGGAATTCTATTCTTAGCCCCTTTCAAAAGACAGTAAAAAAGCACTAAAATGCGCGTTTCGTGGGTATGGTAACTTAGCATTTGTCTTCTTTTTCTCTCTTCATTTGACAGCTCATTTTATTCGTGACGTTCGTCTCATTTTTGATCACGAAACTCAATGGTCTGGATTGTAGCCAAGACGAAGCAACAACAAAAGAGAAGAATGCGTGAAGAAACATTTTCTTTAACATTTAAGGAGAAAGAAATTAATGCCTTAAAAAGTGAAGATCTAGGAGGCATTATGCGGAGAGATTCGATTATTACAGCCTTCAGCAATATTTTTTTATAGTTAAAACAAACATTTTAACTAAATACATTATTCAGTTTCCAGACATTATTCAGTATTCAAAAACTTTTAAATAGTACTTCTTTCCTGGGGAAAACATATTTCCTCTCGAGAAATTACTAAGATATACCCCATCTCTTCGTATATCTTCTGTAAGTTCAAGTACAGCTTTTGTTAACTTTGCAAGTAGAAAAGCTTTTTATATAAATAATAAATTATTCAGTGATTAAATTTTGCCTTTTAAACGAGTTTAGATACTAGATTAAAATGTAATGCCCGTTTTTCCTTTAACTGGAAATTGTAAACCTAACTGCAAATTTGTTACAAATGCATTTTTTTTTTAATTTAATTTTTAAAAAAATCGCAAAAACCGACTAACTTGAATAAAATATTACTTTTTCAAAATCGAAATAGTCAGTTAGATTGTAATTGCAAGAAATAGAAGAAAATTATCGTGTCAATATATACTTAAGCTACAATGTAAAATTGAAATGATATACCTTTTAAGGTACTCTAGTTTCCAAAAATTAATGAAAACTCACTAAACAACAACTGTTTTGAACCTGGATAACAACCCTCTCAATTGACACCAACCAGTGTCAACCTAAGCAGATTTCGGACAGTCCGTCCATAAAAGTCCCCTCATGCCCGGTTACGGATATTCAACCCATTAGGTTTATTTAAATGTAAATTCAAAGGGATGATGAAAAATAACACTTTTTTTAATTTCAAATTAATTTTGATTCATTTAACAAGGCACTCAGCCCCTTGCTCTTTAACCTTCGTGTTCAATGTGCTCGAAAGCAGCAGAATAAATTTCGTCTGCTGTTGTGTCGTTTTTCGACTCTTTTTAGGACAAGAAACTTCTTCGTCACAATTGGTGTGGAACCATCATTAATCCACGCAGGAATCCAGTTTAAATGCATCAATTCATTAAAAATTAGGATGTTTTCTTGTATAATTTTACAAACAGACACCTTTATACATAAATATGGTTTCTACATAAAAATAAATCTTAACGGATTTTAAAACTGTATTCCGAAAGAATTTCCAGCCATAAAAAATATTTTACGGTAGTTTGCAACATTACGATATTGCTAAATCTATAGGAACTTAAATTTTCGCTTTAGTTGATAAAAAATATCTCTGAGAGTGCAGTGTAAGAAAATAAACAATAATTTTTTTGCCACGAAATTTTTGAGATTAACTACTTTATCTATACATAAATAGGCAAATAAAAACAGTTAACTACCATTTTCTAATGTGTTTGTCAAACGATTTTCTTATTTTTAAAATTATTATTATACAGTAGCTATTGATGAGTTTTAGTGTTATGAATAAAAAACGTTTGGTAATAGTTTTTTTTCCCTCTGCTCTTTTTCGGCATAGATTCGAAGCCTTTTTTTAGAAGTCTTGGCTCGTCATACTTTAATACAACTCCTTACATCTACAATCTACAATACTTATACACTATTAAATACATTATTTTACAATACAATTTATAATTTAAATGTGAAATGCCAAGAACGAACTAAAAGAGAAAATGTAATCTATTAAATGAATGTCAAAGTAAAATAATACTAATCTTAATTTTTCAATTTAGAAAATATATATGTATGATAAATCAGACATATTGTTTGTACAGTACAATATCACACAAAATAAAATACAATTTGAATCTAATAATGTCTAATATAATATGAAGTGGGATAATACGTGCGGTGACGCGTTATTTTGCTTCAAATCAATGTTTTCTAAGTTTGTTGATTTGCCAGTGTTTTGAATTCTTAATTAAATTGAAAGCGAGTGTTTTCATTTCTAATTTATTCAATTATAATAGGATGCCATTAAAAAATTATATTTTCTTTGCTGAATATGGAGTGCAGAAAGCTGCAATTTATGCCTAATATATCTTTCAAATGTATTAAATTATATAACTTACTTAGTTGTCAATCACTCGCACTGAGAAGAGATACCCGCTAATTCAAATATTTAAACAAAACACAATTTTGTCTAACAGAAAAGCTAAAATGCCTAAAAAGTGTTTAAGCGTACGGGGCTGAACTTGAAAAATGTAATATATTTCGGTCGAATTTCGACAGCTTGCCGAACTCGAGTTTAAGTAAATGTAATTTTAAGGTGACTTGTGACTTTACAGCAAACGTCAACAAAGACGAGGAATAAAATAATTATACCAAAATATCCTGCGTTACTATTCCTTTTATGTTTAACAAAAACATATTTTCAGGAATACTGCAGAAAATTTTACAATTTTTATTTAATATATTTTACAGTTTTTGTATTTCTTTTTTTTTTTTGTACAATGTATTTTGTTCGTGACGTTTCGTTCGAATTTCGGACACCAATTTTCTTATCTGGAGTATAGCCAAGATAGAAGGAATAAGAAGAAAATAGAAAGACGGGCAGAAGAAACACTTCAAAAAATATCAAGGAAAATTACTTCCTGGAAAACAACACTCAAAGTGAGTTGGAGCTTTAAAACCTCAAGCCTCGGAAATTTCTTTTATTACATTTTTCATGTAATAAGTCTACAGAGCTAGTGGAAGAAAGAAGAGATCTCAAAATATTTGCTTCATCGGGTCTTCCTGTAATCTCAGCTTTGTCTACTGAAGCAAATGTTTTCCGAGATTACTAAGAATTCGCTTTGAGAAACCAAGAGAAAAGATTGTTTTATTTACAAACATTACATTACTTTTAGCTTTAATGTATCAACTGGAACCATTTTGCAGTTAAAATGGAATTCCTCTTCATTGAGGAAATATCGATACGATTGACTAATGCGATATTGAACAGTTTTAAAATGCAAAAAACATGACTACATTTGACAGTTAAAATGACTTTTACAGTATCATTTTTAAATTGTACGTTTCTCGCATTTGCTTAGTAAATTTTAATCGAAGGTATTTTCCAGGTCTGAGGCTAACTAAATATAAGTCAATCTCAATGTCCAGCTTTATTTCAATGCTTTTGACCATCATAATTACTCCATTCCCTCTTCCTTTGAAGTAATGATTGTGGTTAGTGTAGCGGGTTCAAGGTATTTATTTAATATTATGAAGAAGCATCTCAGAAGTATAAAAAAAATTTAAAATACGTCCATAGCACCGGATTTTATCTAATTTGGTCAGGTAAAACCGGGAACTTGCATATTTCCATAAGCTGAATTATTTATCCGCAACTCATAGGTCTTTTATAATAAACAATATTAAATATCGGCATTAATTTATCATTCAAATAGAAATCAAAGCATTTTTGGTGAAGTAGATGTGCACCGTAAGAAAAAAATAATTTTGATACTCGATTTTGTGAAATTATTTCAGCAATTAAATAACTTTTGTGTTAGCGAAAAAAACCATATTCATTAAAAAGTTACCAGTAAAAACCGACCGCAATGATATAAATCATATAGCGCAACTGTTTGTTAAATCCACATACGGAAAAAATTAAAAGAAGGCTTTTAAACTGACATCAAGTCAATGTTCAAGGAGTTTAAATCAATCTTCGTCCATTACTGATGCTAAAACAATGAATATGAATGTGCTACAAGCATTAGGTGAGCATCATTTTACACGTAACAATGAAGGTAGAATACCATCAACTACTGCTCGAGTCGATATTTGTTTGTATGGTAATAATGGGCTTCTCCATTTCATTAATTATACGTACCACATGATTTATAATATCCCGTCAACTGCCGAGTTCCTGCTTAGTCTCAGTTTATTTCGCTTCTATCTTGGCGTCAGATTTAGCTCAGGATTTTGTAACTCAACGTAGTTGAAAATACGTTTTCAGCTTTAGTTAATTAATGATCTGAAGAAATAAATGCATTAATGTGACTGAATGCAAGTTTGTTTCACTTAAATGATCTCCCGAATTTCTTTCCTAAATAGGAAACCAATAAAGAAATACATAATATATATATACTAATCGACCAGTGCGGAATTCCGCACTAATTTGGTAGAAAGGACATTATGATGAATAGAAAAAAAAGCAAAAGGGTGTTGATATAAAGGAAGACATGTAATTGAACACATCAGTACAAATAGCTCTTGCATTTTTTCCCACTATTATTTAGATATTCAAAATAATAAAATAATCACAATAATAATTATAATTATTTTTACTGGAAGTATTCATTGCATTAAAATACATTAACGAAAAAGTTAAATTACTTAAAATATAGTTACTGTTGGTTGGTTAGGCTTTACACATTAATAATATAGTAATTGAATATGTAGAGCCTAACGATTGCATAAGTTTAATGCACGGACGCAGCTAAAACGGTCCAATTTGCTACACAATAAAAACAGAGAGTTTCTTGTTTGTTTACTTGATACCACAGGGCGCCAACATACGCAACACCAATTTAGCATCAATAAAGACATCTTCGTACATGATTTTAAGTATCACATTTCAGAGAAGCGGTACATTTTTAGACCGTGGGTCTATTTTTCGTCATTAGCCGGTTAGCTTTCAAATGAGAGGTAAATCGTGGAATTTGATAAAGGAATAAGTAAGATCTCGCAAAGCTACAGAAAAGCAGGCTAGAGAAATAATATATATAGATTAATTTAAAATAATAAATAGCAAATAAAATAATTTATATTTAAATCAGTCTTTTTTTTTCTGAGTCTAGGAAACAGGTGGAATATATAATGCCGCCCTTAAATTGCAAATATAAATAATAAATAATTTTTAAAAGCTTAGAAGTTGGTAAGATTATAAGCTAATATGAGGGTATATAAATATATATATATATATGTATCCAGGAGTGCACTGCTGGGGCAGGAATGCTGGTTAGGTACGGATATCCAGAAATAATGTCTTGTTTTTACATAAAATGTTTCACATTTAGCAGCTAATAAGATAAATAATAATAGAGTTTGTTCGATGAATTCATTCCAAAAATTTATTTTATGCAATGAATATTTAATTTAATAAAAAAGTTTAATAATAAAAAAGTTTAATAATATATTTTCTACTATTTTTTAATTTACTGCATGAAATTAAAAACACCAAATAAAGTATAAAATAGCCCTTTTTATCTTTAGTTTATCAAAAATCAACGGTCCAGCAAAACAATTAATTGGAGAAAACGTAAACGAAAAGCGGGACTTGAACCACGGGTGTTGGGTATACCAGCTTTGTGCTCTAACCACTCGGCCACTCACCCTCTAACCAGCAGACACAACACCAATTTGGCATCCATTAAAGGACATCTTCTTACATGATTTTAAATTTCAAATTTAAGAAAAGCGGTACATTTTTAGACCGTGGGTCTACTTTCTGTCATGAGCCGGCACGATAAGCTCTAAAATGAGGGTTAAATCATGGAATTTGATAAAGGAATAAGGAAGATATCGCGTAGTGACGTTAAACAGGGTAGAGAAATAATATATAAAGATACATAATATATATATATATATATATTAGGGTGGCCCTTATTTTTCAACTTTCGAAAAGCTTAGCTCCCAACCCCCTATTTTGTTCCAATCAACAAAAAAATGATATGTGCAAAATTTTAGCTTAATCGGACTTCATTCTGGCGGCCCTCATGGACCATGAATTTTTGAAATTGTCATCTGTAAAGTTATTTTTCAAGATATTACTGTTATTTAATATTTACTGTATAAATTTGTGTGAAGTTTTTGATAGGTGCAAAATTACTGATAGAAATACAGTTTTCATATTGATGGCTGCTGCAGAACCTTTCGGGCATGATACTGAACAGCTAGTAATAAATCGTACTTCTTTTCAAAATCACAGGAAAAAATTAGGGGAGCAAGATACACAAAAATCCAGAACAAATTTAAATTAGACAACTGCCAAGAATTAGTGTAACACTGGGGTGGAAAGCTGCTCCCAGCACTAACAGGTGTAGAAAAGGTTGATAGACTGGCAATAACAGTCACCTTTCAAGTGCCTGAAATCCCGACATCTTCAGGAGAAGAGCAAGTGTTGGCTGTTTACCGTGCAGTCGAGAAATGAAGTAGAACTAACAAAATTAAGGCACTTTGCTGTGATACTACAGCAGCAACACAGGCTGAATAAATGGTGCCTGCATAAATCTAGAAAAGTTGTTCAATCGTGACCTGTTGTACCTCCCTTGTCGTCATCACAATTTTGAATTAGTTTTGAGAAGCTGTTTCGACTTGCTGATGGATGCGACTACTGGTCCAGACATGCCACTTTTCAAAAGATTTAGAGAAACTTGGGTTAAAATTGACAATACATAACTGATAAAAATAAAGTGCCTTATGATGTCAGCTCTACCATTATTCATTTTATTGAAGATCAGCTTGCTACTCATAAACAACTGCGGGATGATTATCGAGAATTGTAGGAGTTAACAATGATCTTTCTTGGAGACATTCCAAAGAATGGCATATCTTTTCATATACCAGGAGCTGTAAGTCATGCTAGATGGATGTCAAAAGCAACCTATGTATTTAAAATATTCTTATTTCAAGATCAATTTAAATTACCTCATAGGGAGAAGAATTCCTTAAGAAGAATATGTATTTTTCTTGCTCGAGTGTATGTTCGAGCATAGTTCTTGTCACCAGATGCAATTAAAGCACCCTATCATGATTTTCTTTTCATGTATCAATTGCTAAATTATAAGGCTATTGATCCAGAAATCAGTAAGGCTACTACAAAAAAATCTTCAAAACATCGCTGGTACTTAGTTCCCGAAACTGTGGCTATTTTCGTTTTTGATGACAATGTTCCAATAGATGTTAAGACAAGTATGGCTCAAGTCATGCTGGAGGTTGAAGGAAGTGAAGAACAGGAAGAAGATACAAATCAATTTAAGCGATACATTCTGCACCCAAACGATTTTTCACCATTTTCAAAAATCAAGTTCCCGTCTTTTGAAATTTCTAGTACAAAAAATTTCTTCACGAGATTTGCTATCAGCTCCGATTTTCTGTATAAAGACCCTTTAACATGGAAAGATGATGTTGGTTATAAGAGTGGAATTGAAAAACTTCAGACCATCATTGTTGTGAATGACGTTGCAGAAAGAGATATCAAACACATTCAAGGTTATAATAACATTCTTACAAAAGATGAAGCTGAGAAACAATTTATATTACAAATTGTTGCCGGTGAGAGTAAAAAAAAACCCAACTGCTACTAAATCCTCACTTATGAAAAAATAATATTTATTGTTATTTCGCTTACATTATGTTGCAATTCTATCAAAAGTATTATAGTAAATAAAAACGCTTTGCTCTTATCGAAGTTATGTGATTTATTCTTAAAAATCAAATGTGTCTTAATTTTTCGTGATGTTTTGAATTTTTTTTTATAATTTACTTTGTGGAAATTTGATTCGAAATGTTTTTAAACAATTGCTGGGAAGACCAGACAATTCCACATACATTTCTCAAAGCAGTTACGGACAAGCTAGGAGCTAGGGAAGAATATACATGTTTGTAATGGAATTGATCAATATGCATTACTTCAAGCTCTTTGAGGGTCGCCTAAACGTTAAATGATCAAGCTGAAATTTTGCATAGCCCTTTTTTTTCATTATTTGAACAGGATCAGCGGTTGGGAGCAGCAAAATTTTAACCTTCAAAAAATTACATATGGTTAAGGGCCACCCTAATATATATATATATATAATTTAGGTGTTCCACCGCTTGTAGCAGCCGCATAGTTACAGCATAATGAATACTGCTTTAAACCAGAAATTAAAATACAAGATTAAATATTATTACTTTGAACCAGCAAATATTCTCTGCGGAGAAACGTAGAAAAATCAGAATTTTCAAGCATGTCACGTAATTAATTGAGAAGATAAATTTCCTAATATTTGAAAATAGCTAAATATTTCACTTTTGTCTATAAAACAATATTTGTATTTAGTTAAATAGTTGTTGTTATGGCTATTTTTATGTGTATTTATATCATTTGATCTTTCCCTTTCAGGTTCTGAGTTGACAGGAAAATCGGCTAAACACTGGATTACAAAACAAGTCTTTGATTTAAAAGCGTTCAAGTGCATCAAACTGTTCAGTACATAATTTTAGAAGGTGTACTCAGTTAGTGTTAAGAAAAAACCATGAAAATGTTATCACATTTATTAACGGGAAAATATAAACTAACTTTGTTCCGTTATCATGGAATTGCTTAAAATATATGAAAAACATAATTGCATGAGTCATTCTGATATGTTAAATTCACACATCAGAGATGAAAAGGAAAAACCTTTAATCTTTAAAGTTAAAAACTACATACTTTGGGATTCTTTAATTCAATTTAAATTAATTTCCAATGTTATTTTTGTTGACACACCCTACACTCAAAATACGGCAAAAAAACCTGAAAACAAATTGAGTCCCATAAAGATTTTTCAAAGATAGACTAGTACCCTTGTTCTCAAAGAAGAAATTTCTTTATTTTCATTACCTTTGCTTTGCTAATCTTACGAATAGAACAAGGCATTAGCTCATTAAAACGTCCATCTCTGTTTTTTTACATGAATTTCAGTCGAAGTTTTTCACGAAATTGATCACCCTTAAATTTTTAAAGGGCATGGAAAAGGCATAATTAGTTGATACTCTAATAAAAAGTCGAATCTTTCAATACGCTTTAATTGATTTTCGAAAATAACGTTTTCATTAGTCTCATGAGTTTTTACTTATCCCTCTTAGCTTTCTGAAGAACAAGAATGAGTTTCAAATGATGTCTCATTTTTTCTGTTAACAATTTGCATAAGAGATTTAAGATGTGCATTCAAATGCGGCTCGAACTTGTAATTGGTTTTTGTTTCACTATGTGATGATTCGCTCGTTAGAGATTTTGAATGAAGTTTCAAGCATTTTTTTTTTCTACTCAAAAACGATGAGGTAACTTCTTAAGTTTTCCAATAATTTCATTTGGGTCTTTTGTAATCAATATTTTACATATCTTATTTCAACCACTTTTTTTTCCTATTATCTCAGATGGTATAAAAAGAAATCAAAAGGAAGCTAAAATATATGTATTTCCTTTTATGTTATGCTAACGAAACTACAAATGCATTAATGTTGTTTTAATTAGTTAGGGCACATACAAAAAGTAGTCATATGCATTTTTTTCAGTTCTGCTTTTGTACTCAGATTAAGACTAAGTTTATCTGATATAGAATACTGCTCCAAAGAGCATCATTTTTACTATCTTATTATTACTAACAGGATTCTTAATGCTCATCCCCCCAACACAGTCATTAAAAAAAATGTATTTTTGTGCAAGAAAAGGCAACATTCTCTGTCATTTTAAAGGATTCCAGTTTTCTATCACTTATTAATTTAGTTCTTGCAGTTAATTTGTTCTATTTTCAAGCAACAATAAATTTTAGTCCAAACGAAAATGCCTCATGAAACAATGTTCTTAAGGCGAAGGTGGATGTTACTTTTCGAAAAATAGGCCGGAAAAGCAAATTTTTCCAAACACATTCTTATTGCAGTGGACCTGTGTTTCATTGTGACAAAAAAAAAATTTGATTTATGCATGAATTTGAGCTAATTTTAAGGAATAAAGTTTGAAAGGGGGCGTGGTTTGAGCACGAATTGCCATTTAAAAAGCATTTTTTAAAGCTAAATATGTCTGCTTATTGAGATTTTAAAATACTCCTTGCTGCTTTACACTCCGAAGATCACGCCTTTGTGCATAGATGCAAGATCGACTTATACAAACAAACATAAGCAATGCATTTTCGAAAATTGTACTATAATTACGTGGGTTTGCTCACCAATAAATTTAAAGAGCCTCAAACGACTATGAAATATCCCTTCTTAAACACTTTCCAATTAATGAATATCAGGATGTAGAAATGGAGACGAAAAAATTATACATATATACATAGTGCAAGAATATCTTGCAAAATGGAGCTTAATAAACACAAAAGCGCATCTTCATAGTTACGTGAAGCTCTGTTATAGCGCCATTCAAAAGGACCGGAATATTTTTTCCGGTATAGCAAGTGGAGCTATATACGATCATTATTAATATTCACTGATGAATGAAGGGACTTGAATTTATTGACGTTGTGAACAGAAATGTAACTATAACCAAGTTCAACTAATTGGTTTTTATTTTGAAATACCATTTCGAAAAGTCCCTAGCATGCAGGATTTTTTTAGAAATTCGCATATTGTCCAAAGAAGTAAGATCAAAATTTACCCGTTGATGGAGAAATTTTCTCAAACCTCAAATATAATCAATCATGGTTTAAAAATGATTTATAAATTTAAGGCGAATTATGATTTTTGCGATCATTTTATCAGGTCTGTTGATAACCGATAGCTCACCCATAAACAAGGATGTTATCGACTGCGAGGTGGGGATGGCGATTTCTGAAAGGACACCATAAATGGCTTTCCATTATCAGAGAGGGGAAAATGCCATTTGCCATTAATTTGTCGTTAGCATTTTCTCAATGCAAGAGTCATTTTTTAAGGAATTACTAGGACTCGCTCATCCTTTTTGAAGGATGGATTGATGCGTAATTAGTCCTAGCTCTTGCTAACCCTTTAATCAGTTTACTAATAACCCTCTTTACTTCCATTAGCAGATGATAGAGGCTCATATTGAAAAAAAAAATGTTTGATGATCTGATTAATTGATGAGTTTAGTTCCTAGAAGCATACGTCCATCAAATGATAAGCCATCATGAAAAATCAAAGCCCTAAATAAAGAAAAATGCGTGCAAAAAGTTAGACATTTCCTATTCTTCATTTATCATTAAAAACGGAGACTCGCAGCTTTCAGACTCAGCAGTTAAGCACCTCAAAGTGTTCATGACGTATTTTCTTTGTTTAAGACCAGACATTTCTCATGGGATAAATCTGAGTGATGAAGATGCGAACAGTTAACTAATGCGTAAAGTTCGTTTTTGAGTCACAGAATGGTTTTGAGCTCTTAATGCTTGAAGTGGAATCTAAGTAATATTTCATGTCACTCTTTACATAAATCACAATTCGCATTCAAAATGCTTTAATGTAAATTTATTATTTGTGCAAAAAGAGAAACTCTTGTCTGAAAGCAGTTTGTTTTTCGGTTCTAAATTAGTAAATTAGTTTAAAGTGTAGACTTCCCCTGAGTTTGAAGTTGAAGATAAAATTGACGAGATTTCACTTCTAAAGAAAAGTCGCACAATGAACATCAGAATGTGCTTTAAAACACCTGGTCAGGGATGTTAATTCATGCTTGGATTTTTAAGTGATATTAGTTGAAATATAATCGGAAATATGAGATACTTTTGAGGGACAAACTTTCGCAGAATAAACTTCATGTAAACCAAAATGTTTATTCCATTGCAATGCGTAGTCACATACATGTAATATTTAAAGAGTCAAATATTTTTATTGAAGTATGTTTCTCATTTATGTTTAAAACTTTAAGGATTTTACACGATGTCAATCAAACTTTAATATAACTTTCGATATTTGAATACGCAAAGTAATATTGAAAATTTGTTGAAACGCACAGATCTACCAGTCTTTGTAGTCATACAAAATTCTGAAGAGTTAAAATATATGCTACGTCCGTGTTAATATTAATATGATGACAACTTATTTATTCGCCATTTCTCGTGAACGTGCTGAATATATAAATGATCATTTGAATAGGAGTTTCGTGAACGTTAGTCTCGTAGCGTTCCATTCACTCAAGGTATAGAGTTGCCCCAATAAAGCGTCCTATCACACAGTTTTTATATTGCCCAGGGGCTCCAATTGAAAGATTTATCTTGCTCGTTATTTGAAATCTGAACATGTCGTACCCATTCCTTTAAAGGAAAGTAATATCTTCTCTTCACATCACGTGCTCTTATAGTCTGCTAAAATCAATGCAGTTATTTATGATTTGAAACAAATATAAATTTAAATATTCAGTACATATTTTTAAAGCGTACTCTTCAATTTTAAAGACAGCAAACTGAAAATATATCATGAATCGTGTACTAACAGCCAGACTGAAAGCACATACCACTTTCTAATCATTGTGCTGAAGAAGTGTGCTATTCTTACAGGTGTTATCAAATAATGTAGAAAAGGTGGATCGTTAATTGATTAAGCTACGTTTAGACATAAACCTTAGCCACTTGAGATAGCTAAACGTAGATTGCTCAGTTACAGTGTATTGCTGAACTGCATTTACTTTTCATTTGGTGTAAGTTTTGTTGTTTTTGTGGAATTAGTTATTTTATTAAAATGATTAAGCAAACTGGTAATAATGTTACTTAAATATATCTTATTTAAGTTGGATTTCCTGTTTTTCCGAAAAGTTTATAGTTTCTTTCAGTTATAAATAATTGATTCTATGACTTTTTTTTTTTGCTTGGGAGTGTATATATGTTCACATGAAACATTAAACTACTTATTTTAAAAGTAGCTCAGTATCAGTATTGAAGATCGTTGAAATTAGTTATATTTCTTAAAACTTGTAATAAACTCATTATTATTAAATTACCATAACGCGTTTGTGAAATAAAGTAAAAAATACCCTGCATTTAAAAACGCATCTTAAAATCCGACCCCTTGTATCCGCGAAAAGGGTATTCCATTTCTAATGACTTGAACTTATCCCGTTTTTACATACAAATGCATAAAAATATATCTTTTGCATTACCTCCAAACTGCGTAGCTGTCACTTTTCAAGAAAATATAGTGATTCCTACCAGAACAGCACTATCAAAGACTTTTAATAAACTATTTATTTTATGTAAGCACACGTAAAATTCTCATTAATAATAGCGTAGCATATGTACTGGAACCAAAACTGTTAGATATGAGCATTCCCTTTCACACTGAGTCTAAAAGCTTAGTTCATATGTAAATTACTTTCAAGAAAAGGTTCAACTTCAATCACATGCAAAGAAGTTGATGATATTCACTGAAGAAAATCAAGCGAAAAGGCACGAAATTAATATTTTCCACAATGGCTTTTTCTACCATACTCCTCGAATATCATTTTCTTTTATCATTCCAATACAGTTCTATGCATTAACGTCGTCAGCTATGTCATATGTCAGAGGCATTTGTGGGAATGTTTCTTTGTCGGTCATTTATTCATTGAAATCCCTCCCTCTTACTTTTTCAAAGGGAGAAAAAAAAATCTTTAAGCGAAAACTTGAAAGCGTTACTTAATTTAGGATTCTGAGTCCATTTATTTCCGTCGAATGCCGCTACAGCGTATTTTTATTTAGCAGTATTAGAGAATTAAGCACTTTAAATATCTTTTATGAAGCCGCCTTCACAATATTTGATACTAGTCGTTAGATCTGCGACAAGGAATTGAATTTAGATTTGCTTAATAAAAGAAGAGAATTAATAAAATCCTCCAAGCTAAGAAATGTCACTTTTACAACTCATAAAAGTAATTTTAAATGAAACGTGGGGAATTTTCTAAAAGCATAGTTTCTTATTAAATTGAAATCATGTCCTTTTCATGCATTCAAGGTTGATTTTCCCATCTGCGTCAATATTTAAAGCGGGAGCTTTTTTTGAAAACAAACCCTTAATATGATAATAGTACTTCATTTTGGCAGCTAATTCAGAAGCACTTTTCTTTTCTCATTTCTGTCATTGCTATATTTGGAATCTTTTATTGACAAATAACCGTTTAATGATACAGTGCTTAGTTTGCCGACTAATTTTTACGTACATTTGTTTTTCACACCTGTATCAATGCGACACGCATTTTTTTTAAATAAAAAGAAACTTTCATTCTTCTAATTTTTTAAAATTTAGTTTGACAGCTAGCTCTCAAGCACTTTTTGCTTTTCATGCTTCCGTATGTACTATAGTCGGAACCTTTTATTAAAAACAACCTTTTATTATGACAACGCTTTTTAACTTAGTTTAGTATCAAATTTTACTGCACTTTCGATAATTCATGAGAATTAATTACCATGAAAATTATACAACAATACAAAATTAACAAGCAGTACCATCTAGAGCTATACGAGCCTACTTTCCCGTTTACATCAACATCAAATTTATAATCTAGCTATATTTATCTTTTGTCATGTAGCTCAGTTCTTAATTGCTTCAAATATACCGTCAGCTGGGGTAAGATTGGCCCTTTAAGGGTAACATTGGCCCAAAGTTAGAAAAAGATTTTTGTGCTGTATTGTAATCATATGATGAGTTATCGACCTAGTTTATGCATCACTGGATAGGTAGCACCATTGGCTTGACTGTTGATGAAGTGGAGGTTTAGTTCCATATTTCATCATCACTTTGAGAAATTGATGAAATTTGTTGTCTCCCAACTTTTACTTGTGAACGCTAATTCTTGAAGAGCTACTAGTAGGTAAGTGCATAATAATATTATATATTCAATTGTTCCAAGTATTTTTGGTGTAATAATGCTGTTACCTTTGTTGTTTACAAAATAATTCGATTTTACTATTTCATGACAACTTTGGCCCAGAGTTGGGGTAACTTTGGCCCAAGATGGTGACTCTGCCAAAGTTACCCCAAGGCAAATATTTTCGATATAAAACTTGATTAGGTAGTATTTTATAAGCAGTTCGTTAGACACAACCACTTAAAATATTTTTCTTATTATTGTAAGCACTAATTTTTGGATTTTGTTGCAGGAAAAATGCCGAGAAATCGGATAAAACCTCTTGGAACAAGAAATTAAGCCAATTACAAACCAGAAGTGTTAGAGTAGTGTTTATATGCTATTAGGTTTGGTGCCTTAACCCAAAAAGCTGCAGGAAAAAGGTATAATATACCTAGGTCTACAATAAAAAAAACAAACTTAAAGGGAGTCATAAAAAAAATGTAGGACGTGCAAGAATCTTTAGTGATGAAGAGGAGCATGTTTTCGAACAACATTTAATAAAAATGTCAGACTATGGGTTCCCTGTAATTGAAATGGATTTTCGTTATACAATACAATTTTTTTTCACTAAAATGAAGTTTGTTTCATTTATTCCAATTTCTCACCATTTCAGGGATGTTTTTGAAGTAAAAGCAGGCAAAACAACAAACTATTATGTCTGGTGGTAATTTTATCTTGTCTAACTTTAACCCAACCAATACTAAGCATAGGCTTTATACGGTTTAAAAGTATGGGACAATGTTTCCCCAATTCAAGGCAACTTTGCCCCAAACATTAAAAAAATTCAGTGTAACATTTCAAAATGATTATGAGGTCTCAATATGGTTTTAATTTAATGATATAAAGTTTGTTTACTCAGTAAGACACATTAAAAATTAATATAATCAATGTCAAAAAATATGGAGCTGATAAAACTATAAAAAATCATCAGATTTGGGCCAATGTTACACCAGCTTACGGTACCTCTTTCAACGGTTTACACGTAATGATTAATTCATTCATTTATTAATTAATTCATTCAATTATTAATGTAATTATTTATTCACTAATTCCTTCATTTATTCATTTTTTATTTCACTCATTCATTTATTCATTCATTCATTTAGATATAACCTTAAAATTTAAAATCGAAAACATTCATAGAAAAACTGATTCGTTTACTTCTTGATGAACTTGGTGTAATGCATGATCTACGTCATAAGTTACTTCCGATAAAGTTTGTTCTAAGCAAATCCGTCTGTTAGATCAGGATTTTTAAGGGATTGAAATTTCCCGGTAGGTGCTAATGTTAAACTTTTTAAACTGTTCAAAATTGAACAAAAAATGTTCTAACCCAAAAAATATTGCATTTCGAGAGCTCCTTCCAATTAGCTATTTCAAAGGAACTTCAATCTTATGTCAAGGGTTGATATAATTTGCTTCATCTTTCCCCGTAGGAACTAATGAGATCTTTTGAACTGTTCAAAATTGAATGAAAAATTGTTCAAACTAAAAAATGAAATAATGAAATACGTAAATGAGGTGCTCTCTCCAAGATCTTTCGAATGCAAAAAAAATATTATTATTCGGACCATTCCCTCAAAAGTTACTAGGGGGGGGGGGGGGCAGACTGACAAAGAGATGCTCATTTTCACCATAACCCTACTTTCATTTTTGTTTATTTTTAAATCCTTATTTAATGACTTATTTTTAACTTTCTTTATTTCTGGCGATATTTTTACGATACATTTCGCCTTCTTTCATATTTTTTTTCTTTCACTTTTACGGGAAAGTAGGGCAAACTAAATAGGTCAAACATCAGTATTTTATTCAATTGGATGAAAAAAAAACGAAGCCGAGACGTAAACAGAACTTTAAAAATAACTAAATAAATAATTATTTTTAATACTAGCTCAACGGCATTTTGTAATTTAAGAAAGAAAAAAATGCCTCTTAAAGATCGAATGTAAATTAGCTTTAAATGTAGCAAAGATGCAACATGATGTGTGCAAGAAATGCCAAAAATCACTTCTTACATTTATTTAAAACTCATTTTAAGGGGAAAACAGGCTGTATCATCGCCAAAAATGTCAATTTCTGTCAAAGTAGACGTAAGCTTGTACTTTAAAGAACACTTTTATTGATAATAAAATTACTCTAACAAGAGCGAAGTACGCTAGTGCTTTACTGGAATGAATTTACTTTATGTCTTTTGTCTTACTATAAAAATGTTTTCTTGAACAAAGAAATACCTAAAAACACTTCACGCCGCGATGTCCTTTATAGCTTTTAGAGCTTTCAAGCTTAACACTTAAAAAAACTAAAGGCAGTAAAACTTTAAGGACTTTTTGCTGAAATTGATAGATTTTATTTAAAAGTCATCTAAGTGTACTTAATGAGAGTGGTTTACTTCCTCAGGGACTGTAATTTTCTGCAACAGTGCTATCCGTACCAGAGGCTAAACTAGATAATTGCTAAATAGTTAGGCGCAAAAACAGGTTTTTTTTTTCAATCAAAGATACACAAAACACTGAGAAATAAAAATATAATTATACACTATATTAGACATGAACGATGTTTGGTAAATTATGTTTAGTGATTAAGTGATACCGCAAATTTCAGGAACTTAAATTGGAAAAATATGCATTAAATTATGAACTTCAAAAATTTTTTTCATGAAAATTACTCTTGAAATTTAAAAATCACTACTCAAAAAGCACATAGCTGCCTTTAAGTTTAAAAAATACAATTGCAAGACAGCAAAGCAGTTCCTTTTTGCTGTACCCTTTTTGCTCTTTAAAATAAATAAATAAAAAGCCAATTTAGAGTTTAACACCTATAGAGTCCGTCAGTACGTCGCGTTAAAACAGCTTCACCTACAAAAAACAGTTAATATACCGCATACCCATAAAAAGAAAATGGGAAATGGTTTCGTCATATCAAAAATGCCCTCCCTATTATGTTCATTTATATGAGTTCCTTCAGTAAATACAATAAATTATAAACGTAAATAATTAAGAAACAAAATAAGATAAAGTATAATTAAAATAATCGAAAATTTTAAACCTACATTGTTTACTCGCAGCAGGTAAACCAAAATCATATTCTACTTCGATTTCTGTACCTTCACGCTGTAGCATAGGCGTAACCAGGGGGGGGGTTGGGGGTTCAACCCGCCCCCCCCCCCCCCCCACACACATTGGGCATTTACATATTTAGGCACATTTTGGAGCACAAAAAAATTTCTGGCTACGGCCTTGCAAAGCACATTCTTTTTTTTCCCTAAGAAAATTAAACACATATGCCCCATATAATTTTATTTCCTCTTTCTCTGAAGGGTTGTGATCATGACCAAAGTATGCAGCTCATAATAAAGAGGACGTTTCATCTGGTTATAATCAGCTCCCTTATCACCTTGGGGGGGGGGGGGGGGGTTACAGCGAAAAGTGGCTTCAATCACCGTACCCCACGCAGACAAACAGAGATCCTGTCAATCACTTCAGAGGGTTTTCTTTCCTTCTTGATGTCTTTTTTACCCAAAGGCAGCAATTTGGGAATACAATCGCACAAGTAATAAGTTTCGTGGAAAATATTCTTTACTGTGATGGAGTTTTGTTTTCTGATAGGATCGGTATTGAAGGCCCTAGCGTCTGAAAACGAAGGACCCCTAGCCAACAATTCTCCTAATGGGTTAACCCCTCAAGCCAGGAAGGGATCTCATCAAGAAACTTAAAGATCAGTTTGTATTTATTTATGACTTCCTGTCCCAAAACCCATTTTGGTAAAATCTTTTTTGTAGATGAGCCGATTAGAAAACTGATGAACTGTATTTGCATTGCATTCTCATTTACAGATGTTCTCTCATCTCTTACCTTTTAAATGTTTTTTTTTTTTTCTTATTATGGTCCATCACTGATTGGATTAAGACTCTGGAAATCATCCATTCAACGCTTCCAATCTCACTGCTACGGTTTAATGCTGCATTTTAATTTACAATCAAGTATTATTTATATTTTAGCTAAATTTTTAATTATTTTCGATACATAATAATGTTTGCACTCCAGCGATGGACACGTTCGTCATCCAAAAAGAAAAGAAAATTTGATTCAGATTCTTCCACTTCTGAGGTATGTTTTGTTACAAATTTAACAAAATTTTTAGAAATTCAATGTACGGATGAGCATTTTTGTAGAGAGAAATTTGATTTTTTCTCTAAAATTCCACTATTTCCCAGTTTTAATATAATGAATGCCTGGAAATAGAAGATTGCTTAGCGCTGAATATTGAATTTTCTATTGCGTTTGAATTAAGATCTAGTAATGAATGTTTAATGTTTTTGTGAATCAAGGCCATATCCAGAGGGGAAGGGGGACCCACGGTCCTCCCTCCCTCCGCAGAAATCTTTTGCAATGTATCATATATTACTCCCTGAAACTTTGCTTAACATAAGTGTGTCGAAGACTGCCCCCCCCCCCTCCGAAAAAAAATTATGGATACTGCCTTGGCTTCGGAGCAGGAGGAGCATGTTAAGAATTAGGAAGGGCAATGTATGTTTCAAAACCATACCCTTTATATATACATATATATAGATATATATGACTAAAGATGATGTTAATATGAATTTTTTTACATACATGATAGCTTTTTGATGTATATATAGTAGATGTATGTTTAGATCTTTGGTGAAGTTAGAGGAGTGGGTATTTGGGGATTCTGCAACTTAAATTTTTGGTTTTGGGAAGGGTTCGAGGGCTCTCCCCAGTAAACTTTTTGAAATCTTCCTAGCAATGCAATTTCGGGATACTATGGTGATCTTAGAGGAAACAGAAAGGAGTTTGGTTATTTCCCCCCCCCCCCATTTTTTTTTCAAAATAAAAGTCTTATATCTTTTAAGTTACTTTTGGTGCCGCTCGTGATGGTGTTCAATGTCCTTTCCCTGAAAGTGTTTCTGAAAGTAAAGTGTCTTAAAAGCGTAATTTCTCTTTTATTTCTTTTTTTAAAGCTTGCGATCTGAATTTTTTTTGCCGGGGGGGAGGAGTTGCCTTTCTGCGAGGGGGTAGCTCCCCCCCCCCCCCGGGAGATGCCTGAAATAAACACGGAGTATATCTTTAGAGACAAGTATTTATCACTAGTAAATTTTCAACTCTTTTACATTTCTTATTGGTGTTTAGTCTGTACATTTTTAGGGTGACCCCCCCCCCTTTCACCAACCCTAGTTACGCCTATGCGCTGTAGAGTAGAAAATTACATAAAACCTAATTTAAAAAATATATAGTGTATATATATAGTATATATATATATATATATGAATAACAACAATAACAGCAAAAATTCAAATATGCATTTTTATGCACATGTTCAAATGCATATAATGCGCGATCTAGTTCGAATACCTAAAATTACTAAATGAGCTATCGCGAAGTTTCGATACGATGTTTTTCATTAAATTAAATGAATTAAATTATGTACGCAAATAAATTACATTTTAAAATTAAAGACACTAAATGCCATGCTTAGCAAACACAATAACATATTTTGCTCATTTTGTTTTACTTATAGTCTCACAATGTTTCAATACATGATTAGTATGTTTTATTTAACTGAAGTAAATGATAAAAGGATTTTTCGGCTAGGAAATGAAAAGTTTCTCATTTTCTTGGAAGATCAGTAGGATGATCGAGCTTTTTTATATAGCAAATAAGATGAAAATTTCTTTATATAATGTGTAATGTAATGTTTCTATGATTCACTTGTATCACTGGAATCTCTGCCATACTTGGCAAAGAAATCGAATATATTCATTTCTCCAGTTAAGAAAGTCCTTTAACTGAAGTATTTTAAAGTATTAATTTTATAACTCTTCAGTACACAATACCTAATTTTTCTTTTCAAGAACTTAATATGACTAAAGTAAGTAGTTTTATTTTGGCTAGGAGTTAAAGATTCTCGTTTACCTTTGAGAGTGATGAATTAAATCAAACATTTTTTAATTAAAAATCGCATAAATTCTTCTACAAATCATGTCTAGCTCAATTTTTCTATGCTTGATTTGACTAAAGGGAGAGCAAGTCTCTAAGTTGGCTACCAAATGAAGAATTTCTAGTTTTCTATCTCTCCAAAAAAAAAAAAAAAACGCTACACTTAATTTAAAAGCGTTACCGGTAAGACTCCGATAACATTGCCGAAGTGAAATTCGTTATTTACTTCTTGTAGTCATGGTACGTGATATTCACAAAGGAATCGAAAGGAATTTCATTTTCCTACTGCCGCGGAAAGTAGATATTTATCATTTTCATTTAATATATTTTTGCTTATTCCCGAAGTCACTCTTAGATAACGTTTTTGGTTTAAAGGAGAAAATATTCTTGTTTCAGCTTCACCGATTTCATTATTGGGATGTTTTATTATGAAAGGATTTTCCTTTGTGAAAGGAAATTGAAAATTTTTTATAAGAGTGAGATAACATAGTTAGAAAACACCGCTGTTTTATTTTGCCTTGCCAGTCGTTACGAGATTTCAAGGAAAGGCTTCTAAAACACCTTGCAAAAATTTAATTTCGTTCATATTCATATCTTTTGAAACACTAGAAGTATCTAGAAGATTTATAATGCTCAGACATCCCCAAAACAACGCCCAGTATTAAAGTGCTAGTTAGCATGCAAATATGCATACATTCAAGCATTGACAGGTATTTGAAACATCGTATTTGTATAAAAAATATGTTCATGATTTTAAGAAATAATGGTTAAAATATAATCTACAAACATACGTTTTTGACTAATTAAATGTAATAATTCGTTGAACTTTAGTGACATTTCTATGTTATTATTATTTACATGTTTTAAAACATGGGTCCATCCCAAATTAATACAAACTTCAAAATTGACCAGAGGTTAACTAAAGGCTCTAAAATAAAATCGAGTAAAACTGAAAATTACGCGCATAGGTGGTTTTGAGATTCTACAGTTTGTACACAATCTTTTGTGCAAAAATTAAAAATCCTTTTTTTTTTTCCTTTCTCCTGTGGATTTTTTTTGTTTTGTTTTTAATGAGAAACCTGGAAGCCGGATTTCCAAAAATGTGCTCAACATATTGAAATATGTAAAATTTTATCTGTATGTCTGTTTATTCAGCTCATTTTGGGGTATGTTATGAACTAAAAGAGAGTTTGTTAATCTGTATTTATTATTTGTGCAGCTTTTATAATTCACAAAAAAATATGATTGTTCCAAAAAATTCATGCTATGGGCATAAAAATTGGTATATTTCAGTAACTTTAAGGCAAGTTGCATATCTTTCAATTTAGAACACACACAATAGGGTGCTTTCACACCAGTGGCGACAAAGACAATATCCCCGTCTTTTTTCTTCTACGTAAACGCAGTGCATATTTTTGAAGGCAAAAACATGATCTGCGTTTGCGCAAATGATCAGTGACAAGAATATTGTCTTTGTTGCCTTTGGTGTAAAGGCGCCCTCAGTGTTTAACTAATATTGTTGAAAGAAACAATGAAAAATATTCATTATATTTTTTTATAGGACGTTTAGAGTAAACATTAATTTTGGACAAATATTAACTAATTTTAAAAAGCTTTTAAAAACTATTAATATTGCACATGATTTCATAGTTTTATTTCTTATTACAACTGAAAGAATGTGTTTTTCAAAAAGCGTGCTCCAAAGTAGGCGCATCCCAAAACTAACGCAAATACGAACACAATTCTCACAAGGTGGAAAAATGCAGTTACTAAATATTTTTGCCAAATAACGCCATTAAATACGCATCACTTTGACAAGAAAAAATACTTTAACAAAGATAAATCTGTATTATTTGAACAAAACTATTTACTTAAAATACTTTTCTTCCAGGGGCGGACTGGCCCACCGGGACACCGGGACATGTCCCGGTGCGCCCTTTCATCTAGACGCCTCCCAAAAACGAAAAATTCTCTGTGACATTTTCTCCCCTAATAATTTACAGTAGGAGAAACAAAATAAAATTGCTTTTAATCCGCGACGACAAAATCTTGCTTTAAAAGAAAGGTAAAAACGACTTTCCCAGGCAAAACCACATTTGTGGACGCTTTAGGACGTATATGCTTCAGGGGTCATTCATTTTGGTAAGGCTCGAGGGAAGGGGTGAGAGGACAGTAGAGAACATAAGTGTTCTGGTCTATAGGTATACGAGGATTCGCAAACACGTCCCGATGGTTGAGCCGAGGCTCCCGTTTTGGAATATAGATTCCCTTCTCTAAATAAAAGTTTGACATCTTTTATTACACAGCTTACATCCATGAGTCATGGGGGTGCTCACCAGGAAGAGGGAGGGGGAGGTCATGACACATTTTTTCGCAGGGGGGCGTGGTCCACGTTTTGGCCAATTTGTTGGGTTGTCGATTTTGAGGGGCTCCATAATAACTAACCATAAGTAACGTATGAAAATTAATAACTTGCATTGCACAACCCTCGTTTTTATTATAGGTCACTGCGAAGTATTGCTAAAACTTCATAATTTGCAATAAACTTCTAATTATTTTTGAAGTTTATTGCAAAATTTCGATTCGCCCTGTGAAGACTTCTCAATTTTTTGGCGCACAGCTTGGGAATCAATAACTAACTGACACGACACTTCCATTGGTAAGAAGTAATAAAAAAAAAACAGTGTTATTATTCCGAAATTGAACTGTTTTTAGATTCTTATTAGATAAAACTTATCTCATAGGGCATTTAATTTAATTTAAAAATTTTCTTATATGCAGGGATACAGTGGGGTCGATAAGGCGTTTCCAAACTTTTCTATTAGGTTGAACTCTGTTCCGGTACTTTATTTTGAGTCACATGTGTTTTTATTTAGTTTCAGAATTTGGATTTCGCTGCAAAACAGACTAATTTGACTCAGTTCAAAACTGATTTTAGCTATTTTTATTTTAAGATTGCGTATCTAATTAAAATATAATTTAACTATTGTTTCTACTTTTATTTATTTATATTGACAACCAAAAAATAGTACATATTTTTTTATCGCGGCTATCTTAAAAGTAAAGTTATTGCATAAATTAATTTCACGCAATTAGAATCACAGGGTTCGCTGATTTAGATCAAGTGTTAAATCAGTTATTTAAATTATTTTAAAAAATCATGATTTTTATCAAAAAATTTAAAATTTGCCTGAAATTTGTTGTTATTGTTATTTTTTATACAAATTTAATGTTTCACAAGAATCAATCAATATGATTATTGTACTATATTTGAAATAAAAGTATTATATTTATTAACGCATAATTTTTAACGTGTCATTTACGTAACTAATATGCTAAATTATTTGTTTATTCATTAATAAAACTGCCTTAACCATTACTCTAAATAAACCTTTGCCATAGAAACTTTATAATGTTAGAATAAAATTATATAATATAATGTAAGAAATAGGCTTTTAAGAGTCAAAACTCTTACTATACCTACTTTTACGATTACATCAAAATATTAACTGCACATACATTGCTTGTTTCATATTTTAAATCCGTTACAAACAATAACTAACAGTATCAAACTATAACTATTACTTTTACATTAGATTCAAATATAACTTTTCAGATTTTCCCTTTGCAATAGTAAATATAAATCATGCTATGCTCAAACAATACAATAGTTTTTCTTTTAGAAATTTTCAAAACTTCCGTTTGGGAAGATACGGGTGTGGAAGCTTGTAATTGTCGCTTGAGGAGGCAGACACGCGGGGCTCTTCGATAGGGGCGTTAGTAAGAAGGGGAGGGGTGCGCCCTGCCCCCAAGATTTAAAAAACTGCTTATTTTGTTCTGCATTTCTATGAGTATTTTTATGAGTAAAAGCGTTTAAATTAAAAAAAAAAAATTGTTTGCTTTTTCTTTACTAATATTTTTGCAATCCCAAATGCGTTTCCAAAGGCCTCAAAATGCACCAGTTTTCATATAGTTTTTAAAATTTTCACGGGGGAGAATCCCCCGGACCCCCTTCAACTAACACAATTGAATATCTTCAGTTTGGGAGGGGCTCATAATATAACTAGCTCTATCCCCCTAATGTAGAGCTAAAAGGGCCATGCCGTGGAATTAATAACTATAGTTTTTTTTTTTTGGTTTATTAATGGTCCACAAGTTATAAAACCTCAAAAATGGCCAGCGCATAAAAGTTTATGAAAAAGGAACAATAATTGGGGATGGAAGGGGAGATGCTTTTCTAAGTTTTGCCCCGCCACGGAAAACCCCAAGATCCGGCACTGGGGGAGAAACGTCTAATAGTTCTTGTTTTTTTTTCTTTTTTTTTTTTCAATTCGTCGTGTATATTTTTTCGGAAAATTTTATGTGAAGTTTAGAATTATTTTAAATTGAGAATTGCCTATGGTGTGGCCCGCCGATCTTCTCGAGCTAATGGATGTGGCCCTCAGATGTAAAAGGGACCTCTAGCCTGCCTATTGTAATAGGCGTGATGTACACATTTTTCACGCTTTTTCTGTCTTTCAACCTAGGACGCTGTATAGCTTGATTTCAAAATCGGGTGCAATCGCCCCGAATTGTTTCTGTTGACCTTGGCGAAGCTCAATCTGTCAGGGACTGTTCAGTTACTATGCATAATTATTGCTTATTACTTTGCTTAACTTAACCATTTTCAGAAGTCTAGTTATGCATGTGTAACTTCTTTTATAGCGCTATCAACCTTTGTATTCCATATTTTTTAGCATTCCTAAAGAGTAAACATATTCCCCAGTGAGAAGTGCGTTCCTCTCCTTCCAAATCAATTTTTTTCCTAAGATCTCCCCCCTTCACAATCCCATATTGATAACGTAAAGATATTTTTAAGCACCTTTTTTCTCGGAACACAATTGGTTTATAACCTATCGCTCGATAGACTGATTGCGCCGCTGAGATGTGTGCTTCTTGCACAGCAATTACAGTGAATAAAATGGCAGCAAAGAAGAAAAGAGAAAATTATACTATAGGTGGAGAAAAGTTACGAGTAATTGATAAAGTTAAAAATGATGCAATAAAAGCGAGTATTATTTCGTAAATATGGTTCCACGGTATGGTTTCACTATACCGCGGTTATGTTATAACGCGGGTGCCAAACATGTCCCCCGACACCCGCGTTTTTACTGTATTTCATTAAGGTGCTTAGTTCTTTGAACAAAATTGCTTCATTTTCGTCTTCTCAATGATTGTTTAAAGTTTTTAAATCATGTGCCTCCCTCCATGTGCCTAAAAAAATAATTTTAACGGTCATAGAAACATTTAAGGAAAATCAACAAAAAATATGACACAAAAGTGCAGTAGTGAATTTTTTTTTTCTCTGTAGATTCCTTTGTTATTGTATAAATTAACAATAATTTTATTTACACCTATTTAAGAAAGAAAGAAAGAAAAAAGACTTGAACAAACATAAAAAGTAAGAACAACCTTGTTTTTTAATATAATCCTAAAATTTTATTTGTATTTAACTTATCTGAATGAATACATAATTTGTAATAAACAATCAGTTAAGCCTTGTTTCATTATATAAGTTATACTTCGAACATGAGCAATCACTTTTGCTTGAATTTCTTTTCAGTATTTTTAGGACTTTGCATGGCATGATCACTGATTTCTAGCTTGTTCCATTTTGCACTTTATTATTGCATTATAAGACATTAAAACCTCATGTGTCACGCAGATTTAATTTCATTATTGCTACCATTATCATATATGTATTTTTTTTTAAGTAAAGGGGGTCGCCCGTTGGTTAGCTGGTCCACCGCCCTTTTAAATGTCCCAGTCCGTTCCTGTTTTCTTCTCTAAACCTCTTTCAAAATTCTTTAGTAAGCAAATCTCATTTTAAACGGTCATTTTGTATACATCGCTCCAATTAGTAATGTGCATATCTCGGTACAGGATTTTGCATTCATAAAGAAAAATCTACTTAAGCACGCTTTGATATAACATTAAGCTTTGTCTAGACAGGATGTTGTTAAGCACAACCCAAAAAGCAATCTTTTGAAATGTTTTGCGATCAAATTTACGAAAAGTATATGCTTTGTTTTTTCTTTCTCATCCTACTAATTTCGTTTAGTTTAGCATAGCTTATGTTTATGAACTTTTTTTTACCGATGTTTTGATTATAAAGGAAAGCTTCAATCTGCAATTAAAGTTCATTTCAGAGTACCTTATGTGCTCAACTTTACCTTATGAGCTCTAAGCGAGTCACACTAAGATATATACAATTTCATTTAATTTTAAACATGTGAATTAGGTACGAAATATGATCATTTTTACAAGAGTGCTCAACAGTTCTCCGCTTCATTCCGCCATAGATTTTTAATGTAAGTTTAAGTATTTTTTTAGATACAAAACAGGAGAAAAATATATGATAAGTGTCTAGATCAGTCTCCTAAAAAATCAAAAGTAAGCTAACATTTTTAAACTTTTGTTTTTAATTGCACTTATATGCTGCTTTGAAATTGAAACATCTGGCAAGATCGCAAAGATTTTGTTCTTTCATTAAAGTAATTTTTAAAATTGTGGTTCACGAACATAGCCTCTCTTTTCACGGTCATCTTTACACAGATATGGTGAATAACAGGTCCATAAAAAGAAACACATCTATTGACTAAAATATATATATATTCGGTATAACTCTATTTGTATGATCAGTGTTAGGGATGTGCCAAGTTTCTTTTAATTGTACTTGAAACATTTCATGAACTAATTTTTAATTTACTCAAAATGTCACACATACTGAGGACTTTTGCTGCTGGAAGTAACCAGGGGTGTTCATGCTAGAAATTTTTGAAAAATCCGTAGCTTACTTTCCCGGAAGCATTTAAAGTCGGCCATCTTCTGCAAGAATTGAAACAGTTTAAAAAATAGCAGCGAGGAAAAAAATGCACATTGTAGTCGCAATGTAGCAATTGCTACTACAAATATCTTGTCTAGTTAAGCTGCACTGTAAATTACGAACAATAATTTGGGTGTAATAATTTATTAAAAATATTTCAAAATAATGTTTCTAAACTTGCTAAAATAATCACTAAAACTACATTGATTAGGTGGTAAATCAATACGATAAAATAAAAGAAAGACTTATTTTTTAAGAACGAAGTATTTAGCATTGTTACAAAACTACGTAAAACAGCACCATTCAAAATTAAAATTAATAAAAGGCCATTTTAGAGGAGAAAAAAAACATAATCGTGTACATATATAATTCATTAATTTTATTTTTAAAACATAAATTAAAAGTATTTGTAACTTCTTCCACCTTGAACTTGTCGAAGTGGTTTCATCAAGGCAGAAGATATTTCACCAATCATTCATTACTAGCAATGACATGCTAGCAGTTAGCGAAAGCAATTTTTATATATGTTGAAAGAGTTGTGTTTGAAAAGTGTTAAAAAATGTTAAATGGTCTTTGAAACATGAATGAACATGACCGTGGGGAATTCAGTCATTTTAGACAATCTCGATCAATATGCATGATGGCGTGCTAGTATAAGTTATGATGTCATGTGAACCATGATTAACGTATTTTTAATAAATAAATAGTAATTTTTCAGGCACGTATGCACAGTGAATCGAAACGTGAAGTAAATAACTTTATAGTTTAAGTGTGCAACAAGTGAAACTCGTCTTTTCCGTAGCGCCATAAACATTTCGTTAGAGAACTGACCAGCAAACAATTCAACGTTTTAAAAAATGCACAAAACTGCAAAATATTCAATACGCTAAGGAACAAAAATTAAGGATAAAAGTATGTAATTTAATTAGTATTTTTAAAAAATTATGTTAAACAAACTGAGAGATATCAGTTTAGGAAATGTATGCCAGTCTATTTATCTCCAAGTATAACTTCTGAGCCCTGTTCCGTCAAGAACTAAATATTTCCTGTTCAAAACATCTTTACTATAAAAGATTTTTAGAAGCAAAATGATAATAATAGCAATAATAATAATAGCATGGGATTAAGCTTGAACCTTCGTAAAAATATAGTTCCAGCATTGTTTTAAATTTAAGGAGCAAAAACTTCATTTCTTATGTTTAAGAAAAAAGGCTTTAATCTTTCTTGTAGATCCTAATGTTAAACATTTTTAAAACTGTTCAAAAATAATATTAAGCTAGTTACATTAAAATTTTTGAAACACATATTCTATGTTCTACGTCAAATATTATTACAGATTACGTTTATCCAAAACAAACCCTTCAATACGAACACACTCTGTAAATACTACAATTTTCCTGGAAAAGCATAATATTACGTATTTTGAGTCTTTAAAATTAAGAAAAAACTTGTTCAAATTAAAGTATGATGAATGAATCCTATGTTTTACGGAGAAAAATCTGGAGGACAAGTTCTGCCAAGTTCTGCTCAAAAGACTTCTACGAGACAAATGTGTGTTTTTTTTTTCCTCCATACGTGCATTTAAAAGTATAGCAGATTAGACGATTAGCAGATAAGCATTTCAATATATATATATATATATATATATACCCAGAAACATTAACGGTGAATTTTAATTAGGAACAATTAGTAACAATTTCGTGCATTCTACATAGTACATTTAAGGTTTTGAGAAGCTGATGTAATGAACCCCAACTTAAAATTAATTTGCTATTCGTAGTGTATACTTCAGATGTCGTAAATTGTGCATAGTGATTTTTATAGTCAATAATCTAAAACGTATTCAGAGTTTAAAAGTTTTATAGTGACATTTAAGAATTATTGGTACTTAATTTAGAAACTGAGATATTAGAAACCGCGCTCAAAATAAGTAATTACATGAAAAAATATTTGCTATTGCTGTATAGGTAACACTTTAATTTGAAGTATAAGCATATTATATATATTTTTCAATTTCTTGTTTAGTATTTAGTTTTCAGCACGAGTGATCTTTATCTAATATTTGAAAAGGATCATGTTTCAAGATAATTTTTCCTTTTTTTCTTATAGCTATAAATTTTAACTTTTTCTTTCCGTTTAGGGCTTAACTTTGGGGTATAAAATCACGTTTAAGGTAGTTCATTGGCTTGTTTAAAAAATTAGGATGTGGAGTGTACGCTATTGAGGGGGGGGGAGAATGGGAATTTTGGATCGGCAGGGGGGCAGAAAAGTTGCATTTGTGGTTAAAATGAACACATTCAAAATTTCAATGCTACAAATCATTATAAATATGCGCCCCAAGTCACTGGAAATATTAATCATTCAACTTTCTGAGCGAAATGATGACAATATACTGCTTCAGTTAAAAAAGAAGTTTTTTTTTTTACTTATTTTATGCTTTTCGATTCTAAATAAAAGAATAGCAATATTTATCTTAACCGCAATTAAACTGGAAATATTATGACCTGCAAGTCAATGTGTGCTGAAAATTCTATAAAAGGATATTTTCGAAAAAATCGATGTTTTTTTTTTTTAATTTTATATTTAAAAAGAATAAGTATTCAAGATTTCAAAAATGTTTGGTTTTCGTTTCTGCAATATATGAGAAACGAAGTTACACTCAATTAAGTTAACCAGAAGTCGCATCGCAAGCACATAAAAGTGGGATTTAAATGCGTTTTCTGAAAAATTACTTTTTTCGATATTTTTGTTCATGACAGATCTCATAACTCGAGTTTATACCCATTACTGTGCTTTTTTAAAATATTCTTTTACACATTGCTATCTGTGTTTTGAACTAAACTCTAAGCTCTATGTCAGTATTTAAAAATTTTACAGGCATTTATTTGTGAAATATTGTGTTTTTTTCGGGGGAAAACGTATGAATTTCTACAACACTGCTATATTTTTCTTAATTTTGAACCTATTATAAAACTTTTAGTTCAAAACACAGTTAAGTAATATAGAAACATGTATTATTAAGGATTTTAAAATATATCGAGTTAAAGTGAGTATAGAGTATTTTGGCGTAAACTGTAAAATTCGCCTATTTTTGGTAAAATTCCCCACATTTTCAAAATTGTATAAAAATATAGCTATTATTTTGTTTGTTTTTTTAATTTTAATTACTTTTTAACTTAAAAAAATATGCATTTAGCAATTATTTCATTTTTTTGAAAAAAAAAAAAAAGCCTCCGAACGTAGGCAGACTCTTTAACTTGAAAATTCAAACACAAATTATATTTTAGATTCACTCTTTGTTTTAAATTCTAGATGAAAGTTTAGCAAGAATGAATACAAGTGTCTATTTATCACCAAAATATATTCTGCCGCATCATTTATATCAAACCAGTCTATCGCATCCTTCTGCTCTCTGCAAAATGACAAGGAAACTTCGGAAGTTCAATTTGGGACTTCTTCATCTGCAGATTAATTAATCTGACTCTGAATATATTCTGTGAAGATATTTTTTGTATCATAAAACTGGTTTGATCCCATCAACTTATCAACTTTCATCATATCAGCCCCTCTTATTATGTCTATATACGCTACGGCACCATGTTCAGGGAAGGAAGGTTTAAACGTGTAATATTTGCAACTTCCTGCCCTCTTAGTAAACGTATTATTTTCAGTGCTAGTTTTCTTAGCCATTTATACTGAAATACGTGAGCATAGAACGACGAAGATTTTCCGAACGAGCTTAAAATTTATTTATTTTGAACACATGATCTCTTTCTTCTTGTTGTGATCTATGCACCTGGGAGCCTACACTCTCCTTAAAAAAGGTGGGGTATGGCTGTGTCATGGACACGGCCGTGTGTTGTATGTGAATACGTTTATGTAACGGGTTATATATTTTAAACAAGATATTTTTATTTATGTATTTAGAGTAAAAGCAAGGAAACAAATAATTATTGTGTTACAATATAACTTTATAGTTTTGGCTTTTCGACGCGTATAAGCCGAAATTGTCTTTATATTTTTGATATTTTTTTATTCTAACACCTTATTATATTCACTGTCACTACTTTAAACTAATGTTTTTTTTTACAATCGATAGATTTTGACGACAGCTGATGATTAAAACTGAAACGAACATCGTAGCTTCTACGAGTCAAAAGCTATACTAATTGCAAATTTCGATATGCAGCAAAATAACCTCAAAATAGCGGCGCTTCCCTCTTTATCCTCCGCGATGCGTCAATATTCTCGCTTATCGAAATGAATTCTTTGATAATTTAGCTATTCAGTGGTATTATTTATTTTTGAATGTAGAGGATAGATTCGAAACTACAACGCCAAACTGTATCCCCCGATTTTGTTATTATTAGATTTTTTGGATAGCTCCTGTATGGTAGCAAATTTAAAGACGTATTCACGTCAAAATGGAAATAGTGTCAATGCAATGAGGTTTTAGGAAGGAGTTTCTGTTGAGACATGCAACCGAAAGAATCTTTGCAGTAAGAGTCTACAATCTCATCAATTTTTTTTTTAATGATACCTATGGGAAGTTCTTCACATTTATGAAGTACTTTTCCAACTTCATTTGTTAGTGCTTCTGAACCTCACGTTATACCATCAGTTTTCTGTCTTAGTGGTAATTCTATTATGCAACAACAAGCACTACAGTAGCTGACCGAGATCTGTTTTCAAACACCATTTTTTGTTTCAGTAGTATTACTTGTTTAATCCCATCGGACAGCTTACAATCATCTTAAAGACTTGTTTGTGCGAAAATAACTGATTACATCTATTTTAAATCAATAGAATGTCTTTTAACGTAACTAAATTATCCAGTTGTAGAGGTTGCATGCCTATGTATCCAGCACCTGGTTATTGAACAAGTATGTAATGTTTCTCTGGTGAATCTGGGAAGCACTATAGGGTAAATGTGGGATAGACGCCATAGGGGGATATATGCCTAAGTTAACGCGTAGCAATCTGCGCGAGAATTGCACTCGAAATTTTTTGTTTCAATGTAAGCTTGCCCCCTCCCTTCCGCTAGTCGGTGCCTCGCACTTTGTTGGAACGAACGTGTCATGAGTTGTGCAGCGAAAAACGAATTAAATGACGACAGATTGGTGGATTTACGTTACGTATAATTTTTGTGCGCGTGGAACTTTTGATGCTATAAAGTAAGTGTTTATTTTTTTGTATTTCTTATATATTTATTTATCAAATACAAACATTTAAATGTTATATCAGAATTTTTCAACACAATTTATTAGTTAGGTTAGAGGGCGTCTATTCCACGCAAAAAGGACAGATGCCCCAGTATTTGTGAGTATAGATGCCCTTAGAGGCATCTATCCCACATTGTATCAAGAACTGAATCTATTAGTTTCTTGTTTTCTAGATATTCCACGCAAGTACGTGCGCAAAGAAGGAGCACGGCCCCGAAACGCGTGGACCGGAGACGCTCCTAAAAGCGATTTGAAGAGATGAGACAAAACAAATGTTCTCTTAATGACCTGGTTCCTCATGTAGTAATCAGACATTACGAAGTTTATACGACAACGAGGTTCGCGTTAGGCCAACTTTGGTTCGAACTCGAAGTTCTTCACCACCAAATCCTGATCTAATTCACAGGTCTTCTGGTAGTTCTAACACAGCGGAACGGGATCTTTTTAATACTCCATCTTCGCTTTCTCAGCATCCTAGTGCAGGTATACAGATGGAGACGTCTAGCAAGTATTTACAAGAATGTTCTTCTGTATCCAAATATCCGATAACTTTCTACAAAAGAGGAAAACAGTCTGCTACAGTTCTGACTTCCAAAGAGAACCATGCTTCTAAGAAAAATAAAGGTAAAGCTACTCCTAACATACCATGTAAAAGCAGCAAAAAAGCCAAAAAAATAACTAAAAAATGGTCGATATCAGCTTCAGAGGAGACTTGTGATTCTGATGAATCTCTACTAATAGAAAATGAATTTTAATGTTAAAAAAAAGACAAAAGAACAAATATCTAAGAAACTGTGGTTTACAGGAAGAAATCTAAATAAAAGTATAAATACTCAAAATACAATTCAGTGTCCTGTTCGCAATGCTCAGACTACAACAAAAATTGGCAAAATTTCCAATGAAAACGACGAAACACTTTCAAATGAGTCAGACTCTTCTCAGAGTGCGACAACTGAATGTGTGGAATGTTTCGAAGATTTTTAAACGACAAGATCGAAGGTAGACTGGATTCGGATTCAGTGCATCATGTGTAGAAATTGGGTACATGAAACTAGCACAATGTAAGCGTTTAAAACTACGTCAAGAAATAAAGACTAAAAAATTATGAATTACATTAAAAAAACTTATAAATGAAAAAAAAAAAAAAGCCATAAAAAAATTATATGTAAAAGAAAAAGATATAGTTCAGATTCTGTGCAAGGCACTGCTCAATAAGAATTTGGGATAATTATTTTTAATTTAGCACCAAAGATGATTGTGTCATCTAACGTAAAGTTAGTACATATTTTTTATCAAAAAATTATTATTATTATAATTATTACAAAATATTTAAGTTCAGTTGATTGTATTATTTAGCAAATGTTAAATAAAGTTAAGAAAATCATAATATTCTTCCATTAATCCCTTAGGGCAACTATCCCACTAGTCAAAATATCATAGCGGCGTCTAACCCACATAGTAGAAATCTATATTCATTCATAAGGTTATTTATTTTATTTGTAACTAACTATAAATAATGCAAACAGTATTAAATTATGCAAATTATTTTGTTCATTAATAAGTACACTAACCATCACAAAAGTTAAAGATTTTTAAATTATCATCTTCTCTATGTTAATCGCCCATTTCAAAAAGTATTATTCCACATTTACCCATAGTGTTCGTTTCCCTTTTTAATTTTAGGAGCTCTGTCAGGATTTTCAGCTGCATTGCAGATTTCCTGACAAAATTTTATTTTGGGATTGATTTTAAAGTATTGTTTCTTCACTAATTTACTATTTATTGTCTTGAATATTATATGCACGAATTTCTTGCTTAACAACACTGTTTGAAATTTCATCATGAAATTACGGTTGAATAGCCGGCAGCAGTCTGTCCATCTAATTCAGAGTTAAATTTACGGTTTGGAACATTTTTCTATCTTTACAGGACCTAAACCATTTCCAATCAGCTGGGCTAAGGCCGTAAATACAAAAGTTTACGGTTTTATAACCATTTAAGAATGGTTTCAAAACTAAATTTTTACGGTTTTTGAACCATTTCGCGGCGTAGAAACTATAAACGAAGCGTGCGAGAATCTAACCCCGGGTGCATGGTATTCAAACCTTGCGCTCTAATCATTCGGCCATCTACACAACTCAAAGCGGCCGTTTGTTTATCAATAAATCTTCTTTTCCAACAGGCAAACTGCCTTAAAATTGAGATTTCAGTTTTTGATTGGATTCAACGTCATTTTTGGTCTAAATTTACTGTCTATTGAAGAAAATGATTTTATTTGCTGCAAAAATTAAAATACAAACAAGCTTCAGCAGCTCAAATTAGGGGTTCGCTCATTCGCAAACAGTTCGGGAACCCGATGTCTCCAATTTTATTTTAGTAACCACTGCTTAAGCCCTTTTTTTCCCCTTCATTTTTATATACACATGTAGATTTGAACTGATAAATCTTTATTCATATTTTAACAACAACGTACGACCGGTAAGGCTCCACAGCCAAAATAAAAGCCTGATTCTTATTGACTGCGAGACCTGGTGGCGCATGTAAAACGTTCTTTAGGAGAAACAGAGAATAAACGATTTTTTCCGCAATCAGCGGTTTGAGTACCATCTTTTTAATGGTTATTCAACTGTTGTAATTAAATATAGTAAAATAACAATCAAATAAATGGTTATATTGCGATTTTCTTACGGAAATTTTTAACAGTGAATAAGCTTTCTTGATTTAAATTTTTTGAGGTAATTTTTTGAGCGTCTTATTATTTTCTTTCAACTTTAACTTTTAGAATTCTAAATAAAAAACACGATTGCGATAAAAATTACGTTAAAAGTTAGGTCTCCACTCTCCATTCAAGTATGACGCTCAGAGCGAGATTGATAAAATAATTTTTAATACGGATCTGCTGATGGGACTACCAACTTATTTATGTTATAACCGATGAGCTGTTAAAAGCGGTGTCGTTATAAACGAGTCCGGGTGTATGTACATAGTTGGCAATAACTCATGCTTTAGAAAATAAGTAAAAAAGTATAACATGATTTTTTTTTATTGTATGCGTCTACCAGAACAAAAAACTACGTAATGCGCTGTTTTTCTTAATCTTTAATAGGTTTGGGGTACATGTTAACTTTATCCAAATTGAATAAAATTTTACACACGTTTATTTGGACCTAAAGCGCATTTTCCCCTTCCCTAGAGATAAAAAATTAGTTAAACGATTTTTTTTACTCCACCCTAATATTTATTGTAAGGATTGTAGACATTTTTGTATACGATCTATACATTTTGTGCAGTACATTTCTTTCTTCGTCTTCTTTTAAGTTACTTTTATTTTTAATTACAGTGGAAACACTATGCAGATGCCGAAATATAGGGTTGATTTTACTTTGGTGAATCATTCAATTGTTTTTTGACAAAGCGTTTTTTGAAAACTATAAATATCTAGTGACTATCAGCCATTAAGGCAGCGATTCTCAACCTGTGGGGCGCTCCCCCTAGTGGGGCGCGAGCACACGAGAAGGGGGGCGCGAGAATATCCAAGAGAAAACATTACTTTAAAAAATCAATTAACTGACTGAAAGGAAAACACACATACACATAGAAAACAAAATACATTTCGGTATATTTAATAACTTATTAAAGTAAAACAAATTACAAAATTAAAACTTTCTTAATCAAAACATACTAAATTAAAAACAAATATAATAATTATTAGTAACTTCCTTGGGCCTGTCTTTCAAAGCAAAGTTTTCAAAGAAAGGCTTAATGTATTAGAAATTGTCAGCCTCAGTTGTTTCTATATTTATCCGAGATCTATAGTTTGTCTTCAAAGAAGCCACAGCAGAAAATCCAGTTTCATAAAAGTTGTTGAGGATGTTGAAAATGGTAATAGAATACGAAATGCCCTTGTTTTTAGTGCAGAAAAATCATCCTCTACTCCTGCACAAAATTGAAATAGTGATTTATTATTAAATGAATTTTATTACTAAAATTACTCGTTTTTACTCTTGTTTTGGCAGTTAGTTAAAAATAATTCAGAAACAGAATCAGTACTCACTTGCATTATTGTTTTATACATTTTATGGTAAGGGGGGGGGGGCGCGATGAAAATTATGATAGAAAATTGGGCCGCGAACACTGAAAGGTTGAGAAACACTGCATTAAGGAATAAAACATTTTTTAAACATATATTTCACATAAATATAAACTATTAGAAAAGTGATATAATTGACTTGTTTTTAACATCAGCTTCATTCCGAATGCGCAACTTTTAATGAAAAAATACTTTTTTGTGCAATTTATTAGAGACTATGCATATCAGAGCAGTCTTGTTGTACAATTGAGATCCACTATGACAGGGATTTGTTACACGAAGTTTATGCGCTCTGAATAGTATTATCTTATTTTCTTAATGATATTAAGCGTACATAGTTTTTCCTGTTACAATTTTTTGTGACTGTTATCGTATTTCTGTTATGAAGATGTAAAACAAGATATATTAGGAATGTTAGGATTAGAGAAAGAGCTGAACTGAAACTACTATATTTTACCCCCCCCCCCCCCCACCCCTTTTACCGCAAGTTCTTTTTCTTCATTAAGGGTACTTGGCACCTCTCAAATGTAGAAAATGGATGGAAATACCGATTTTTCAATTTTTTGCTTAAAATATGGTTTGACTCTCCAAGTATATCTGAGCGAAGTTTTGAAGCGATACAACCAATATAAATGTAGTTAAGAAGTAAGAGAATTCAAATATTTCTGATGTTTTAGTAGGATTTTGTATTCTTTAAACTGCGTTTTCTCGGTTTGTGTTTTTCCGCAATATTGTAGTATTTAAAATGCTAAAACTTCTACATAAATCATGTAGCAACTTGAAATTTTTTGTGTGTGTTCAATATGATGTGCTTGATAAAATTAGGGATGGATTTTGCTATACATCCTCAGAAAATATTTTAAAAATAAAATTGTAACAAAAGCCGCTTTTTATCTGTGTTCTACCATCGATGTAACTTTAAAAACTTTTTTCTCAAAAACTAATTAATTAATTGCAAAACCCATCCCTAAAATTGTAAACCATACCATAATAAGTACTTCAAAAAAATTTGGTAAAGAAAAGTCAAGAAATGAAGAATAAGAAGGAAATCTAAAATTGTTAAATTACTTTAAAAAATTAAATTTTAAAAATTTCTGTTTGTTGAATTTTGATTTTTCACGTGAAAATCACTTTGTTGAACCACAGAGTAGGTGGGGGCAAAGCCCTGCAATTTTCGGTTTTGTTCACCATAGCGACCAGCCAGGAGCTGATTTCCTCGAAAATTCAGTTGTGGGTTTTAGGTTGGGATCTTACCTTCAAATACTGGAAACATCAATCACCTCCAATCATTAGTTTTAGAATAATCCGAATAATAAATTATAAAAGAAATGCAGGGCTTTGCCCCGATTTGCGAGGCATGGAATTAAAAAAAAATACTACTACCAAAAACTTTCAAAGTAGTCTTTTAATTTGTCATAGAATAAAGGGAAATGCTTGAATACATAGGTAACTTTGAAAAAGTAAACTAGAAAAGACTAGTAAAGCCGAAAAAAAAACATGAAAGTAAAAATTACTTACTAGGTACTAAAAACTTCCAAAACAATTTTTTAACTTCTTATGCAAATGAAGGGAAAACCCTCAATTAGGTAAATTTCAAAAAAAAAATAAGGAAGAGTAGTAAACATTTTCAAAACATTGTTCAAAGTTTTTTAAACATTTTCAAATAATAACCGAAGGGCTGCTGACTCAAAAAATCGTGAGCATGGACAAGTCCTCGGAGAAACTCAGCGCATTATGAAACCGCACTGTGAATTCCAGTTGGTTGTGACAATTTTGAAACGATGTCACCCGTATCAATGTATGACTCTTCTTTAGTTTCGGTGAATTTGTAGGCGCCTGGTAGTTTCTTGTAGAAAACAACTTCGTAGCCTCCATCGTCGTAGGTGGAAATTATCTTAGCCACGTAGTGTCGGAAAAACGTTTTCGTTTTACCTTGCACCTTAACGATAGCGTAATCATTAGGCTTGAGCAAAAGCGTCCTTTGTGCCTTCGATGCAGTCCCAACGGATTGTCCAGGAAGTTCCCTGCTGCGACCTCCTTTTGGCTCCTCAGAAATATCATCATCCTCATTTTGTTCGTCACTCCTCGCCACTGAATGAAAGATTGAAATCAAAGCTGCTGTCATGCAGAGAGAATTTCGCATCGCTGTCTGAAGAGTCTTCTTCAGTTCCTTTGACATGTTTTATTCTTTTCTTCCTTTCATTCAACTTGAGTGCAGAGAAGTCCAGTTTACGCTTTTTTGCTTCAGCACGTTCTCTTCTTTCTTTGGCTCGTCTTTTTTTCACAGCAGCGATTTTTTCTTTTCCCTTGGTTTCGACTTCCAACCGGTTTTTATTAGGTGTTGACGTTAGGAGCTGAGACTTCAACCCTTTACCTCGAGGTTTCCTTGTAATATTAATTTTCGGAAGAGGAATGATAGTTAGGTGAGGTGATTTTTTTGCCAAGATTTGAGAGGAGTACCAAATCAGGGGAGTTTCCCTTGCTGCCTTGCTGCTTAAAAATATTCGCGTCTTCTGATTGTTGGCTTTGTTGAGCAGTCGAAGTGGAGGGTCCTCGATCAGGGGATATTTGTTTCGAAACAGCTGTTTCACTTCCACTGTTACCAGTGACGTCTTCATCGTTGGGAAATGTAATTATTCGAGAATCCTCTTCTTCTTCACCATTATTGGTGGGATTTTCTTCTACGAGCTATGGATCTGTTACCTCTGATGGCAGAAAGTCAGCTTCAACGAAAATATTCCGGTCAAATGGGGAAATTCCTGTTGCTTTGAAAGCTTGAACTGCAGTTTCAATGGTGCCTGCTTTCTCAAAAGCAATCTTTAAAGTTGCAGCAACACTGTAGACGTCAAAAGTCTGACCTGGATTCGATACGTCCCATGCGTCAACTGCGGCATCATAGTAAGTCTTCAGTGCGCCAAAAAAAACAGCGATCCAGAGGTTGTGTTTTATGGCTTGAGTGAGGCGGCAGTGTCAGCAGATGGATGTGGTGCGCTTTCGCGTAAGCAACAGCTTCTAAGCTTGTGTGAGAAATGTGGTTATCTAAGTAATATTTTGTTCCCCTCACTTGGATTTACGTGCTTCTCAAAATGTTGAAGCCACTTGATAAAGGTTGGAGTGTTCATGTAGCCCTTGTCAGTCACAGCCATGTCACATCCTGTTGGGCTACCACGGATCAATTGGCGATTTTCTCTTTTCCTGGCGTAGATGAAGTAAGGAGGAACATAATTTAAAACAGCATTCATAGCACACACAGCAGTCACTGTTTGCCCCTGCTCTGCTGCTACGGTCTTGGCAACTTCTCTTTTTCCTGTGCAAGGGGGGCTTGTTTGGAACAGTTTGTACCCCAGTTTCGTCCATGTTGTATATCTGGTTTTGGGTAAACTTGTACTGTCTCAGGCAATATGCCAAATTGTCAAAATATCGCTCAAGTTGATTTCGGTTGAAACCCATGGCTCTGGCAATGCTGATTTTTCGAGGAATTCTAAGGGACAATCGGTTCCTCTTCATAAATTCTCTCGTGAAATCCCTCCCTGCAAGTTTGGATTCCCCGGGAAATTGATTAGGTATGCTATTCTCCTCTGCATATTTAAAAAGAAGGAATCGTAGAGATTTCAGGGTTAGGCCAAAGAAACACTGATCGAGATCTACACAGTGGCCAAACAACTCCTTCTCTTGTGCTGCTGTAAAGGTATTCCGAAATCTTCCAAGCTTTTCAGTACCTCTTTTCTTTAACCTATTCCTTAGTGTGGTCTCGTTGAAATCAATTTCTTTGGCAGTTTTGCTATAGGAATATCCAGCTACGATCGATCGCCGTGCCTCATCAAGCACTTCCTCTGTCAGAGGCTTATACTCTGTTTTTCGCTTGTAATTCCTTAAATGAAATATTAGCAATATAAGTTTTATGGTTTTTGAATGCAACCTATTTAATAGTTGAGGATAAATATTTCATAGTTGGACTTAAAATGGAATGAAAAATGCAAAAATATTATCCAGTGCTAACTGGGGCAAAGCCCTGCACTCGAGGGTTGCAGGGACTTGCCCCGTTTGAAGGGGGGGGGGGGGGGGAATGGCGGGATTGGTAGGGCTAGTTGACGAGAAGGAAAGTAAAAATCAATCCACAGCATCAAAGGTTAGTCAGAATGCTATTCATCAATAATTAGTTGATACGTTTGGTACAAGTTTGGTATGAAGTAAATTACATCAAAAACGTGAGAAACGAACTCACCTCATTTTCTCCTCACGTTGCCTTCTCAGACGCCATAGCTTTTATCGGTAAACACCTGTTGCAAAACCCTAACTGCACCCTGGTGGCCGGTTCTCAAATCTAAGGCGGTCTATTCAAAAAGTCGATGCAGGGCTTTGCCCCGTGCAGGTCTTTGCCCCCACCTACTCTAGCACTTCGTAATATACAAATGATATAGGTAAAAGTTCTTAAATAAAAAAAAAATGTCAAAAGGTGCCAAGTCCCCTTAATGCATGACTCACTTCCTGACAAAAGCAGTTTTAGTTTCGTTAAATTGTTTGAAAGTACAAAAATTCATAAATGTAAAGATTAATTTTCGTGCAGCTTACGGGAATTTATACCATATACATATCATGGAGGTAGGAATACAAGAGGGAACACGGCCTATCTGAAAGTATTGTCGCGATTTTTTTGTTCAATTTTATGACTTAAAAAGTAATAATTATTGTCCCTTAAAATATTTTTTTAAAACAATTAGGGTGTTCTAATTTAGATAGGGTAGAGGAGACTGGGTACGGGTGTGACAATTCCCATTTTATCGCCCATAATTTTGTTACTGTGCCAGTTTTCCAGAACATATATATATAACATATGTTAACACAAATATATATTAACATAAATATAAAATAACATTAGTTTTGCCATTCGCGCAAAAACATTAGATAATATTACATGAAAAAATGAATCAACTACAACTATAAATGGGCCTGGGGCTTGCAAAGATTCCTACTTCTGTAAAATAAGTTTTGCATACCTTATGTAGCTAACAACAAACTACTCCAACGTTTTTTTTTTCTTTCTAATGGGGCTGCAGTATTGGTCATCAACCATTGCAGACCTAGCGCGTCCCCAGAGATTGGTACCAACTCTTTCAGCGGCACCGCAATGAGTGTGGTACCATTGCCGCAATTTTTTTGACGCTTAGTTTCCCCTAGACGGGGCACCTGAGCTCTCGTTGATGCAATCTGCACTAGGAATTTAATTTAGCCGAGAGCATCCATGCCAAACGGATACTCAAGGGATCTTTAACATGCCGCATCATCATACGACATGGACGCAGACGATTTTCTGCATCTTGAAAATCCACCGACTTGGGCCAGGTTTGAACCTGCGATCTTGGGCATACGAGACCTGCGTCTTACCACTACGCCACCCTGTCGACAACTACTCCAACGTATACTTTCGTAATTTTGGTTTAATTAAAATGAAATGAACCCGTTATCCTCAGCACACGAATGGCATTTCTTGGTGTGATCAAGATAGCGGCACTGTTACATTAAATGCTTCAAGAAGTTCTTCCCATGTTCCATCCTGTTTTTCTTACATCCATGATACATACAGGGAAGGGAAATACAAACCATTTTTAAAAAAGCAATAGGAGTTTTTTCCATTAATGTACACTCAAGAACCAAAACATTATGACCACCCCAACATTTTGCAATGAACTCGCCTGGATGACGTGTAAGGCACGTGATCACGTGGAAGTGGTATTTAACTGCTGCTGGAAAATCTGAAGAATCATTATTTCACTTACTTCGGTGTGTGATGGGAAAGGCTGCGGATGTAAGCGACTTTGATAGAGGCCAGATTGTAATGGCTCGAAGGCTAGGAACAAGTATTTTCGAAACTGCACGACTCGTGACTTGTTCGCGATCTACAGTTGTTAGTACTTATGCAAAGTTGATGAATGACGATGAAACCAGCAGTAGACGACATGGTGCTAGATGTCCACACGCTATCAAAGAAAAAAGTCGTCGGAGACTGTCTCGTCTAGTGAAGCAAAACCGGAGCCAGACAGTGGCTCAGCTGACAGCCCAATATAATGCAGGGCCAAGTAGAATAGTATCAGAGCACAGTGTTCAGCGGATACTGTTGGATATGGGGCTACGCAGCTAATGTCCCACTCGTGTGCCTTTGCTGACCAAGCGCCATCGCCAACTGCGCCTGCGCTGGGCCCGGGAACATCGCGACTTTTCTCCACCAGACCCCTACCTGTTAGCCGAGGCCTTAGGATTGCTTACGCACGGGGAAAGGTAGTGGGGTCTACGGATTTTACATGCACATATCCCCAAGTATACATGGTGGTCTTCAGTGGGTATCGAACGCGCGACCTTCCAGGTGGAAGTCCGACGTGCTATCCACTAGGCTACCACGGCCCAGGAACATCGCGACTGGTCCCTGGATCAGTGAGAGAGAGTTGCCTGGTCAGATGAATCACGGTTTGTCCTTCATCACGTTGATGGCCGTGTCAGTATACGCCGTCTTCCAGGCAAACAGTTGCTCCCTCATTGTACAGAAGGTCATACACAGGCCGGTGATGGCAGTATTATGCTTTGGGGGACGTTCTCTTGGGTGTCTCTTTGACCCGTGGTTGAGGTAGAGCAGACCATGAATGCTACAAGGTATATGAACATCATTGCGAACCGGTTGCACCCTTACATGACCTCTGTTTTTCCAGCTAGAAATGGAGTGTTCCAACAGGACAACACCCCATGTCACAAGGCTAAAACTGTGTTGGAGTGGTTCCAGGAGCGTGATGCTGAATTCTAGTTAATGTCCTGGCCGCCTAACTCACCAGATCTCAATTCGATAGAACACATTTGGGATGTCATGGGACGGCAGCTCAGAGTTCAAAGACCACCAATTCGCAATATCTCGGATTTGCATGACCGTTGCTTAAACATCTGATACAATCTGTCTCCGGCCATCTACCAAGGGCTTGTGGCATCCATGCCAAGGCAGGTTGAAGCTGTGTTGCGCACCAAAGGTGGGCCAACTCGTTATTGACAGGTGGTCATAATGTTTTGGCTCTTGAGTGTATAAGTTTCTTCCTTTAATGGTATACATTTGTAAACAATTCGTTAATTAAAGTAGTAACTAATTACATTCCTTAGGGATATTCTTCAATTCAAAATTCATTACATTAACGTAATTGATTTTACCAACATCAGAGAGTATCAGAAACAAAAAACTTAACTAAAACATTTTAATGATTTTATTTATTTTAGATTTACGGCCTTTAAATATTATTAGTGCTATTTCTATGTATGCTTTTCATAGTTTCTTTAAAGTTTTGTTATTTTTATTTAATGAAATGAACTTCTTAATTTAGTCCCCCCCCCCTTCCATAAGTAATAAAAGATCTGAGATGGTTAGGTTTGAATTCGAATTGATATCGAAAGTAACGGCTATTCTCATGAACTAAATAAGAAGGTGCTTAAAGGATAAAACTAGCTGCGGTTTTTTATTTTATAATATAAGAAATGTAACGTGTTAGGAACGATTTGTCTTCCTCCCACTATCCTCCCACGTGCAGTTTCAAATGAAACATTTTACCTGATAACGTTTTTTGATTGTTTGATCTTCCCAAATGTAGAGGTGGTAGAGCCAGATTGTAAATCCCCAACGAGCTTTAAAGAATAGAAACTGAACTTGATAACGCCCCACGCAATATTCCCCATACATACAATTCAAAAATTCCTCTCCCACATAGCTTTCCCCGAAGTGTGAATAAATACAGCAAAGATGACGCACCAAAACATGCACTGACGCAACAGCAAGTCTTTCATTGAAAAACCTTTCTCCTCTCTGATATTTGAATATGGATGTCCTTACAAAAGAAATCTTGAAAGGCTTTCTCCCCTGCTTTTGCAAGATCTTGGCTAAATTTTATTTCTCCGCGGCAGAGATTATTCCGTTGAAGTACAAAAAGCTCCCACTTGTCTCGAATCCAAAATAATCGCCAGAAATCCGGCGGAAAAAAAGGAAATGTGAAATTCATATCAAATAAGGATTTTTATTCCCTTTTTCTTGCTATTTTTCAACTTTAAATGTAGTTGATCAAATCGCGAGCGTTGCTCACTTCCTCAAAAAATATTTTAGCGGAAAGTTCTTTTTTTAAAGTTGAAATTTCGCTGGGATGGAGAAAAGGGTATTTTTAAAACTTTTATCGTAAAAGTTCACCCAATAGCGGTAGTCAAATTTTCTTAGATTTAATTTCTTAGGACATGTATTTATTATAAATTAATTATATTAATCTTTAACGAAATAGTTCTGAATTAAAATGATCTAGAAAAATACATTAGGTGTAAAAACAGTTTCGGGGTGGGTAAGAAGTTGAGCGAATAATTAATTCAAGTAATTTTTAATGATGGATTTTGATTTGCCTAATAATAACAACACTTTTATAAATTAAACGTAAAAACATGAACATTTTTAAGAGCAGGAAAGTCAAATATCTCTTTGTTACTCTTGAATGCTGTAAGAAAACTTGATGTATTATGTTTCTCTTTTTGAAAATGTGTCGATATAGCAATGATTAATGATTTATTACAAAGTATTAGCGAGAAAGTTATGTATAGGTTAATTTCACATTAACTAATTTACAATGGTCACAGCAGTAAAGCAATGAATATTTCATGTTTGCATAAAGTCCGTGTGACCAGCCTTCATATGACTTACACAGAATCCCATTTGTATTTGAAATTTCTACCACGAATAACACTTCTAGATGATCTCTAGGTATTCCTGATATTGGATATACAGAATGTATTTCTTTCAATTTTATGATATAGGTCTCGGTTTCGTCTGATTACTGTCTCCAAGCCCGTCATTTCGAATTTTTCCAGGGGCGGAGGGGTATATTCCCCTTGTATTTTTCATTAATAAAACAACAAAATACATGCACAGTCATACAAATCCATTATACTCTGATAGCCATAAAGGTTATTGCTCCCTCCTAAACCCTTTGACCTGAGTGCGTCTTGTTTTTATTTTTTCTCAAATCATACGTTTATTATTTTTATTGATAGCTATTAATTTTTGAAAGGAAGATATTTCATAGTAAAATTGAATTACGTTCAATAATATGGTTCCACGTTCTGAAGAGTAAGTTGTATCGAAAATCGATGGTTACTGGTCTCCCTTCTGGATGTTGAAGGCAAAGACTTTCGACTGGGTACACTGTAAAAATTCTAGTTTAACCCTCCAACAACAAAATGGTGACATTTAGCTGCAACCAATATTTGGTGGTAACTTGAACCATCATAATGGTGTGATTTCACCAAGTTTCACTATGAATGTGAAACTAGGAACCATTATAATGGTTCTACTTTAGTACCAAATGTTGGTTGCAGCTAAATTTTACCATTTTTTTTACATTTTTTGGTGAAAGGTTGAACTTTAATTTTTAACAGTGCAGCGTTAAATATGCTACAGATGTAGTTACTAAAAATTATTTTCTGCATTATATGCATTTCTTACTGATTGATGTTGGATACCAGGTATAAGAATAAACTATTAATCAGCGTTTAAAATGTTTGTAATATTTTGTCCACGAATTTATCAAGTGCCAAAAATTGGCCCAATATGTACAACAATAACAGTACTTTAACAATGCCAAAATTACAAAACAAAAATGCGTTATGATTATTAGATTTTAGAATCGATTCATTTCAGTAGTTTCACCTCTCCTGTGTGATTTTCAAAGAAAAATGAAAGGATTTGCTTCAATTTAGTAATTCCATATTTCAGAAAAATACTGTCTGCAGTTAAAGGTAATTTAGTTTAAACAAAGGGAAGCGTTTTAATCCCCAATTCCAGAAATAGGGTTTCTTCTGTAGTCATCATTTCTCTCATCTATTCTTCCCTTTTTTCTTAAAATAGGAGAAGCGGTCAGTTTCTCATATTTTTTCTGTTTTCAAGAAATAGAGAGGGTCAATTGTGATATAAATCAATTTTAAGGTGAAAAGAGAACCGTGATCGTTGTGCTCTTTGAAGTATAAAATGGAACTTTCAGAAATGAAGTAAGAAATACCTTTCTTTGCTTTTTTTGCTCTTACCTTATTGTACACAAATTCGAATAAAAGTAAACCAATTTTCTTAACATATATTTTCTTGAAATATATTAACTTTTGTGAGTTCAGTTTGGCACAGTATGATAGGTCAAATGCTTACACATGATAAATGATCAATAATATTTTCTGTAATAAAATGTGTGTTACATTGGAAAACTAAAAATACGAAATAATTTTTTTTTTCTGATAACAGCTATTTACATTTTCATTGTTAAATTTTATTGTTTTTACACAAATCATTACGCTTGTTTTTTTGAACGAAACTCATAAGATATGGTAAGTTATTACAAATTTAAGCAATGAGGTGCTTTTAACAAACGTTTACCAAATAATGTGAAATTATATTTTACGACATGTCATTGTTAACTTACATGAGCCCCAGTTAATGTTGTTAACTTACGTTTTGCTAAGCATGAACCCCGGAAGTTGAATTAACAATGATTTTGTGATTGATAGAGACAAGCGCAGCAATGTTTTTTACTTCACAATGGAAATTCACGCTGAAATCTGGTGTATAGTATATATTTTTTTGTTTTTGAAACATAACAACGCATCAAATAAAAAGGAGACACACTGATGTTGATGCATCATTATAGTACAACGTACATACCGGTACATTTATTAATAATATTGAAGGTGTAGGCTAAAACGAATTAATACGTGTAACTAATATGGATATGGAGTTCTTTCATTTGCTTTAGAAAACCTTTCTAAAATGTCTAGCAATGGTGCACGACTCTGTAACATTTCTTTGAAAGCTCAAGTATTTGGCGTTTACCTAAATTAAAAAAAATAAGTTGAATGCTACTAAAAAAAAAGAAAAAAACTAATAAAAATTCATTACAAGTAACTTAAAACATTTTAGCTACAGGGAGTGTAACAGAGTTAAGAGTGGCAATTACCATTGAATATCAATCGAATTGACCTGCTATCAGTATTATAACCTTTGCAATCAAATGACTATTCATGGTTAGTACATTTAGATATAAATAAGCCTTTTCTGTAGAGCTTTTTTATTGAAATGTTTGTATACTTAACGGATTCCAAAATATTTGGATTTGAATACATTTTCGGTACGTAAAATCTTTAAAAAAAATCGATTGTAAGGATCTAAAGCTTCGTTAACCTCCTTCAGAACTCGCGTAAAAATGAGTAACCGGAGAACTCGCGCGTGATCATTTTTCTGATACCAACACTTTCCCTTTAAAAATGATAGTAAATAAACTATTTTCAACTAAAAATCATTTTTATTTATTCTAAACACCAAATGCTACCCAACATAATATTATTCAAAATATAACGTACACGTGAACTACTTTTATGAAATGTTATGTCACGCAACTTAGGTACTTTTATTTGTGGGGTACAAAATGTTCCTTATAAAAACTATTAAAACATGTATTTGTAAACTATGTGTGTCTATTTTATAAGAAGAAATTTTATCCAGAGCCATTTGAACCAACAACCTTCCTCGTAAAGTCTTCCTCAAAAATAAAAACAATTTTTCAGTTCAAAGAAATTTAATTAATTCAATAATTATACTATGTAATTGATTTATTCATTTATTTTTGTCCATGTAGGCATATACCTGGTTTAATATTTGAGGAAACAAAATTAAAAAAATCGTTTAAGGTAAATCACATGAGCACTCGCTTGATGAGAATAAAAAACTCACAAAAAAAAAATTCACCAGAACTATCACAATAAGAAAAAGACTCACAATTGATTACTCCTACTAGCAAACGTCCATGGGGACAGTCAGACAAATACATAGTGATTGCGAAACACATGGGGGCAGCAAGAGAAGATTACAAGGAGAAGCTAAACAGAGTAGCACCTTCGCCTATGAAAGGGAATACAAGATATACTTTTTTTCTTCTTGTATGAGTATTTTGCTCACGTCGCTGAAGTGTTAAAAGTTTTGGACTTAAAACCTAGATCACTGGATAAGCGTCAGCTGAACTACTTCGTTGTATGACAAAAAAGAAAAATCACTTCAAATAAAGCACAAATTCGCCATAAAATATTGCAAATACCTACTTCAAGGTTACAGGGAATCCCCTTCATCAGTCTCTTAACGGAGCTCCATTGTAGCCTGGAAAGAGGATTTTACTTTATTTCTTGACAACTTGTGTTTTTTTATACTGATATATTTTTTATTTTACTCATATTTTAGCACAACAAGTTTTTGATAATTTTCCGTTTATTTCGTTATGCGTTGTAATGAGAATAAAACGCTGTTAAAATATCAATACGTAATTCCTATGTGTTACTTTTCCCATTCTTTTAATATTAATAAGATTTCGTAGTATTATGTTCTTCTAACATTACACTACATCTGGTTTCTTTAACGTAACCTATTCAATAGCTAAAAAACAAATCACTTGCAATTATAAACTTAGAACATTAGAACTGGAGGCCTTTCACACCTAAATATTTCTTAACTAGTTTCTTGATTAACTCAAAACAACTCTCACGGGCATTTTAGATCTTTTTTAATTTATTTTAAATAACAAATAAAAAAACACTATCAGGAAAAATAACTGCACCTTTTTTCACATTCATTTCCATTAAAATTGCCCAATTTGTTTGCAATGCACTCTACGACAAGGGTAACTAAAACTTTCAGAAACTCTGTCAAATTTACATTATAACGATACCATAAAGACGCCGTTCACAAATTCAGAATAAAAATGGTATAGAATTGCAGTTTCTGCTTACAAACATCTTATTTTGTGCTAAAAAAATAGAGAAAATCGCTAACCTGATATTTATGTTGATGGGTTTGAGAAAGCTGTCTTGCCTTCTTTCGCTGCTCAATATATCTGGTAGTATTACAAAGTCCAAGACGTGACTGAACACGCAAATTACTATTATATAGTGATAATTTCCCAACTGGTTCCTTCAGCGCCATTTCACCCGACTGCTTCCCGAATGTTGGGAATAATTTGCCAGGCAGTGCCAACTTGGGAAGTGCGAGAAGTCATTGAAAACATAGACTACATAGTTGATCACGCTCTCTGGAAAGAAATGGTGTGAAAGAGGAAAGGCTGCTTTTATTATTGAAGTTTTTTTATTGAAAAAGAAAGCAGATGAGTTGCAAAGGACACAGAGATATAGTATTTTATTGCATGTAATAAAATATTTGACTTAACGCAGAAATATGACTTATCTCTTTGAAGTAGATAATGTTCATCCTATTTTATGTAAAATCTTTATAACCAACATTTAAGGACTAAGCATTAACTATTTCTTATAATTATGAACCGCTAAAAGTTGCTTGCATGGGGGAATTTAACTCATAGCTAGGTCTTCTTATTTTAAATGTATATGCTCTTCGACAAAAGTCATTAAACTGAAGTTTAGGGGATTTAAATAATAATAACCAATGTATTTAATATGTTGCTATCAAAATGCTGAACAGGCAGAGACGAGGCCGGATGGTTAAGTGTTCAATACCCGACCCGTGAAAACCCAACATATGCACTTGGGGATACGTGCATGTAAAATCCGTGGACCCTGAAGTTCCGTGGATACCGGAGGATGGAGAATTTCCCTTCCCTTCACTCTTCGGGCAAAAAAAAAGAAGGTGGCGTATTTGTGGTGGTGCCATCTGGTGTAATCCGAATGCATGATCTATAATTGAGCCAAGCTGTACTTTCGCCCTCACAGTGTTCATTAAGAAAGGAAGGTGTTCTCTTATCTGGCCTAATTTCTGGTCGCTTTGCGAGGGAAGCTTGAATATCCAAGTGGCATTTGCCACAAAACAATAAAAACAGGCAATGAACATACTAAACTCTGGAATAAACAACTAAATGTTTGTTCAAATGGTTTTATTAAAAATTCAAGAATTGTAGACGGTGTGTGTCTCATTCTGACTGGGCTGATTCCTTTATTCATATTGAGAGAAATATTGGCTGTCGTCGCTAAACTTGTTAGGAAGGCCTGAGAACTTCTTGAAAAGCTTTTTAATGAGTACATCTATCACACTTTATGAAATACCATTTTTTGGCATAGATTGTCATTCACACCACTATGCATAATGCACCTTACATTGCATTAATAGCATAAGATTTTAATTTATAACGCACTTCAACGAAGGTAAGAGGTTAAGAAGGGGGATGGAGCTTGGTCATGTTATTTCTTAGAAATATTAAAGCTGAATTTAGAGCAAAGAGCAACAACGGCCAATATCCGTAGCTCCCGTTCCACACTATTTCTCTGTTTTCATTATTTTTCTTAGCACACATGCGCAGATGCAAAACCCGAGTGGTGTTATTTTTGTGGATGCTCTTTCTAGTCAAAAGGCAGCATAAACGATTGCTTAGAACACCACATTAAAACTTGGAGCTGTGACAATCTATAGGGTTTTTATTTACCGAAGGAAAATAGCACACATATGTTCGATAAACGCGTTTTCTTTGCATAACATATAAAAAATGTTAGGAGAAATATTTTCAATACAAGACAAGGAGAGTTTGTGCTTAATTTAAAATAAAGTATTAAAGATTATTAACTAACATAATTATTACATGGATAGTTTTTGATATTTTTATTCGAAAGAAAGATGAATACACTAAATACCTAAAACATAATATGAATTTAATAAAAGACTCAGACCTTTATTATTTATTCCGATAAAATTAAGCATGAATCTGAATTATGCATAAGTCTTTTCCTGGTTTTCTCAAATAGTTTCCTGAATACCGTGCGTCACAATGTGTTCCAAAAAATCCGATGCTATAATGTATTGCATTCAGCAAAGTCTTAATAATGTTTGTGACAGCGATAGCATTAGTTTTTTCGGAATTAGTTAAGCTTTTGTTTTAAAATTGAAAATTTTGTACTCGAAAATAATCGACTTGTGATGTTATCAGTAAATAGAAAGCTGAACAGAAAACGCATCGTTCCAACAAAGTTATTCAAGCATACATTATAAAACCATAACAAAAATATTTCCCAGTATATTTCAAATATTATGTTTACAGTCTGATAATTTATAAAATATTTGAAACGTGTGGTATATAGCGTGAAGCGTATATATTAACGCAAATTTAAAGCTTTCATTCAGCCGTATAATTTGGATAGGGATAAAATTATGAGTCTTATAATATGTCTTTGAAACTTAACTCTTTCCAAAAACATGGTACGCTAATTACATACATAGTCTTTTAATTATTGTGACACGTAATATGTAGGGCATGATTACAAGTTTTTGATGATGCATACAAGAAAACAAAAATTATTTAAAAACAGGAACAAAGTTGCACAGTTTTTTTTAAAGTACAATTTAAAGTGTTATTGTTTTATAACGTCAAAAAGGTTACAAACATTATGATTTTAAACTGAAAAACTAAAAAGTGGCCAACGCGAAAAATAGGTAATATTTAAAGAAGTTTTTGTAGTCTAACTATAAACCAGATTTTCATGTTTTAGCCTGAAATAAATAAATACGATATATCTTGCAACAGCGTTTAAACAATGTAAGTAATTTATTTTTCAGTTTTTGCCAAATCCCTCCGTAAAACGCATAAAGAAAACAGCAAGGTAATTTACGCTTCCGCTAAAGTTATGAGAAAAAGAAGAATAAACTTTATGTGATAAATTACAATGGATGTTGAAATAGGTTGAAAAATTTTCCCCTCATGATTATTGAAAAAAATCAAACTAGTGACGTATATAGATTTCAGTTTTATACCTATAAGCCATTACATTCAGAAGGGTAATCAATAAAACCCCTCTGTATAACAACGAAAATTTCTTCCCCTTTTACACTGCCACCATAGCCTTGCATTGAAATTAATCATATTCTTAGAGAAGGCCTATTACAATTTCGCCATTCAGAAGATAAACAGAAAGATGATAAATGTTTCATCGATGCCATTCAAAATTCGTATTTCTCGAAAGAATAGAAGGATCGGCATTAAAGGCATTGAAATAAGTTTTCTATAACAGTTTCCTCTAGAATTACGTTTCAGGATGATATAAGATTCATGTGTGGCTTCCTAAGGCGTGTCCTCGGGGGAAAATAAATTCGGAAGATAAGGAAACGTTACATGAAGATACTATCGATGCTACTAGTAGTCTAAGAGCCCGTGAACCCCAGACCTTCGTTATTTTATAAAAGCTGAAAGTTTGTCAGCGCATGCTCCCAACACAGGTAAGAACGATGGACCATTATGAAGTTTGGGTTACCCTGGCTTTGGCAGGTAAACGGTACTAAAGGTGTGTAAAATAACAATCTAAATTCATCAAATAATAAAGTGTGATTTTTTGGTATTACCTTCAGAGTATTATTAAAAATCACGTCATTAATTGCCAGACACTTAACATCGTGGCAACCCCATGCCAGACACCCCTAATGTTCATGAAATTATAATTCTACTTACGTTATGGTATAAAAGCTGATTTTTATATATAATACTTGGGTAATAATTAGATGATGTTTCCTCATTAGCCAGACATTTTTGATAGTTCCAACCCCTTGCCAGACAAGCATGTAGGGTAGCTGTAGGAGCGAGCGCGAGACAGTATATATGGGTGGGTGCGAGTGAGATGGCGAGTTCCCTATTAGCAAAACATCTTGCAACAACTTTGATAGACCTTGGTAATAAATAGTTCAAATCAACATTAATTCAATGCTGTTGTTATCAGGATAAGTAACAGCCAATAGAAAGCTGTTGAGCTGCGCATGCGTTGTGGTGTAAAGAATTTTACCCATCGTTCCAATCGGCGGCGTGTCTCTCCTCACACTCACACGTGGTTTCTCGTTTGTTGGTTGTTCAACAACGAAGAGTAGTGTAGGGAAATATTGCTTTCAGTAATTATGTATGCGTTATCGCATTTATTAATGTAACCCAGGACAGTAGATGTGTGGTTATCTACTGAGAAGACAATGAACAAGTACTGGAATAATCTTCTATGCTATCTTCAAGTATTATTAATTTAATATTCATTATTAATTAACAACATAAAATATTTCGAACATATGAACTATAAACTATATTTAATATTATTACTGTATGATACGTACATTATATATTTACAATTTGTTTATGTGATTTTTTAAATGAAAGTGATTTTGTATTAAAAAACCAGTCAAGGGTGATGCATTAATTTGTGTTATTTGTAACAAAAGTAGCGGCAAAATAATATTATTTTCTGACGAGACATTGAAAAAAGGTGAATTAATTTTAAAATTGCGAAAAAAACATAACCTTAAATATAATAAAATCATACTTCCACGTGAATACACACAGAGTGGTTATCAGAGAATGTTACAAATCATTCACAGGACTGATGAAAAAATATTTTACCCCAGAACCTAGGAATTCTAAAAAGACTGTTGAAATAGAGCAAGAAAAAGAAACATCTAAAGACGTAAATACATCAACAGACGATTCAATACCAGGTCCATCGCCATTTGTCTGAGTTAACTGTATCACACCCACCTTCAGCTTCTCAATCAACAGAACCTCAACCTTCGCAGGCAGCCGTGGACATTCGTGGACTTGAAGAAGTGAGTGAAAATGCTAATGCAACCCCAGAAGTAAATAGTTCGATTCAAAGTGATACTAGTGTTGACATAAGTAAAAAAGTTTGTTTATTTTGCAATAAAAAAAAGAGACAAGTGAGATCAAAAATGCTTCCACTCCATGAAGGTGATAAAAACCAATTTCAGTCTCGTATAATGTCTAGCATTGAAAATCAAAAAAAGTATAATGAGTTGTTAACTAGATTGAAAAGTATTGCAAGTCCGAAAATATATTATCACACTGAATGTAGGATTCAGTTTAATAATAAAGTTCAGTTTAATAATGCCTTGTCTGGCAAGGGGTTGGAACTATCAAAAATGTCTGGCTAATGAGGAAACATCATCTAATTATTACCCAAGTATTATATATAAAAATCAGCTTTTATACCATAACGTAAGTAGAATTATAATTTCATGAACATTAGGGGTGTCTGGCATGGGGTTGCCACGATGTTAAGTGTCTGGCAATTAATGACGTGATTTTTAATAATACTCTGAAGGTAATACCAAAAAATCACACTTTATTATTTGATGAATTTAGATTGTTATTTTACACACCTTTAGTACCGTTTACCTGACAAAGCCATTGTAACCCAAACTTCATAATGGTCCATCATTCTTACCTGTGTTGGGAGCATGCGCTGACAAACTTTCAGCTTTTATAAAATAACGAAGGTCTGGGGTTCACGGGCTCTTGCTCTATAGTGAAAGTTAAGATTTTAGTTGCTACACTCAACACAACTTGGAATGCGCTTGCATTGCGTTTCTCTACAGAGAATTATAGCACCCATTTGGTGGCAGGGGTTTATAACAAGGTATAAATGTACTCAAATATGTAAAAACGAAAGAAAAACTTAGATTATATTGCTGAGAGTCGGGGGGGATGGCACATTTTTCTCAAATATATTTTTTACAACTTTATTTCTACTAACATAGCATTGACAGTTCAGAACATCTTTGAACAGTTCAACATATTTAAAAAATATGAGTTTAATTCTAACGATTAAAATAATAATTTTATAAAGTAATTAAAATAGCACGAAGTCAGATATAAATATCTGTGAGTTGTGACAAACAACCTATATCCAATTCATACAACTTTATCTAGCAGCTCCATTACACCTAAAACACTTACACATATTTTGCACATAAAATATGAGTCATGAATGCACACAAAACGATTTTTTCCTTAAAAATTCCATCATACGTCTGAACGAAGTAAGCTACAAAATAATAAATCTCAGTCAATTAAATCAATATAAAAAATATTGATTTAAGGTGATCCAAGGCCACCAAAGCTTTCTATATTTTGAAAAAGGTAGTGCGTACAAGGATGAAGAAACCCCCTAATCAATATATCTATCTACTCTTTTAGAAAAAAATAAAATTGAACTAACTTTACTCTTGGGATAAAAGCGAACTGCAAAGTGCTTTGTAACTCCGCTCTCATATTTCTTCTTCGCACCAACGATTACGTCATTCAAATAATTTATGAAGACGTGTGCATGTATTATTCTTTTAGTTATACGTTTTGCTTGAATGTTATTTTTATCGTGTAAATGTATATTTGGGGATATCTGAAATATGTGGCCAGGATTCTTCTGACACGTTTCATCAAAATAAATGGTATGATGCAGTAAAGAAATGGAAATAAATTCAATAATTCTAGTTAAAGGTGCGTTTTATAGCTAGCATAACCATACATGATATTTCTCAAGCTCACAAATGGTAATATGTATTTTCGCTATATAGTGTTTGAATTTTAGAAATAACTGGGAAGTAGTACGATATGCTTCTCAGTTTTAAGAGGCTATTATACTTATAACACGTTTTAGACTTCAAGGACGTTTATTTAGGATGATAAAAGCGCGACCCTAGCAGAGCTGTAATAATGAAAGAAGATAACATGTTTGGATATCAGCTTCAAAAACAAAATTCGTAAAAATATTAAATTAAAAATAAAAGAGAAGAAGAGAATGAAAGTCAAGAACCATTCGGACGTCAAAAAGAAAAAAAAAAGAAGACGAATATTGCACATACTCCTTTGTAAATATAAAGCATAAATATCGAAACGTTGTGCCTTATTGTGAATTAAAACATAAATTACTAATCATTCTTTAAGCTTAGTTGCTGAAATTAAAAATCAGGGATAAGTTTTTAAATGACACTACTGTACGCTCACTATGATTGTTGTGAACTGACGGATGTTGTTGTTAGCGAATCCTCGCGCGAAGCGAGGAAGAGAAGGTGTTCTGCTCCTGAGTCTAACGGGGCCCTCATATGCAGGAATCCGACTTTTCCCCTTTGAGAGGCCTCTTAAGGGGCCGCTAGACTTCGTTCGTCAGTTTAGTTTCACACTAGCGTCTAGGGAGAAACTAGATGCACTCTGCTCCTCACCTCGATGACGTATTGACCCCAGATGCGCGCGCTGAATTTTTCCATGCGCAAGCTAACGGAGAAGCGATTCCCTTCTCAGGCCGAAATCGGCACTAAGTTTCCCGTCTCTCCGTAGGCCAAAATCTATTGCTTCTGCTGCGCAGGCGATCAACTGTCAACTCACATTATTAATCAGCGTGTTTAAGCCATCAAATAACGTCCACTGAAGAGTCCACTTATAGAGCACACATTTGAGAACGAATAAATTAAGTTCTATAGTAAAAATTTATAGTAAAAAAATATTGCTTTCCTATACTACTTTAAAAAACACTTTTTATTAGTATAGGAAAATATTTTTGTGTTACTTATGAATTTTTTTTTCTATTCTATCCTCTACAGAAGCATAGAGCCTCAAGTAGAAAAAACTGATTGAAATAAATTATTTGAACATTTGCTATATTTTTTGAATGTGGGAAGTGACATGACACTTCCGTTGGTAATAATAATAACTAATTGAAAAAATAGTTATTATTCCAAAATTGAATTTCATTTAATTTTAAAATTTTCTTATATGCCTTAGCAAGGATACAGTGTGGTCGATAAGGTGTTTCTACACTTTTCTATTAGGTGGAACTTTGCTCGAGTACTTTATTTTGAGTATTATTTGTTTTTATTTTGTTTCAAAATCTGGATTTTGCGCAAATCAGACTAATTTGACTCGGTTTATATCTGATTTTATTTTAAGATTGTGTGTCTAATTTTAATATAACTTAACCTATTGGTTCCATTATTATTTATTTATATTGATAACCAAAAAGTGACATAATTTTTATCGCAACTATCTTATAAGTTAAGTTAATGTATGTATTCATTTCACACAGTTAGAATTACAGGGTTTTGTGATTTAAATCAAGTGTTTTGAATCACTGATTTAAATCATTTAAAAAAAATCATGATTTTTATCAAAAATTAAAAATTTGCCTGAAAGTTGTTATTATTATTATTTTTTAAATAAATTATACAAATTTAATATTTCACAAAAATTATTTTACATATGATTCTTTTTTTGTTGAAGAATTTCTTTGCCAGTATTTATTGATATACAAAGCATAACGAGAACAATGTTCAAGTTTTTAAATTTTCTTTCCAAGTCTTGCGGTCTGGAAAGAAAAACGTTTTAACACTACAAAACTTTGTAATTAGTGTTAAATACCCTAATCTGATTACTTCATAAAAACCCAACAACATATTAGACGGGCGATTGCATTTCGTACAATTTCTAGTATCCCTTTCTTCGAATTTCTTAGTATTTTTCATTTAAAAGATGTATTATGCCGAAATGCCATATGTACTAAAGCACAGACGAAAGATTCTTTGAATTGCTTATAAGTCAAATTGAGAATAAATAGCGTGTTTCAATCAATTAATTGATTAATTATTTTCTTGGACTTCTTACTTGGTTCTTGCATGATGAGTTTCTTCATTTTACTGTTACATGATTATTCATCATAACATTAAATAGGATCATATTTTAAATGGTATTTATTCACTTCCCATTGCAGTATGTAACGTTTATGTTGCAAATGTAAGTTTTTTCATAATATAAATCAAAATTTAAGTAAATGAATATTTCTTTTATTTCTTTAATTCTTTCTTTTTAAAAAAATTGTAATTCAGATCAAGTAATATGCTAAATTAATAGTTTCAATCTAATGAACCTTAATAATTAAGTAATTAGCCTTTTAACTATATTTTTTAATATTTTATGTTTATATTTCAAAGCTATTTAGTAAATACGGGTTAGTTATATTTATCCAGAAAATTATTTCATCTAAATATATTGCTGCATATTGACTGCAATGAATTTGAGTTTTCCCAGTGAAATATTTTTATAAAAAAACTGTTTGACTGACTTTCCTAAATTCAGTATTTGAACCTTTCACTGATTAATTTTTAATAAATCAATTTTAAATGTTAATACTTCAATTGTTATATGAAATATAAACACTGCTTTTAATATAACGTGTCCGTATACTAGTCCCCGCTCTCGTCCTCATAAAAATATTTTAACAACAAACACAATGGTATAATGTTAACCACATGTTAAATGTTTTAATTATATTGAATTATTTTTTTACATTTTCATTCACGGAATTAAATCTAAACTTTAAAACTAAGACGATGTAACTACATCTGCTTCTAAATAGGGATTATTTTCTGAACCAAAGGTATGCCTACTTGAAACTTTAGAGAAGCTGAAATAATAATAATATTAATAATAGGCTAATATGATGTGAGATGCCTGAGGTTTGTGGATCAATGTCAGAATATCAAACAGGATAACCCACATTATACGGATTGTTTACTTATAAATTAAATGCTGCACTGCAAAAGATGTGAGTGTGTGTTTTCCCCAGGATCTTCAAATATTTTGTTTGATATTTTTGTTTATTGAAATATATGGAGGGTCCACTGCAAAAACGATCTAAATCACATATACTACTTGATGAACTTTGCTTTATATCTTATTATAAATTGTGTATTATAAATTTAAATTTGGGTGTTACGGAAAGTAGACTCGAATACTGTAAAGGCCCTTATTTTCGCGGGCCGTAATTTTCGCGAAAATTAATATAACGGTGATTTCGCGAGCTGAAAATTTCGCGAATTTTATATGAACAGAACTGAAAGTTGAAAAATTCCAAAAGTATCTAAGTAAAGTTGAGAAAGTTGAAAATTTTCCAAAAGTACATCTTTTGCATAAAACATTTTAAGAAACTTCCTTTTGTCCGAAAAGTTCGTCCCCCCCCCCCTCCCCCATTTAACGGTATTGAAGGGAAACATGAGATAATTTTGAATGGCTTCAAAGAAGCTGGTATAAGTATAATAAGTGAATTAGCTGCCTTCTATTAATTTTATTGTTTTATTGTATATTGTTAATTTTATTGTATTGTTATTCAAAATTAGTTATAAGACAGAAAGTTGTCAGGAAAAAGTTTGTAACTGTGCAATAAATCATTAAATTTTGGGTAAGTGAAAAAATTCTGATTTTTTATCATTATTTGGGGCGGGAAAAAAATATTTCACGAGGCTTAAATTTTCGCGATTATGACGGGCTCGCGAAAATCGCGAAAATTAAAGCCTCGGAAAATAAGGGCCTTTACAGTAGTTAAAAACATTTATGTTATAAAATGAATGAATAAATCATAAAGCAAAGTTCATCAGATATTATGTGAGTTAGGTCGTTTTTCCAGTGGACTCTTCATATGTGAACCAATTAGTTTGACTGAAATGAAAATTCGTGATTGTTAATTAGTGACCCATAGATGTTGCTGGCTGCATATTATTAGGGGGGTGCTATTTCCTTAATGCAGGGGGTATTACAGTCCCTCTCCTTCTCCCCTCACCATCAGTATTTTAAGAAAAGAGGTCACTAATTCTGCTTCAGTAATGTAAAAATAATCCTTATATATATAACTATCCTAATAATTAGTGGTGCAGTCGAGGGGGGACGCAGGGAGACGGCGTCCTCCTACCTTTTTATTTTAATACAAGCGTCAGCCCAAACTTTTTACAGTTTAACATAATTAAGCATCCCTCCACTTTTGATTTCAATTGCTTTTCATATGTATAAGCGTCCCCCCCCCCCTAAACTTTTTTTCAGGACCACACCACTGCTAATATTTCGATTTTTTTTTTTTGAAAAGGTGAGAAAAAGTAATACGTAGCAATTAAAGTGTTAGTGTTGCTCCTTAAAAAACAAACAAAAAAAAAAAAAAAAACCTACCGTATCTGAGTGAGAATGGCAGGCGATATTATTTTTACATTAAGCATCAAATATTTCAAAGCAAAAGTCTACTTTGTGCATTCAATTAGAAGTTTACTGCATAAATTAGAATAGTTGCCTCTATTTTCCAGTTAAAACAAAATTTCCAATAAGACTGCAGCATAACCATTTCATGCAAAACAAGCTAGGTTATGCCATGAAGCTATGTTTCCAAGCCTGAAGTAGTGGGGTTGTTCTTCTATGACTGATTTACTGATAATTGGAGTCAAAGTTTTCCAAAGGAGGCATTAAAACCTCATGCGTCACGTAGATACCGTCCTATATATATATGTGTGTGTGTGTGTGTGTGCTGTTTTTAATTTCATTATTACCACTTTTATGATTATTCAAACTTTTTTTAGTAATTTTTTTAAAGTAAAAGTTCCGCCCTTTGGTTAGCTGGTCCACCACCTTCTTAGGAGTCCCAGTCCATCCCCGAATGTATAAACTGAAAAGCACCGACAGAGAAATTGTTAAAATAATAGTAGGACCGCCTCTCGCTGTTATACAGGTATTCAGAAGTTGATCCATACAAAAAGACTTGCTACAACTCTTCTGAGGACTTTCTTTAAATTAAGAGCATAATCTTGTGTTTGCTGCTTCAAATTGTTGAACATTAGATGATCGAAAATCATTTGTTTGGATCTTTAACAAAAATTAAGTTTAAAAGAAAAAATAAATAAACCCACACATTTTCTCTCTCAATAAAATTTTAAACGCAATGATTTTTTAACTTTGCACATAAACAAAAAAATAAAATAATATTAATACATGAAGTTAAATTGACTTTGTAAGCATTCAAAATGATACACCTTTTATATAATCTTATAATATCAAAAATGCATTAAATAACGCAACATAATTCCTTAAAAAGCGTTTGTTGCTGAAAATGATGGTTGAAGGTGAACATTTCATTGGTAATTTGATCTGAAATCTTGCTTCTTTTCAGTCATGCAACAGATTTGCAACATGCATAACAACAACCAACTGTAAGAAAATTATAAGCTTGATGATAATTATATTATTATCATCAAGCCTTCTGCTTTCATCCGCCAACCCAAATACCCTCGGGCCAGTATTGGCCGAACTCTCCTTTACTTCGTTTCAAGACTAGACCCTGAAAGCAAACTGCTTTGCTGGGATTTGAAAAATTCCGAGTTTGAAGATATAATAGGTTTAATGGTTTTGTAATGGGTTTTTCATTATTTTTTTTTTTTTAATATTATTAAATGATTGGATCAACTAATAATGTTTTTCCTTAAAATTTAAAAATAGAAAATAATAATTTAAACAAACTTTTTTTGCTCTTTCTGAAAATAACTAAGTAAAAAAAAATCCCCTGAAATTGATAAAACGTTGACTACATATTGAGACGCAAAATTCTCGGTAGTAATGCTTTGGAGAGTATTCTCATGGAGGAGAATATTCGAGATTTTCTCTTAATTCACTAATAATTAAAATAATGTTGCATTATGGGAATAAGTAACTGTGAATGCATGAAGTTTTTGAGATGTTATACTTAATAAAATAATTTTTGAAAAAAAATAGAACCGACTTCAAACAAAGTGCGCTAAAAAGTAAAAATAATATTGTCCTTTAAACAACAGTCGGTGCAAAATTATGACAGTCTAATTATAATTACACCATGCGTTATTTTACACTGAAACTGTTGCAAACTCTACGCTATTTAATTTGTAATTGTTTCATAGTTACAAAAGGAATCACGCATCAAAATCCATCATAATTTTGCACCGACTTCAAAAATTGTGTTTCAAAGTCGTATCGTAGTTGTTTAAAGAATAATATTATTTTTACTTTTTAGCGCAATTTAAAGTTTGAAGTCGGTTCTATTTTTTTTCCAAAAATTATTTTATTTTATTCTTTTTAGTGTAAATACATTTTTATATAAATACAGTGCCGTAACCATACTGTTGGAGGCCCCGGTGCGAGTGATGATTTTAAGGCCCCTCCCTCCCGTACACAAATCATTAGTCTAGAAATAATGGATGGATGGGAAGGGAAGATGGGCCCCCTATCCCCTGGGCCCCGGTGCAACGCACCGATTGCACCTACGGTTTTTACGGCACTGTATAAATACTGTGTTTTTAAAACATACATATCAAAAGGGAAACCTTTGAGGGAATGACACTAAAAACTAACCGTTTGTAAGATAAATTTTATTTTAAAATCGATTTTAAAGGGTCACTATCACTAGAGCAAGCAAACTGATTGGATTTAATTTCTTCTTCAGAGAGGCCTTCAGTCCATTTCTTGTTATAATTGCTTTTAATATTACACCTTAATGGCAACAAAATATTTTTAGCAATGAGTTTATTTTTATTAACAACTTTCCCAACAAAGCAAAATCGAGCCTAGCCTTTCCAATTAAAATGAAAAAATACTTATTTTTCACCCATAACGTTTTTTATAAAAACAGATGTAGTCAAACTGATGTGCGATATTTGAGTTAGACGACCCTCTATCGATCAAAGAAAAAATAATCAAAATCGGTTCATTTAGTCAAAAGTTGTGGATGAAAAAGCAACAAAATGACCACATTTTATCCCATAACTTTTTTTTCTAATTACCGAATATGGTCAAACCAAGGTATGGAACCTATGGGAAACCACCCTCGATCGATTTAAAAAAAAAATCATGAAAATCGGTTCATCCGGTAAGAAGTTATGAGTGGACAAACAAACAAACAAACAAAAAAAAAAGTTACGACGTAGATACAATATGAATGTGTAACCTCCTTTTTTTGTGAAGTCGGTTAAAAATTAATAGCAGCTAAATTAAAACCAATGCTTAATTTTATTTCAATGATTTCTCTCAATGGTTTGTGTAATATTTTTTTTTTAATCTCTTTTTTACCAAATTATTTTTACGTTTTTCAGTTATCTAATGCTATATATATATATATATGTGTGTGTGTGTGTGTGTGGGAACGGGTATATGTTTTTTCTGGGTAGGGGGTGGGTGCCTTGCGTGTGTTCTAGTGTAAACTTTGTCCCCTTCCGAACTCATTTGACAAAGTGTATTTTTCAGTGTTCTGGGGGGGGGGAGAGCTTGATCTCGTATCCCCCTCCTCTCCTTGGATCCGTATTAAAATTGCTCTCAAATTATAAATTGAATCATATGAGTTTTAAAAATTCTTTTCGTTATTTTATGGTTCGGTATTATATCGCACTGCAGTTCTCAATCGCAAAACGCGGCTTCCAGTTAATTTTGGCAGTTTAACATGATCAATTTTAGCAGACTTGGACTGGCGCCCTCGAATAGGTACCCAAAAGGGATATTACCCCCTAGATAGGGGGGATCTATTGGTCTTCGCCTTAGAAAATTTTCGAGAATTATGTGTCTGGAAACCGTATTTTGCTTTATTTGGGAACCTATAAAGTAGTAAAACTAAAGCAATATTTGAATATTACCCGCCACCTGGGGGTTAACACCCCCAGAGTTATAGTTTCACTGGGAGGGCATTGAAGCCATAACAGGTTTAATGTACACCAGCTTCCCTTTAGCGTACACGGTACTAGAGCAACCATCCCTCCCAAACAGTCTTTGGTCAACGTTACTTCAGTTTGGTGTTCTTCAGGAGCTGAACTTTTGCCTGACTGATGGAAAAGTGAAATTGCATCGCTTCACGAAGTAGCATTGGCGCATGCGCGCAGTAACTTCAACGTCAATGCAATCACTAATACAAAAACCCCTTTAGATGTGCTACAATTTCACATTCGTTTCATACCCATAGACAGCATATGTCTTGTATAGCTTATTTATAAAAATCAGGAACACGTTTTGCGATGCTCTGATACTTACATCAGTAAGTCACACACTTTTTTTAAAATTATGACACTGGTGTTGCTTTACACGAAATACGTGAACGGTGAAAAATGCTTTTATTAGGGCCTCTTTTTATTTTTTAATACATAATTTTTAATTCATATTATTTTTCATAAATGGTAAAGAATAGTTTAAGCGTCATTTTAATTTTTTTACTTATGATCAAATAATAAAATCGAACATTGATTATATTAATTTCTATTAACTTAATATGTTAAAATTAAATTAATTAATCGGATTTAAGCCATTTTAATTCATATCCGCAAAACTTATTTGTCCCTCCCCCCTACACGAACTTATATTTCAACATGTACAAAAGTACCAAAACAACAGGTTTTTCAAGTTACTATCTTCTGACACGCCAAACCAGCTATGTAGTTTCAAGTTTAAACGCACACGACATCATCATTTCTGATAGAGAACATAAACATTTACGATTTGTGCCCTAAACAAATGTTTTGTACCATCAAAAACGGAAGCGTTATCAAACATTCGTTTTGAGCGATATATTACTGAACATTATTGCTTGTAATGTTTAAAAAAAAGCGATGTTTACGATATATATAAAATCTAATCTCGCAAGGCTAGCCTGTACAAGTTACAATCGAGGAACACTTTCCTTGGGCATTTTCTTCTCGCAGAAAGCCCCCAGTAAAATTGCATCAGTAAGGGGAATTTCGTGAGAAGAATTTGATTTTCATAAAACCCAAAGCAGTGTTCCTTTATGCCACTTAAATGTAAGACACCCTGAGGTAAAAAACATAAAATGTCAGGATTCTTGATGCTAAAGTTCTTCAATATCCGCACAAAAATAGAGTAGTGCTTTGAAGTTTTATTTGTACCCATCAATTCGAAAAATAAATAAAAGGCCCCGATGAAAAATCTAGATCGAATGTTTGTGCATGGGCTACCACTACGAAGCGAAAGCTGAAATTTATACATAGACGGTTAAAGATCTTTCATTTTTTTGTAAACATTGCTCGAAGCTATTTTTATATAAAATACTTTTTAAACTGAAGGAAATAAAGAACAATCTTCTAAAATATGTTAGGAAAGTACGTATATAACATTCATAAATTTGTGTTTTGACTAAAATAATTTTGCATATTTTCTTAAACGTAAAAACATTTGGATGAATTTATCTTCTATAATTCATAAAGCTCTAAAAATAGAATAAAATTCAGACTTTTAGAAAAATTCACAGGAATTTCAGTATTTCCAAAAATAAATTTTGTCGGAAATAGTTTGCTCCATTTTTAGCGTGAAATTGTAAAAATATATTTGAGAAGTAGGCTAAAGAAAGAGCTTTTGTAAAAGGAAACTTAATTTTAACATAAAGACCTCCAAGCTCCGCTATGTCTGCAATGTCTGAGATGTGAAGCAAACATGATACATATATCAAAGTTCTTGATATAATAAAAGGGTTTCCTACATATTTCCTAAACATTTAAAGATGTAAAAGGAAAATTTAGACTCGCAATTATAGTGTAAGTAATTTTTTTATTTCTTTTCTTTTCTTTTAATTTTTTGTAAAAAAAGAAAAAAAAATGTAATATCTTTTTCGATCTGAAAACCAAGTTAAACTTTAAAAGCTAAAAATGCAACTGCCTAAATATTTTTCCTTTTTGGGAAGATAAGTCATTATTCATTTAATATGACTAATACTACTGGGGATTACATTCCAGAAAAGCGTATTTTTTATTAAATATGTTCACTAATTAATAAAATTAATTATTAATTTAATGTGAAATATAAAAAAAATGCATTTTGTTTTTTTGTAACACCACTTCAAGTTAAAGAGCGTATGCATTAAAACAAGGTTAAGCTTACAAAAACAACTGTATATTTACAGTTTAATTTGATAAGGGCACTCTGAATTAAACGATGACACATTAAAAGAGTTAAACTATTCTGCAATGAATAGAACTTAAAACGTTGCTTTTATGTATTAAAATCACATTATCGAATGCGCCGATTTTTTGCTATAAAGTTATATCTAAGCCATAAACAGCCATGCGTAATTGGCTGTTTCGCAATATTTTGTTGTTAATCGCAATATTTTACCGCAGTATAAATATGATATTTTATGCGTTTCCCCTCATTCCTCTTTCAATAAATCAGACACATTCATTACGGTTTAAAATACCTATTCTGAAAACCAAACACGTATATTTGGCATTATTATACATATATATATATATATATATATATACAAACGAAGAGGCACCCTATTTAACGCAATTGTATGTTTTGCCAGGGCAACTTCTCTGTTTTTAAGTTTGTCATTTTTAGTACTCACAACAGTCCCAAAATGATTTTAGTTATATAATGTGCACTGCTAACAAACTGTGTACTACGATACAGTACCTTTTATAGGATCGAGACGTCTATCAAATAGTACATAAGTAGTACTTTTGTTTCTTTCCATATGAATACTTCTTCCTGACATATAAATAGAACTGCTTAATTTTTCATGCCGATTTTTTCCCTGAAATGCCTCATAAATCTTGCAAAAGGAAGCAAATGACCGGCAAAATTTGATTTTCCTAGTTTGAGATCGATAAATTAATGAATGAAACATTTATCTCTGCTGTCCACCGTACCAAATGGGGCTGCTTTAATTTATCTGGCTACATTCCAAACATTGCTATTCTGTACGTGTTCGTTGGTCAAAAAGAATGTTTATGTTGCCTCGGTTACGTCATTGTATGAACCAAAAATGCAGTAACAGAGTTAAATCAAGCGTCAAAAATCGATTTTGCTTTAGATTCATGTTTATTGACAGCTATTGCCCTTTTAAACGATACCTCGATAACGCTGTTTTATATGACATTCAACAATTGTTTTCAGTAGTAAGTGAATAAATAGGATTAAAGACTAAAATTAGCTTAAATTTATTATTTTTTACAAGATATTAATACGAGAAACAAATCTGAAGCATTTTATCATTTAAAATATATATTCCTTCGTATAGAAATCAAGGGATATAATTTATTGATGTGAGTATGGTTATGCACATTGGTGAATCCAACATTGTTTGGCAAAAATTTTCCATTTTCACTGAAAATTTATGTCAAACAAATTTGGATTCATCAACTCGTGTAATTGATGCAAAAGGCAGTCATTTCAATTTGCATGAACTTGTTTTAAATTGCCTATAAGAAGAATTCCTAAAGTACTCGGCAAGTTTCCTTTTACACAAAGCTTTTGATTGAACGTTTGGCTTACACAGAAACTACTATTTGGCAGACATAGAAGCTGTGTTGTGTTAGTAATTGATACACTAAAATTGATAACATTGAAATGTAGATATAGGATTATAATCAAAATTTGTGATAGAAGCCAAAATAGCATTAAAAAACGCTGACAAGTGCTATATGTCTTTTCATCAATAAATCCGCATCTTATACATTGGAAAAACGGGTTCCTTTAACAGGTGGATTGTTGCTGTTTTGCGATTTGAACGTTGATTTTAATTTAATTTAATTTTTATTATACCATGGAAAAAGTAAACGTTTTGCAGCATACGCAGTAATATTTTTATGATAGAAGTAAAGTTTAAAAAATAGAAACATCTAAAACCTGCATTGGTTTCTGTACTGTCATTAGGAACAGTGTCTTCATCAGCATCGTTTTAAAAATATTCTCAGTTTTAAGCTTTGTATGACCCCAGTCATGCAAGATATCTCGAATTAAGAATACTAAAAAAATGCTTTAAATACGTAAATGTTTACGTATTTAAAGCATTTTTTTCGTTTATATGAATCAGACGGAGATACAGTCTAACCACAGAATTTGGATACTACACTGTAAAAAAAAAAAACAGTTCAACGTTGCACCATAAATAAGGTGAAAGCTGAAGGGCTGCTAATGATTGAACCAAAATCATGGTTCAAGCAGAAGTGCGAAATCTAAAGTTACGCCTTTAACCATAATTTCGGTTCAACCTTGAACCAAAAAGACGAACCCGGCACCCGGCCGGAAACAGAGAGGCGCCACCTTGTCAAGCTGTGACCTGAAGCATTTATTTTTCACAACAGTAAAAAGTAAGTAAACTTCGATGTATATAGCTAATTTTTTGCTTGATATTTCTTGTTTTCTGTGTTTTTATCTCTTAATACGCACAAAATAGGTTGTAAAGCCTATTTCAAAAATGTTATTATCATATACCGATCCTGACACCTTTAGCGTTAAATTGACTAATTAACTTTATTTAAAATTTTAAACCAGTGTATATTTATTTAATTTTGCTTCAATATTAAACTATTTTTTTTACCTGATTTATCATTCACCCCCATATATTTTACTTTTGGTTCCCCTGATCTACATTTAAAGTTGTAACGTTGACTTGTTTACATTTTAAAAATTGCATCTATTATCGGGAATTTTACTTTAAACCATTTATTTTTTTCATTTTTATTTCCAAGAATACTTTTCAACGGCGTTACCTTTCTAGCTCCACCTCTTAATTTTTATTTAATTGCCTGTTGCTGTCTTTTTAAATTTATTAAACTTATTTGTTGTTCGACCCATTTTGCACAATTTTTGCCCGTAGTTTTTATCAAAGGCGTAGCCGATGGAGAGGGGGGGGGGGGGGAAGGTTCGGACCCATCTCCACTCCCGAAATTTTTTGAAGTTTCACATGCTATAAATGACAATTTGAATATTCTGATAAGAAAAGCTCATTTGTATAAAATTCAGTTCTTATGTTTATTTCCAATAACGTGGTGAAAATTTCTAAAATTTTGCATACTATAAATGAAAATTTGAAAATTAGTGAGTAAAAGATAGTCTGATAAGAAAACACTCATTTATATAAATGTAGTTGGTTGAGTTTTGCTTCCAAGGCCACAGCCAGGAGGTGGGGGGGGGGGGGTGATCCCTCCCGCCCTGAAATTTTTAAATGCTCTGAAGAATAATTTGAAAATCAAAAATATTCTGAAAAAAAAAAAAAACACTTTCATCAACTTGGCCTCCGCATACCCCCCTCGAAAACCGATCCAGGTTGGGATTTGTAATGATTCTTACTTTCTAATCATTCGAACTAACTATTTCACCAAGAGCAGGTAAAACCAGTTTTGTATTCAAAACATGTCTGCTATAGGAATTTTTTGAGAAATTGGGGTCAATTTTGCGTGATTTTCGAAATAGGAGTTTCGTTGCCTTTTATGTTAAATTAACTTTTTTCCAAAATTTTCAAACTGTGCATGTTTACTTGATTTTGATTCTTAGGTGATTTAATACCCCCCCCCCCCCCCCCATGTATTTTACATTTTTCTCCGGCTCTACACTTACAGTTATAACAATGACTTGTTTACGTACTGAAAATTGCATGTTTGCTTATTACATTTATTGCAACATTATTTTTTCTCGTTACTTCCACTTTCCCGAGCTGTTACCTTTCTCTTTTCTGCTCTTTACATCTATATTTTTTAATTAACTACTACCAGTCGTGGATTTTAGACTACTTTTTACTTCCTGGTGTTCTCTCAAGGAATTATTCCTGGATCCGACCCTGACTACTGTTGTATTTTCAAAATAATTAAACTTTCATTTTTCGACCACGACTGCCATTTTACAGAATTTTCACACATAATTCCTTCTAAAATTTCGTCCCAATCATTCTAGCAAAGTTAAACAAATGAACCTATTTCAAAAATTGAGTTTTAGAAATTAGGGAAAAAGTAGCATTCGGAGATTTCAGATCTCCAAATGCAAAATAGATGTTTTATCAACAAAAACGGTGCATTGCACTACACGGTTGATGTCAACAGAACATTGAATAGACGGAATACAAATCATCAGATACGCTTTACTGTCAGTTCTTTTATATCTTTACAGGGTAAAGTCTTAGACTCATCTGGGCGGTCTTAGCCTGAAGTGCCACGAACTACTGCACGTTTTAGCCTTGGAGTAACATCTGTGCCGGAGCCACCCAATAATTTTTAATTATTGTTATTTGTGCATTTCATGGTTTTTCAATTATGTTTTCAGTCATCTTTGTCTGCATATAAATAAATTTAATATTTTATGCTAAAGAGTGTTGAAATATATTTTTGAAAAAAAGGTTACATAATTCAGAAATTTAAAATGATCGCTATCAATTAATTATTAACTTATAAGCAAAATTTCAAACGCCAGTTATGTTAAAACTATCTGTTGACGAACATAAAAAAGCGTACATATATTTGCAAAGGCCTTCCTTATGGGAGGGGGCTTAAAAATTTTAACTGTGACTTATATTGCAATTTTGAAAAATATAACGAAGTAACATAGTTACTTAAAAAATACAATTAGTTTCTGATACAGTGCACTGGGATGTTCATATATATAAATATATAAATAAATACATTTATATATATGGAACACTGAATAAATTATTGAAACGCATGAATCTGTTCTCAGAGTTAAATTAAACAATTAGTAAAACAACTTAAGTTAAATTTACATACTAAAAACAGAGAATTTGCTTTGAAAATTAAAATTGGTAATAAGCTTGTTTCCTGTCTTACGCTTGAACATAAAAAAATAAAAGTATTTGTGTTAAAAGTCACCATTGCAACATAAAATGGTGTAGTTAAAAAAAAACCTTCATGCTACAACTCTGAGCTATGACAGTGGCTAGTACAAAGTCCATCGTTATGGTTCAGAGTTGAACCAAAATACTAGTTAAAATAAAATCTATGGTTAAGGTTCAAGGTTGAACCATAATAGTGGTTAGAAAAAAAATCGATATCATGGTTCAACGTTGAACAGTCATACTAGTTAGAAAAAATTCCGTAATCATGGTTCAAAGTTGAACCGCAGTACTGGTTAGAAAAAACTCCGTAATCATGGTTCAAAGTTGAACCGTAATACTGGTCAGAAAAAAATCCGCAATCATGGTTCAGTGCTGAACCACATTCATGGTGAAACTAGTAAACCATCATAATGGTTCAAATTAGTACCAACTGTTGGTTGCAGCTGCATTTCACCAACTTTTAGTGAAAGGTTGAACCAGAATTTTTTTACAGTGTAGTGTGATTCTGCGCACGGCAGAAAAAGCCGAATCCGTTAGAGTTAGGGGAGTTCATTTTGCTCTTGCTTTAAATAGCACGCGAATCAGAATGCTAGCTTCTATGTTTGGTTTAACAACCAAATTTATGAACTGGTATATAACCAACGCTGAGACGAAATGAAGTACGTGAAACTAATTAAAACGATCATTATTAACATAGCCTTTGCTAGGGATGCAGTATTATGTTCTTTAAATTTGGAAGCATCTTTGCTTGGATAGTAGTTAACTTTGAAGAGCAATTACGCAGAAAAAATGCAATATCATTGTTAGCAAAAGACGTTTGTGCACTTAATGAGAGATTGTTTTAACTCTAAATGCAATTCCATTAAAAACAATAATAAAAATTAAAAAATAAAATGGATACTCTCTAATGCTACGGTCCTGTAAAGCTAAGCCATTGGAATTTTTCATGTTTTAATTCAAGCTCTTTTTATGTGAGTGTTTTACTATAACGTCAATGAATGTGATAAATGATTTTGAATAATTTTATTCAAACCTAATACTTATAGGGCTCAAGTTCGAAGTTCTGATGATTTTGATGATGAATGCCCAAAAGGATGTAGGAAGTCCAAATATAGTGGAATCTGGTAAATCCAAATGACTTACTAGATACCATGTAGTTAACTCAGAACCAGCATCATATTAGGACTTTTTAAAATTTTTGAGCCAAATGTTTTAAAAATAGCAAAAATGATAAGTAATGAAATAATAAAACCGTCTCTGAAAAAAATATTTTTCCCTAACATGCCAATATTAAGTTTTTTAAAATATCAACTGCATAATTGGCTTTTAGTACAGTTTTCTTCTTTCTTTCTTTTCTTTATTTATTTATGCATTTATTTTACTTGCTATTATTATGTCTTGACATTAAGCAGAAGCCTGAAACTGCGTTTACGAAGTAAGATTTATTTAATAAACATGCTCTAATTTTCAATCTACCCTCGTTCGCTTTAAACATCATTTAATCAGTTGAAGCAAAATGCGACTCTAATAAATAACCACGGTAGAAAAAAATGAAATTAAACACAAGACCTTTAAATGAATCTTGAGCCCAGCGCTCGGAAATATTTCTATTAGTTATAAAGCTGCTTAGCCGTGGATTTTCTTTTCTTCTCCAGTATACTAAAACACATAAGAAGGTCATAAGTTTACGATTTTTTCAGTTATTGCTTACCGGGGCTGTGCAAGTTAAGCTCATTTTGAAGATCCATGGTGCGTGAAAATTTCTGCCAGAAACAAGCCCTCCAGCCATTTCATTTCAGAGCATTAGTTACGTTCATTCCATTAATTTTGCGTTAAGAGTCAATTTGTGCCCTGCTCAAGAGCATAATAAAGTGTTAATAGACATGCGCAGTAGAATTCTTAAATCGCTCATAAAGCTAAAACGCGTAAAGTCGTATTTTTTACCATTGACACTGTTCTTCGTTGGCAATTTTTGTTTTATTTGCATTGCAAACACTGACCCTAATATGAACAAATAATTCTTTGTAAACATTTACTGTAAAAAAAAAAGAAAATCTTTTGTATATTGCCTTTTTGTTCGGTTAATTAAAAGTTCGTCTTTTTTTCCGCAGTAAATTTCGTGAAATACCTTATTTCCAAGAGTCTTGTAAATCTATGAAACTAATTGCTTGTGTGAATTTTAGCATACCACTTAGTGTTGTTCATTTTTTAAAAAAATGATGCTGCCCAAGAGCGTAATAAATATCGACATGCGCATTGGGCCCCATAACATGCTCTTAAAAGGTAAAATGCCGTTTTTAAAAAAAATATTCAGTCTAATAGAATACTTTTACTGACATTTTTTTGTTTCAGTTATATTGGAAAATTAACCAGTGTTAGATTTTTAATTTTTGTAAAAAGTTTCTGAAAAATTAAGATATATAGTCATTCAGGGTAACTTTGAACCAATACAGGGTTTACCTAAACCATGTCATATTTTTTAGTATACGTGACTTCAAAAAAAAAAACTGGATACCCCAATGCTGCATTCATCTGGATTGGTTACAAAATCAATTTTATGCTCTTAATCTTAAGAAATAAGTTTGCGACACTGTACACATACAACTGTATAATACAGTCATTCTAAAGTCACTGCCGGAAAGTTATTTTTCAATGCTGGTTTAAAGTTGTTTAAATCTTCATAGGTGTTGAAATTCTTGAAGTTGTTCTATGCAATATTATAAAATATAGAAAACCTAGGGAAATTAGAAAATGAATAACTATTTAGAAATTTTATTTTTCTAGTTCAATCGCAAAATAATTCTTTTTAAAATCACTTTCCTGATGTGGTTCAAAGCTACCGCAAATAGAAGGACAACTTAGAAATAGGTTACTAATTTATTTTAAATAGTTTTTATAATTGAAGGACTCGGGGAACAGTTATCAAAGTCGATTTTTTGCCAAATTGAGTTTTCAGTGCATAGCAGTAGCTTATTATATGCATAATGCATATGCGATATCATTTAGGCAAGAAATATGCAGACAACTCAATGACGCTTCTCAAGAGCAAAAAGGTTTAAAAACCATAAGTTGAAACTTTCAAAGCGTAATGCTAAGAATTTGGAGATTTGTAACCATGATTGTTTTTCCCCTCGGGGCCCTTCAATTATTATTTCTTAATTTTTGGTCACAGTGTAATACAAATACAAATACAAAAGTGACGACCAGCAACATGCTCAGGGCCCAGCTAGGCTGGTCCTAGTCAATTTAGCAGTTCCACTTTACGAGTTCTTCCGTTTTATGGCAGTAAGTATAGTACCACTATTAAACTGTGAATGAAGCAATAAATAAAAGCGAAATAGTGGATTAAAGTTACTCTGATTGACTATACGGGTGTGAGTACAATTAATTAAACGAATTTGCTGTGTATGATAACACTTTTTTTTTGTGAAAAAATGTGCTATTTTTAACCATGTTATGAAATTTCCAAAATGTATTACCTTTTGTTAATTGTTAGCAAAAAACTCAACACATTTGAATGTTAACCTTAAAGCTGTTAGCCTATACTAAAAATTCCAGCATTCTTTTGGTCGTTGCAAGTGCGTGTTTCATAACATTAGATGAATCAAAGTCTTATCAATTTTATGTAGTAATATTGTAATAGTGTTTCGTTTATGAAATTTTGCACAGACTAGTTCTAGGGTAATATTAACGATGTTTTAAGCATTTTGAAAGCAAAAAACCATTGATGTCCATACTTTACATTTGGTTTCCGATTTTCCATTTGACATTTTAGTTTTGATTAAAAATTCTGAAATTAAATGAATATTTAATTGATGCATTTTTCAAAATTTTGACACTAATTGACTTGATTTTGCCACTAATTTATTTTCCACAAAATAATTTTTTTCTAGTATAAATTAACTTCGGACTTAATGGCATAATAAAATTGAGATATTGCAAATTATTATGTCAATATTGACAGTTCGAGTAAGTTAAAATTGTGGATCTTAAAATTCACCAAAATATTAGGAGCATTAGGAGCTGACATTAAAAGCGAAGTCAAAAAGACCGGGCCATCAAGGGTTGATGTGGCAACAAAGTAAGCAAAAAAAAGGAGTGCTTTAAATTCAGAAGGCACAATTCGACTTTAGTCGGTAAACAAAATTTGAATACACTGCGGGGATAAACTAATTTAAATGAGAAAATAGTCAAGTATTGACTGAGCAGATTAACAAATTGAAGAATAATAAAGCTGAGGAGGAACACTTTTCAGCAATAATTTTTTTTTTCCAAATGCATCTTGCGCTGCTCAAGGTCAAGATGTTTTTCCTGGATACACTTTTCAGCCTAATTATTAGCAAAATAATTAAACAAAACATCAAATGTCATTCCATATTTGTGGAAAACCACACTTTACCACGTTATGTTTTATTATCCGACAAATAGTTGAGCTCGAGGGATTGCTGATGCTCATGCTGTATTCCAACAAGAAATTGCAGTTTCAGAATTACGTAATGGAACCCAAAAGGTAAAAAGAATACATGTGCAAAAAGAAAATGTCTGCAATAACTTATAATTTATTCAACCATGGCACTTATTTAAAATTAAAAAGTAACTTTGCATTTTTACCAGAAGTTGAAGATTTAAATAAAAATGTATGAATAACTAACTGCAACTAATCAAATTTACTTAATTTCAAAATGATTTTGTGAAACAATTTTCTCAAAACTTTTATCCTGCAGTAAGTATGTGTAAAGCTGTTTATTCACTTACGATGGGCTGAGGAAAAAAAATCAAAGCATAACAATTTTAAACACAAAACGTTATTTATTACACTATAATACATTTTTAATGTTGGAAGTGTTTTCCTTGAAATAATTTTATTTTAATAAATTGCCACTTGCAATTTGTAACACCGCAAACAACTTTTAAAGATAACTGAGTGAGAAAACATGTCATTTATTCCAAAATCATACTTTACCGCCTCCAAAGCGGGAACGGACAGTTTGCTCCTAATAAATCAATTCAGCTCTATAACTATGAATCATGGTCCCAAGGGACTACTTGGATCTTCAACGACTGTTGTAGTATCTGTCTGGAAAGCTGGTTCAAAGAAGCATAGTAACTTATTCATTACTCCAGCAAAAATTCGTAAGTATCTGTTACGCTGCCGGTTTCTGATATAGCTCAGAACTAACAGTGACAGACTGCCTGATCATTAGGGGACCTTACCTATAGAGTGACAGATGCTCTGTCATAATCCATCAAGTGCCTTGGCAAAGTGACGCCAAAGCATAGGTCCTTGTTTGCAGTTCTTGTCATATTCCAATCTCTTCCGTTTTAGATATATCGATGCACTTCTCCTCCCCGCATTGTTTTGAAATTTGTGCCACCATTTTATCATTTACACTTGATAGGATTCAGATTTAGAGGTCTATCGGAATCAAACATTTATTCTTAAGTCGCAGTTGCTTCAAAAATAGTTTAGTCTCTTTAACTAGTAAAGTTGAATAATAATAGCGGAGGAACTGTCGAATTACGTCCAGTTATTTCAGTTTATCGGATTAAATTAATTCAGTTACATCATAAGATAGTGCACAACAGTCCTCTGCCACTAAGTTGTTTTAATCCTTTTGCTTTGTAATATTGCGCAGTTTCAGAAACTCGTAAAAAGTCAACAATGATTTTTTTTTTTTTTTTTTTTTATTGCGATTCCATCATTGTAATCATATTTATATTCTTCAGCATAAATTGTCGAAATTTTGAATGCGGGAAGTAAGATCATGTTAAAAATCATTTGAGTTTAGATAATCACAAAATTTTTCAAATAGTTATAAACTAAAACTTTTGTTTAAAACGAAAAATATGTGTGTTGCACATGCGTTCGTGTATATAACGTGTTCCATGTTTATAAAGTGTAAAAATTGAAAAATATTTTTTCCTTCGTAATCTTTCATATTATCCAATGCAGATCCTTCAAGAAATATTACTTCCAACCGTCATGACAGTTATGTGCAATCTTAATGCGACCGCAAAGAGATATTTTTTTAATATAAAAGGAACTGAAATAGTACATACACATAAAACATTTGAGAAATTGCTTTCTAACCCCTTCCTTCTCGCTCTCGTCAAAATCGCGGGCTGCCGTGTTCAAAGGCACCATAACGTTAAGAATAATTCAATCATTATTCCCGGATAATAATTATTTTTTTCCTTACTTACTAGATTACAGTAGCAAACTATTTATATAGTAATTGGAGCATTTTTTAAATGTTTTTCTCAGAAAAAAAATTTAGCTTTTGTTGTTGCTATCTACAAAATCATGTGACCGTTAACAGGTTAAACGGCATTCCAAACCATAACCAAAAAAAAAATAATAAATAAATTTTCCGCCTTATCAAATTTTGTACACAGGTTAACAATCTTTCCATCTGAAACCCAAAGGTCTTCAGAAAGTATTCAACTGAACCTTAAAAAAGTTTAATTGTGCTCTTCCCATTTTTATTATGGCACAAACCATTTTCTGGCACAAACGTAATCAAATGAAACAATTCCTTAAAACTTATGTGTCACCAGGTGATCTCATTTCATAAGCAACGCACGTCGTATTTAAAACACCAAAGAAAAAAACAAAAAAAAAAAAAAAACATTGTCACTCATTTATTTTCAAGGAAGCTGGTGCAAGTTCTTGTAATTGAACCAAAGATCCAATTTGTAATTGAATTATTTTCGTAGTAAACTTTTAGGTGTTGCCTAAAGACTTTTGGGTTACTTAAAATATGCTGACTGCGACGAAAAAATACAAGAGCAAAAAAGTAAGAGGAACCGCACTCCTGGGTATCGGTATCCGGGAGAAGCCACCACGAAACGCATTTCACTTTGCTTGGTAAAACGTGATTGGCTAAAACGCTTCTAAAGCAAAGAAACGAAAGCGTTCCTCGGTTCCATTCATTTTCCAGACACCAGGTAACGGGTGAAATTGTGTTGCTATCCAAGGACAATCGCCGTTAAAAACTAATTTGTTGAGTGCTAGGAGAAGCAGTGTTCTTAGCATTGGACTCACGCCTTCTGGAACGGAAATTTATTCCAACCGAATCTCCATTTCATGCTGGAGAAAGCAAAAAGAAAAAAACATCCGATTCAGAGTTGTATCCTTTTTTTTATACTCCGTAAATACACCTTGAGTGTGGGGGAGAGTGAATTAAATCACGAATGGTACTCTAGTTACATATCGGTAGGGATGCCGGAGAAGTGGCATCGGATGTCCTAAATGGGAGAAAGAGGTTTTTATTTCCCTAGATATAGATTTTCAAGACTGCGTTTTAAAGGAGTATAGAAATGTAGGTTCTTCAAAAGCCTCTTGCTAAGTGTGAATGTTCATTCAATATTTACTTGACACTAGATAAATACACAACAACGTTACGTACAAACACACTTTTATAATAATATAAAAAATAAACACGCAAAATTACAAATGTTACTACACTATAAATTATATGAATGCTTTGTGTGTAGCTGTGAAATATAAGCTAAATAGTTTCCTTAAAATGAGTATGGTTTTAAAAACAACAAAAAGTAACTGTTTAAAAGAACCTAGGGAAAAAAATCTGGGCAATTAAAGAAGGTTTTATTTATCATTAAAGCAAACCTTTCAATATAGTTCAACATCAATCATTTGTTAACTTGTTTTTAAAAAAATGCCATTGTGCTTACAGGCATTATTTTCTTCAAGGCTGCATTAATTTTTTTTTTAATTTAACTTATAAGCTGGTGATGAGTTTAAGCTGCATTTTCTCGACAGTTTCTCATACAGGGTGCTGCAACACAACTTCATTTTCCAAAATGCAAATTCCATTTACCAAAATCCAGGCTGTAGATGTCACTGCAGAGTGGGAATATTCTCATCCGAGAAGCCGTGGTTTTAAAGATTTGTTCTTCACCCTGGACAGTTCTCATCAGGGATTGGAGCAGCAAAGCGTGCGTTTTTGTCGTCTATTCCTACTTTTCCAGTGATTTGGAGTGACCAGCCAGCTCCACCGATTTGGCTCCTTGTATTTTTTCTTGCTTGGTTTTTTGAATTGCCCCGTTTATGTAAAACCTCCAAGAACCCTGGAAAACCTAAAGGCCATTAATTCGATGGAAATTACCAACATACCCGCTCCCATGCTGGTAAGATTCACGAGAAATGCCAGAAATCGGCTATATCACTGTATGAACAGAGGTGGCGTCACTTTCTTTGTTTGTTTCTCAAAACTGTAAAACAGAACTTTAAATATGTATAAGAAAAAAAAAATAAAATTGATGTATAAAATCGGTTTCATTGCGTCTTGAAAAAAGGATGTTAGCACTTGTAATATAATTTCTGCTATCAGGTGCAACTAATCTTTTTTCGGAGATAAAAGAGTTGTTTGCATACCAGACGGAGAAAACTATTTTTTTGCCTAAAAATAATGGACTTATAAAATAAAGTTTAGCGAAATCAGTTTCATAAGAATTACTGATAGACAATATGATACAAAATAGCTTTTCCATCTTATTTTCAATTAAAACATTTACCCAAAGCAAAAAAAAAAAAAAAAAAAATGGAAATTTAGTCTTACGTAAGAGTGCGTGGGAGGTTGAAGACTTTTAGTATTTTAATTTTCGTTTCAGTTTTAGCTTTATTAGATAATTAGGGGCAAAACGAAAATTCGTCAGACATCACAATAGTTTTATAAAATTATATACATAAAAGAGGCTAAACCATATCTTTTATCACTACTAACAAGAAGGAAATAAAATCCCAAATGCTTTTATTATTCTAGACTTTCTACCGCATTTAATACCCAATTTTATTTCAAGGTTTTTTAATGACTCGAAGTAGATAAATATAAATTTGATGCATTTAAACTATTTTTTTTCCTTACATATGAAAAACACAGCTCATAAAATAGTAGAAATTGTTCTGGAAAAAAAAAAAACATTATTTTTAAACGAGTTTATAATTGGTAATTCACACAAACATTACAACACACGTGACTAAAAAATTTAATTTTCTTACATGTAATTTCACGATTGTTAATAAAAAACATAATTTATGTACTATAATTTTCAAAATATATAGCAGTTATTGCACATAATTATTCTATTAACAAACATTTAATCATTGCCATCTTACTGATTTTGATTGTTGATTTAAATAATATATTTAAATAAATAACATAATTAGAAGTAAGAATGCTTCAGTTTTGCAAAATCAATTAGCAGTAGAAATGTGTTTACTTCAGATCAGTTTCTTTTTCAGATTTGAAACCTCTCATTATAGAAAATAAAAATATATTAATGAAACAAAAACATGTTTAGCTATAAAATACATTCTTAAACCCAAAAAAAAAACTCTTCAACATTGTGTAAAAATGCTAAAAAATTTAAATTTCGATATATTCTTGGATAGTCTTTTATTGCGTGCAGCAATTTTTGTTTTCTACGAAAACAATTTAAAAAGATTGAAATTATTCTTTCGTTTATAAAATGAAATAACCTCAAAAAAAAAAAAAGAAGAAATGATACAAACGTTGGCTTCACATATAAAAACATTGCTAAAATGTAAAGTGAGATCAGGGACATGGCTTCACTTTAAATCAAAACAGTGACAACGGAAAGGAGTCATTTATCCGGCAGACAGTAAGCCATCAAAGAGTCTTGGAACGGCTTGTGACAACTAAACTTGAGAAAATCCAGGAACTATTGAAACGAAGCTTTCAATGCGGCACGAGGGTCTAAAATCGCTGCTCCGTTACCCCTGCGATTTCTTTTATGACCATAGCATGTCGACACTTGCAGCAATCCCCTAGTCCTGGGAGAGCTACAATTCGTCTGCGTTCAAATGGGCGAAGTGACAAAGTGCAATCAGTGAGCTGATTTCCAGTTTCTTGTTCCAACTCGTTTAAACGGTATCTTGAGGAAGGGAATAGTTTTCTCAATCACAAGGGATGGTTAAAACAAATTATATATCTACGTGCATTTTTGTCAAACTTTCGGTTCTCATTTCTCTGAGTTATAATAAATTAAAATACATGTCAGATAGTTTTAGTTTTTTCTATGTACATTAATTAAATATATAAATATATACAGAGTGATTAATTAAATATATAAATATATACAAATATATAAATATATATATATACAGAGTGGCTATAGTCCTATAATTTAGCACGTTACATAGACGGAGGGGAAATACTTTTGCAATAAGAAACTATATGCTCAGATTTTTAAAATCAGGTTAGGAGGAGGGCGCATGAAGAAAAAAACACTCAAATTAGAGACAAAACAAATTTGTCTCTAGCATTTGTTTCAGCTACCATAGCCCCCTGCAGCTATCTTCCATTTCTAATTTCCGTTCCGTCAACCATAGATTCAGAGGGACTTAAAACGTGTTCAATAGTTGCGTGAAGTAGTTTATCTACCAATTGCAGCAGCTTGGCGAGTATAAGTGAATAGTTTATTTCGAAAAGGTAACAACTCTTAAAAACAAAATTTTTTTCATGAGATAGAAAAGAATGGCCAAAGAAAAAGTGGAAAACTTTGCGGGTCTGATCTTTTATTACTTTATTTTAGTAGGTAATAGCAATACAATATTGGTAAATTAAAACGATTTTTAATTAATTATGCCATAAAAAATACATTAATACTGAGAGTTCTTCCTTTTTCGAAACAAGATGTTACCTATTCGAAATAAACGATTCAAGTGCACTTGATAGAAAATTGAGATACCTTCGTTATTTATACACTGCTTTATAGCGTTGATAAAAATGAAAAGTACTATTTCTTTATTACAGATTTATTTTACCCGCAGTCCATATAACGCATATACAAAGTTTCAATTACATGCGTTTGTTAGAAGAAACACTCACAACATGGGTAAATCAAGGTAACTGTAATCATAACTACACTACATATATACATATACATGTATATATATATATATTGAAATATAGACATGAATGAAAAGAAATGATAATTCCGGGACATGTAAACAAACATTAACAAAAACCTTAAAAAATACAGATATCAGATATAAAGAGACAAAAAAGAAATAAAAACAAATAACTCCCCTCATCACTGGGCGGGGAGCATAACGTATACATAAGAAACCAAGAAAAATAGTCCTACAGGTTTCGGAATGTGTCGCAGAAATGGCGTGTAATAAGGAAATTTTAAAAATAAACTGAAGAGACGATGTTACAAATAAATTAAAAAAACGGTAAATAACGTAAAAAGGAAACGATGAAGGATAACACGTAAAAAGCTTAAACTTAAAAAAATAAACCAACGTGAAACATGCCACCAATACAACACACCCGCCCATAACTGCAGGACCGTTGGCTCGTAGCAACGATTATACTTACCTACACCCAGAGATGAACGGTCGAAAGATGCGAAGACAAAAGCAGAAAACACGAATATTTTCCTTGTTATTCCGTATCCGAAAGCCACCTGATCCAACATTCGTGTCAGACATCTATCCACTGCAACACATCCAGGTTGAGGCCTTCCATAGAATTTTCAGAGGACTTTAACCACCACCCTTCATAACATTCGCAGCGAAGCATGTGTGTCGTACATGCGCGTAGCCCTCTTAAATATATTACCGTAGTATTTTATGAATTTGAGTGGAAAAAAGTTATTCTATACAGATTTGTGGAATTGATGAAAATTTGTTTATTTAGAAAGATATTATTGTTACAAATTTCTGAAAACCTGTTTAATTGATTTATAAAAACGTTAACAAAAATTCTTTTATTTAAATTACTGTGCCAATGCGGCATTTGTATAGTAGAAAAATTAAAGTCTTTACGTTTATCGTAAAGATCAAGATTTAGTACGTCTTTTTAATACTAATACAGATATCTAAGAAATTAACGCTGGTTTTATTATTATTGGTTTTGTTTAATGTAAGGCATTTTGGGTGTATTTTACAGTGGATATTGCAAAAGTTTGAATCGATTATTAGAATATCGTCTATGTATCTGTAAATCTGCAGTTCTTATTATAATTGACCACATAGTTGTATTCATAAAAGAACAAGAATAAGTTAGCAGCGGTACTGGAATAGTTGGTTCCTATGCCCATACCGTAAATTTGTTTGAAGAAATTGTTTTGGAATAAAATGTAGTTATTATTAAAACAGAAATGGCACATATTTATGAAAAAACTTCTGTCAATTTTAAGTTCATGTTCAATGCAAAAGGTATGAAAACGTTTTTCGATAACTTCGTACAGATTGTGAAATACTTATCACAATGAGTTATCAAAATATATTAGTTAGTTATTAGAAGGTATCGAAAACTTTTTGATACCTTTTGCATTGAACATGAACTTAAAATTTTGTTTCTTATGTATACGTTATGCTCCCCGCCCACTGGTGAGGAGGGTTATTTGTTTTTGTTTCTTTTCTGTCTCTTTATATCTTATATCTGTATTTTTTGACGTTTTTGTTAATGTTTGTTTACATATCCCGGAATTATCATTTCTGTTCATTTATATCTATATTTCAATATATTAAAGTTTGCAGTAGAGTGCTGCATTTGCGCCTGGCACAAACTTTGACAATTTCATACACTTAACAACTTGCTGCACCTATACAGTGGTGGTAAAAAAAAATTGCATCACCCTCGCATTTTCACAACAATGGGATATGTGAGGAGTTTTGGTCGACAGATTAACGATGAGTGTATGTGAAATTATGCAAAACTTATGAAATAAACATTTAACAGCAGGAATCCGATAATTGTTTACTTTATTTATGAAAATACATGGCCGAAACTGTAACAAGTACAATGTGAAGTGCATCCACGTCGCCAAGTGGACGACGAAAAAGTAAGTAGAGGTTTTAATTGTAACTCTCTTTCTGTTCAAAAATAAACAAAAGTAACATGGAAAAGGTTGAACATCATAAAATATAACCTAATATTTTGTTGGTCCGCCTCTAGCTTTAATGACAGCTTGACATCTACGGGGCATTGAACGGATGAGTGATTGAATGTATTCTTTACTGAGGTCATGGTGCCAGACACGAACTATTGATTCCCGGAGTTTTGCAAGTGATGTTGGCTTACGTTTTATCACTTCTACACCCATTCTATTCCTACAATTTTCGATCGGATTGAGATCGGGGCTGTTTTCAGGCCAAGGCAAACTGCTGATCACCCCATGCTCATTTTTCCATTTCTGAACCTGCGTGTGAGTTTAAAGAAAAAAAAATACTTAACCTGATGTCAATTTAAGTCTAATGGCAGTATAAAGGTTTTTAAATTGCTACTTACCAGTTTTGCCATATGGCACGGAGCAGAATCATCCTGGAAAATGATGTTTGGAACTGAAGTAAAGTGATCCCGGATAGTGGGAAGCAATTTCTCCTCCAAAATGCCAATATACACCCGAGAGTTTACTGTTCCTTGCACAAAGTGAAGCCAACCAACTCCTTGATCAGAAATACATCCCCAAGCCATCTGGGATACGGGATGCTTGACTGTATGTTGAATGCAGTCGATATGATATTCCTCTCCTTTGCGGCGTCTAACTGTGTGCTGTCCGTCGGACCCATGCAGATTGAATTTGGACTCGTCCGAAAACACAACTGATTCCCATTGATCGACAGTCCATCCTTGGTGAGCTTTTGCCCAGTCTAGACGCTGCTTCCTCATTTTTTTGGTCAACAATGGCTTCTTTCGTGGTCAACGGGCCACCAAACCCACACCACACAGTCGTTTTCGTACAGTAGACGAGTTTGCGTGAACACCCAATTCGTTTTCCCATACTGTTCTAAAGCGGTTATCACACGACAGGAATTTTAAAGCAAACGTTACCTCCACCTCGTTCTATCAGTAACCTTGAGAGCACATTTTCGATCCGGAGTTTCCTACAGGTTTGCACCCGTTTTCTCGGACGGTTGCTTATAACGAGCTACCATTTTCTAATCTGCATCCTCGTGTTGGGCATTTGTTTAGTTTTTATACTTGATATTTTGTTCAAACAAGAAAGTTTCTACATTCAGGGGCTCTTCCAGGCAAGGTCACGTCAGGTCACTGTGACTTCCCACAAATTGTTCTTATTTCGCAAATTCTGACAGACCGTGGTAAATTTGACAATTTGTTATAGCAATAGTTTTTTTCTTTTTTCCCCTCTTACACGTTTGCACTTATTTTGTACAAACTTGTAGGAGGATAAAGGTATAGCTTTGACTGACAACTATATAGTTGTCAATAGCAGTTGCAAGGCTTCAAATTTTATTTTATGTATATAATGATTACTTATTCTCAATGGGATCATGTTTAATTAAGTTTGATTTCCGCGATTCGGTGAAATACGACGTTTCAGTCAGGAAAGTAAAAATCACCCTCCCGTCCCAAACTTATAAGTTCGAGGCGGCTCTGCATGCTTAAATATTTCAGAAAATTGTGATCACAAATTGTTGTTATATTATAATGCAAAAAATTCACATGAAATCTGAAAAAGTTTTGTTAAAACGTTGTACATGTTTTACGAATTTTAGTATCAAATTATATGCCCATTAGTTTATTCATAACAAGATCTTTTATTTTGTAATGGAAATGTATTAAAGGAATTGCGTTCGTAGCATAAGTGTCACCCGGGGGGCGATAATTTTTGGTGTCCCCCCCCCCAAAAAAAAAAGAAGAAGAAGAAAGAAACGTTGTTGTGTTGTATAAACTTGTAGCTTATATTATTTTCAGAGGTGCATAAAAAAAACAATTCAGAAATTTCGTTTTATTCATTTGGGCTAACTTTCACTAAAGTACATTTATTTTCAGTTATGATACGTTGAAATAGCACCCGTAAAATTATATAATTCAAGTTCATGTATTTTTCTAAAACTCTTTGTCTCATTTTGAGCCCGGCCCCTCCACCATCTTCCTTAGGGACTCTATTGATTAAGGAATATAATTTGGTAAAATATTATTTGATACCGTTTTTTTTTTCTTCATTTATATATCATGGACAACCATTCTATAGATTTATCAGCAATAATGGTCTAGGCATCATACATTATTTTCCATTTTGATGATTTTTTAACTACATAAGCATTAGCGCCACGGACGGAGATTTTTGGGAGGTGTGCACAATTTACTGAATATGAAACTTCGAATTCTAACGAATCATAAAGTAGGACTGCAGTTTAAATTTAATTAAAATAAAATAAGGGGAATTAGTTAAAAAATCATCAAAAATGGAAAATAACGTATGATGCCTAGACTATTACTGCTGCTAATTCCATTGGATAGTTGTCCATGATATATAAATGAAGAAAAAAAATGAAAGAAAAAAAAACGGTAGTTATACTGTCTCTAAATTTATCACTTGAAACGCACATGCAATTTGGTAGCGATTTCATCACAAGACAGTCTTTGCAATGTCATGCACTAGTAAAGTAGCGACTTTACATCCTACAAATGTTTTTTCAGCGTGATTTTACAAATTTAAACAAAAAAAAAAACTAATTTCGAAATTGAACTTTCCTTTTAACATTTATCCTTCGATCGCCAGTCTTCAAATCGCCGCCATGTTTACTGGAAAGTTGAATTGACGTCACGAAATTCCTGCTAGAAGATTGGTCCTTGCCCAATTTGCCTTAAAACAAACGTTCTAGAGGCAATTTTTTTGTAGCGCAGATTAAAACTTGCTTCTAATTCGAGAAACCGTGTTTTCTATAGCACACGGGCATTTTCAAGAAACTCTTGGTGGAAATAGGTAGAAAAACCAGTTTCCGATAGAGTTGACGATTCCTATTACGGTTACGTTTGCCTATAATTCCTGTCGTGTGATAACCGCTTATACCCCGTTCGCACTGGGAAGTTAATCCGGGTTAAAAAGATTAGGGATCAGTAAATCCGGATCGAATATTTTTAAGCGGTTCGCACTAGAGAGTCTGCAAATGAGATTAAATAGCCTCGACAACGTTTTGGTTTCGAGGCTTGGAGTGACGTCATCAGATTCGCGGACAGTGTTTACATTTTGATTTTTTCATTTAATGACAACGCGGGGGCCTCGGTGGCCGAGCGGTCTTAGTACCAGTTTCCGCCCGCTGCTTGCGCGCAGTAACGAGGTCGTGGGTTCGATTCCCACCTTGCCCTGGGTGTATTTCTGTTATTTCCTTTCTTTGTGATGTAATAAAATCTTTCATGTATTGTCTTGTGCTATCTGTCATATTGGACGACAGTTCATAAGCGAGTCCCGAGACTAAGCACACGAACTGGAAAATAAATGTACTTCAATTAAATGACAACGCGATTCACAGAATTTTGATTACTTTTCCGCTTTTTTTAATGGCACACTTTTGAATAGATTTTAAAACTTATGAAATAAGCACATTCGTGCAGCGATATTAGCTATAAAATGAAGTATTAGATTTAGAACAAGAAATAAAACCTACAAATTTAGCGGTATTATTGACATGAATGTTTACAGATGGTAGAATTCGAAATTAAACAATTCCTGAAAGCATCATTAAATATTTTTTACACGATTGTTTGCAGTAAAGTATTACAAATTCCAACATTTAATATTTTTTAATTAAAAATTTAGAGATATTGCTATTTGAAATCTGTGTTTGAGATTCTGATCAAGTAGTATGTTCAGTGCGATAGTTATATAAGCATAATTTTTATTTGACTCAAACTTAGCAGAAATTTCAAATGACTTATTTTTATTTGAACTCTCTACCATTAGTTCATCCACACAAATTCCTCTTTCTGATTTTACTATTGTTATCAACACAAAAATTAAGCGAATGTTCCAATTCACTTCCCTTTTCTATGATTCGATTTTAGCAAATTCAGATATGGCAGTTTTAGCTGTATTATGGTATACGTTCTTAAATTCCATTTTTAAACTTTACCATTTTCCCTACTAAAGTTTAAAATGAACCCATAGTTTGATTTACAGCACAAAAAAAAAAAAAAAAAGTTATAAGTACTTCACAAATGGAAATACATTGAACTTATTTGTAAACTTTTCTTTTTTTAAAAAAAGCTTTTATTTCATTTGAATTTTTGGTTTCCACCGAAAACAGAAAGACCCCAATATGGGGAACATGTTTTGCATCTGTGTACAGAGGCAGTGATTTTTAGTTCTCATATTTATTAACAACTAGTAGTTACGCCAGCTCAGCACGGTTTCTAAATACAAAATGTTATTCCATAGAGAGGAACCAATAATAAAGAAAAGAACCGTTGCATTTTTCTTGAACAATATATACATGATAACTATTTCACACCAAACCGTAACATACAATTCTATGATCTTCAATTTCATGATGTAATCACCGACTCACACATTGTATTATAAATGTTTAATCCATGTGATGCTCACAGGCAGGGATCTCGACCAACTTGATTTGTTTAAAATGATGAAACTTAATACATTTTTAGAAGAGATACACAAATTCTCTGCAGTTCAACAGCAAAATCTGCTCCCCCCACCCCTTTTTCGAACAAGAGCTTTTTCACTATTTCACTCATAAGAATCTTCACTTATATTTTGTAACATGTATCACAAGCTTTGAATACAACGAGCAGGAATGAACTCTGTATATTTATAACAGAAAAAAAAGCTCCCAAGTTTCAAGTTTACACAACACGGATTGCTCTCAATTTTCAAACATTTTATTGATACAATTACAATACAATATTGTTTTGCCACTTATAAATCCATAAATAATTAAATAACTATATATTTTAATTTTTGCAATTTCAATATAGGAACATTGTAAATTTTAAATGGAAACAATGAATAAAAATATGATCACTATGCATATGTATATATTGCATATTTCTGTTTTAATATTAGATATTAATGATCAGGAGTGTAGCACTTCAAAAATCTTTCCTACGCGCCTGTTAATGACAGGAATTAGTCATTTGTAAAGAATTTTTAACACAATCTAGTTCATTTAAATGTACAATATTGCAATTTTTTATCATCATCCACTCACGGGTAGATGAAGGTATTCTTGAACCTTTTCTAAATGCTATGATGGGATGATTTTGTATCTAGTTAAACTAAGCAGAATTCATTATCTTTAAAGAGCAAAAGATGCTTATATTATAACAAACCAAGTAAACTCATATTGTTTTAAACAACCAAGACAATTTTATAGGAACAAACATATAATGCCACAACTACCTGCTTATTATGTTATGAAACAGTGGTTAACATTGGAATACTAATAAACAACAAAAATCCAGTATAAGACAAATGATCAAAATACTTTGTGCAAAAATGTAAGTACAAAGATAAAACAACGTGAAAAAGCACAAATTCAGATTAAAATTAACGCAAATAGCTATTTCGAAGCTACAAATGGAGCCTCTTCATCAGTGCATAAAAAGAAGAAGAAACGCTCAACACACAAGCAAGAAAGCTGTGAGTGAACAAGGCAATAACCAGAGAGACACCGGTATTTATACCAAATGTGTCGGATTAGCGATTGACCAATCAGAGGCCAGGAACAAGGCGGGAACAGAGCCCGAAGGAAAAGGCGGGAAACGAATATGTAAATTGCAGGAGAAAACCAAAAATGGAGAGAAAAATTATAAAAATTGTTTCCAAATGTCAGGAAAATATGGAGTGCTGGAAAAATCATTTACTACAGAATGAGAATTTTTCCAAATGTGATAAGCTTCCCAAAAATCAAGTTCATGGACAGAAGAGCATTTGCTGATAATTCTAGCAGAAGAAAATTCAAAACAATGATCTAAAGTCCAACAATGCTGGGCAATGGAAGAACGTGCAAGTTCTTTGCGCTTAACATAATTTTCATGTTCTTTCAGACGGTGCTTTAAGGCACGTTTAGTCTGACCTATGTAAAACAGACCACATTTGCAAGAAATACTATAAATACCCCAGTTGTTGTGCAAACCAATGGGATACTTCAAATTTGTAAATTTTATTTTATTCACAGGGGAAAATGCAGTATCAAACCCAAACTTCTTCAATATTTTAGCAATTTGCTGACTGATTTTTGGATAAAAAGGTAAAATAATAGTATAAGCAGGCTTGCACTTAGAAACATTGCCAGAAATTGAAGGCTTAATTAACCTGTTATAAATAGAATCAACGACCTTAGGAGAATAACCACGATCCAAAGCCACAGCCTTAATGTACGAAAGCTCAGCATCCAAAGAGTAAGAAGAGGAACATATATTCAAAGCACGGAAAACAAAGAGCCTTGAAAGAGGCCAACTTATGGTTTGGGGGGTGAGAAGAACATTTGTGAGGAGGTAGTGTAACAGCAAAGGGCTTGCGAAACACTGAAGTCATAAAATCGTCATTACTTTTAGTAATTAAAACGTCCAAGAATGAAAGAGAACTATCCACTTCCATTTCAATAGTGAATTGAATGCAAGGATCAATGGAATTAAGCTTATCAAGTAAATGATCAATATCCACTTGCTTCTGATCAAGCAATACAAAACAATCATCAACATAACGGACATAAAAAGGAAACTTTATGGTTTCGAAAAGTTTAGTCTCAAAATAGTGCATATAAATGTCACTTAAAATAGGGCTTAAAGGATTACCCATAGCTAAACCTTCAGTCATACGAAAGTACACACCATCAAATACAAACGTATTTTGCTCAAGACAAACACGAGTGAGAGAAATAAGTTCTTCAATCTCAAAACTAGAGAAATGATATTCCTGAAGTCTCAATTTAAGACAATCCAATGCGCCATTAACCGGCACATTGGTGAAAAGCGAGTTTACATCAAAAGAAGCCATAGTTAATCCAAAAGGTTTGAAATCACGAAGCTTATGAACAAAGTCGACGGAATTTTTAACAGTGAAAGAATTACCATTCAAAAGAGGAGAAAAGATGGAGACCAAGTGTTTAGCAAGTTTATAAGAAGCAGTATTAATATTGGAGACAATAGGACGGAGAGGTATACCAGGTTTGTGGACCTTAGGAAGAGCGTAAAATCTGGCACAGTGTGCGACTGAAGGAATCAAGGACCTTTTTGAAGAATCGCAAATGACAGGAGAAGACTTTACAGCCTTACTAATCAAATTTATCTCCATAGTGCTGGGGTCTTTGCGAAGTGTAACATAAGGACCAACCTTAAGTAAATCATTACATTTATCTAAGTAAGAGCTTTTATCTATAACAACAATTTGACCACCCTTATCAGCCTTAGTGATAACCAAATCAGGATCAGACAGGATCAGATTCAGTCGCACACTGTGCCAGATTTTACGCTCTTCCTAAGGTCCACAAACCTGGTATACCTCTCCGTCCTATTGTCTCCAATATTAATACTGCTTCTTATAAACTTGCTAAACACTTGGTCTCCATCTTTTCTCCTCTTTTGAATGGTAATTCTTTCACTGTTAAAAATTCCGTCGACTTTGTTCATAAGCTTCGTGATTTCAAACCTTTTGGATTAACTATGGCTTCTTTTGATGTAAACTCGCTTTTCACCAATGTGCCGGTTAATGGCGCATTGGATTGTCTTAAATTGAGACTTCAGGAATATCATTTCTCTAGTTTTGAGATTGAAGAACTTATTTCTCTCACTCGTGTTTGTCTTGAGCAAAATACGTTTGTATTTGATGGTGTGTACTTTCGTATGACTGAAGGTTTAGCTATGGGTAATCCTTTAAGCCCTATTTTAAGTGACATTTATATGCACTATTTTGAGACTAAACTTTTCGAAACCATAAAGTTTCCTTTTTATGTCCGTTATGTTGATGATTGTTTTGTATTGCTTGATCAGAAGCAAGTGGATATTGATCATTTACTTGATAAGCTTAATTCCATTGATCCTTGCATTCAATTCACTATTGAAATGGAAGTGGATAGTTCTCTTTCATTCTTGGACGTTTTAATTACTAAAAGTAATGACGATTTTATGACTTCAGTGTTTCGCAAGCCCTTTGCTGTTACACTACCTCCTCACAAATGTTCTTCTCACCCCCCAAACCATAAGTTGGCCTCTTTCAAGGCTCTTGTTTTCCGTGCTTTGAATATATGTTCCTCTTCTTACTCTTTGGATGCTGAGCTTTCGTACATTAAGGCTGTGGCTTTGGATCGTGGTTATTCTCCTAAGGTCGTTGATTCTATTTATAACAGGTTAATTAAGCCTTCAATTTCTGGCAATGTTTCTAAGTGCAAGCCTGCTTATACTATTATTTTACCTTTTTATCCAAAAATCAGTCAGCAAATTGCTAAAATATTGAAGAAGTTTGGGTTTGATACTGCATTTTCCCCTGTGAATAAAATAAAATTTACAAATTTGAAGTATCCCATTGGTTTGCACAACAACTGGGGTATTTATAGTATTTCTTGCAAATGTGGTCTGTTTTACATAGGTCAGACTAAACGTGCCTTAAAGCACCGTCTGAAAGAACATGAAAATTATGTTAAGCGTAAAGAACTTGCACGTTCTTCCATTGCCCAGCATTGTTGGACTTTAGATCATTGTTTTGAATTTTCTTCTGCTAGAATTATCAGCAAATGCTCTTCTGTCCATGAACTTGATTTTTGGGAAGCTTATCACATTTGGAAAAATTCTCATTCTGTAGTAAATGATTTTTCCAGCACTCCATATTTTCCTGACATTTGGAAACAATTTTTATAATTTTTCTCTCCATTTTTGGTTTTCTCCTGCAATTTACATATTCGTTTCCCGCCTTTTCCTTCGGGCTCTGTTCCCGCCTTGTTCCTGGCCTCTGATTGGTCAATCGCTAATCCGACACATTTGGTATAAATACCGGTGTCTCTCTGGTTATTGCCTTGTTCACTCACAGCTTTCTTGCTTGTGTGTTGAGCGTTTCTTCTTCTTTTTATGCACTGATGAAGAGGCTCCATTTGTAGCTTCGAAATAGCTATTTGCGTTAATTTTAATCTGAATTTGTGCTTTTTCACGTTGTTTTATCTTTGTACTTAAAAATCCAGTATATCGGAAGAAATTCAGATGCGTCTCAAATCACAAAAAAGATCAACAACAGAATGTGTAGATTTAAATGTTACTAGCACATTCTTTTGCTATCCATTTTGTTTTAATCTATACTTCTAAACTTACACAGCACAAACTTGTTAAATTCATAAAAGTTTGAAGCTGACTTGAAAACAAAAAATTTTTTTATGTATATCACCAATGAATAGTATTAACAATACAAGGACATTATGTACATGATGTTGATAAAGAAATAAAGTGAAATGTTTACGTCATAATTCACACTGCATGAAACAAACCAATACTGAAATACAGAGTGTTATTGGGGCCAATGAACCCAAAGGGGGGGGGAGGCTTCCTGTAAGGGAATTAACTCGGTTCCATCTTTTCAACGACTAATAATAATAAGCTGAAATGATAAACCAAACATGATTTTCATTATAGTACAGGAAAACTTCTCTATAGCGAACACCTACGGGACAAAAATATGTCTGTGTCCACACACAAGGAGATTTTTTAACACGCAATGCCTTGCTGGGGGGGGGGGGGGGGTAAAAAACTGTTCGGCTAAAAGGGATGTCCGTCAGGAGTGTTACTGCATGTTATCGGACAAATAGTAGCATTTTAATAATAAGTTCATAATAATAATAATTGCAATAATCAAACATTAAAAATTGACTAGAAATTAAAGTGAGTGATGAAAATAATAAAATCATGAAACACAACTGTAATTAAAAAAAAAAGTTTGAGGAGGAATCAAAGAGTCATTTACTCATACTTTTATAATTTCAATCTTTCAATTCAAAGCAACTTCATGTATTTTTAAAAATAATTAGAAAATCAAGAATTATGGTCATCATGGGATTTAACTTGCAACATAGTTTTTATCATAAATAAGGAATAAACAATATGCTGGTTAACATACAAATAACACTTACTTGAAAGTGAAGCTAGTGTGTCAACACCTTTTTCTTCCTAGCTTTCCGAAAAACATGGTGATTAACAAGCGAATAATAAGTAAAACCTTCGTCACAAAATTTAGTGAACTTGAATGCTTATTTAGCACAAAACCCACTCGATTGATCTTTCGAAGCTGTAGCTTTAAACAATAGAACAATAAAACACTTCAAAGGAAAGATAGTAAGGATTATAAGTTTTCTTGTTACATGATTTTCCTACACTAATCTCTCATTCGAATGCCAAACAGGAATGAGGCATATTGTAATCGTATTGTCAAAAGATAAACAAGTCCAACAAATTTAATTTAAAAAAGGTTACTTATATGTGATGAACAACCCTGAAAAGCCAAATGTAAACTCTTGGATAACATGATTCACTGTAGCCTTTGCAGTATAGTTCTCTTCTACAACTGTCTCATTAAAACTGGGGAATGATATTGTCATAATATGACCACGTTGGTGGAGAACTGGCAGTTAGTTACTCTTTGCTTCATTTTGTCTTCCATGTAGAATGAAATATTTTAAAACAAATTCAGCACATTTAGAGTTAAAAAAGAGCTTAGCAAAATAAAGTTTTTGCAATTCACTTGTAAACATTTCATGTTCGCGTTCACAAGTGCTATTTTTCAACACCAAATGAAGGAAAACATTTCTAATCATCAAATGTTTTCTCCTTTTGAAGAGAAAAAGTTCAAATGCCATTACTACAACATGACAAAGAATATAGAATAGTACAATTAAATAAATACTCAAAAGCTTTTGTATCTGGATATTTATTATCATTCGTCTCCGAACTGTAAAATGTTTAACCGAACGAAATTGAGTAAAATAACATGAACGTGACCATAACGCAAAAAAAGGCGGACTTTTTCAATACAAGAAGAGTTAATACAGTATAAAAATATATTTCAAACCTGAATTTTCCCGTCAAGCTTTTATATTTATTTCCGTAGGGTTACGGTGAAACGGCCATTTCCTCACTAAATTTTGTACTTTTAATGGTTTCTTTTCGTCTTGAAGTTGATTAATTCCTCCATCCTCAATTCTATCAACAATTTGATTCAATTATCAGTAAAAATTATGTTTCTCGCAGACGACATTTTGTTTTCCAAATCGCGATCACAGACCTTGATCCTCTTTCACAAAGTGGACTAAGTTGATCCACTTGGAAAGGAGGTTAGTCCGTTTTCGTTGCCAAACTTCACTTCCTAAACGTTTTAGTCCGGATTAACTTCCCAAGGTCTGTGGAAGATGCTTGTCTGTTCCGAATACTGAGTTGTATCAAATACCTGTCCTGCGCTGCGTTGGATATTCGTGGACGACCACTGCCACTAGTTCTTGATGTGCTTCCAGTGCTCTCTAGCTTATTCAGAAGTCGAACAACAGTCGATTGCGAACAGTTTATTCTTTTTGCTACGGAACGTGACGACGATCTTTCTTTGTCCAATGCAACGGCAACGCTCTTCCTTCGTGTTGTCAGTTGAACGTATTTCGACCTACTGCAACGCGTAAGTCCAGATCGTAAATGAATGCGTCGAACGTTCAACCGGTTTTTTTATACAGTTAGATGGATGATGCAATCTTACGCAATAGCTTGCGTCATGTACCGATGCCAATTCGCGTTATATGATGCAAGAATCGTTAAATATTTCATAATTACTTATAAATGCTAAAAAAGTATGTATTTCGATATATATATAGAGAGAGAGAGGCGAAATAAGAGTTGCGGTTAGAAGCAGGTTAGTATATTATTTCATGGTGAGTCATTATTTAATTAGCCCCTAGACCAGAACAAGAGCCTACATTGTGGGGTCACGGCCCGGATAAAGTAATTGACGGTGGATTGTTTAAGAAACTTCATTGTGATCATTTGAAGCAGACATCGGACTTAAACCGTGAGTACTTTGTTTCTAATTTTTGTGCATGATGTCATTTCTTGGCAAAGCTCGTAAGGAAGACTTATTAAAACTCGTTTCGGAATCAGATTTAAATATTCCTGAAAATCCTACGATATTAAAATTTAAAGAAGTAATCGAAGAGCGTGAAAATTTTGATGAAGAATTTACTAAAAATTTAATTGATACTATAATTGCGGAACGAATTGAAAAAAAATGAACGCGAATTTGGATTGGAAAAGTTGAGGATAGAACATAATTCAAATCCTAAAAGTCAAGAATTCAACATTACCGAATTTATTTATATTGAGAATAAAAGTAAAGAAATTGCGAAAATAA